>SMDT01003302.1:0-241434 GCA_005392925.1 Aquilaria sinensis
TAATTTGGGCTAAAATGACACTTTCAAACGTAAAAATTTTAGTGTTTTATCAACTTAGTCCTAAAACTTATGAAGCTTCTAATTGAGTAATAAAAAATATTTCGGAAGACAAAATTAGTGGTTGACTTTTCGGGGCCAGAATATTAACTGCTTTTCTGTGGCGCACTTTCTGGGTC
This sequence comes from Aquilaria sinensis, assembly GCA_005392925.1. Classification (NCBI taxonomy): domain Eukaryota; kingdom Viridiplantae; phylum Streptophyta; class Magnoliopsida; order Malvales; family Thymelaeaceae; genus Aquilaria; species Aquilaria sinensis. Next base: position 177 of record SMDT01003302.1, read on the forward strand.
ATTGCGGTTTACTTTAAGGGGCTTAAGTCTAAACAGCTGGTATACGGTTAAGGGCCAGTTTTTTAACCGCTTTACTTAGAATGTATACCGCTGGTATGTATTCAAGGGCGACTTTGTGAACCATATTCCCCCGAAAATTCTCCGCAAAATTAGTAGTTGACTTTTAGGAGCCAGTATGTTAACCACTTTTTTATGGCACTTTCTGGGCCCTTGTGGTTTAATTTGATGGGCTAGTTTATGCAACCGCTGCATTTGTGGTGAGCCTTTTGGGGGCTATAATATGAACCGCATTTTTTTGTGGTACAAATTTGAGTTAATCCCTCAACTCAAATTCATTTTTATTGGTCCTTTAACTTGCAACTTAGTTTATGTTAATCCTCTAACATTTTAACTCATTACAAGTTAGTCCAATCACCTCATATAGTCATAATGTCATCACCATTTTTAGAATGTTTAGAAAAATTGGGGAATAAAATACAAAACAAGGAAAATAAAAGGGATTAGCACAATATTTACCAAAAAGAGATTCCAATAGGTCTAATTGATGATTTTTTTGGCGCTCACTAAAAATGATAAGGAGGGAGGGAGGGGCAGACAAGAGAGGGAACGGAGGGAGGAGGTGAGGAGCAAGTGGAAGAAAGGGAAAGAACAGGAAATAGATAGGAGCAGACAGGAAGGATACTTTTTAGGGAAGTACACGTAGGGCGACGGAGGAGGAGAGGAGTTTTAGGAGGGAGGATTAGGATTATTGTAAAAAGCAAGAAGAAGAAAAAAGGGCGCGATCGGAAGGAGAGAGGCCAAAGGGGAGGACGAAACGCGAGGAGACGAGGGAACGCGCAGGAACAAGGAGGGAGGGGGCAGGAGGGCGAAAAAAAAGAATTCTGAAGGACAGAGGGAGAGCAAAAACCCCGAACACGAAGGCTCGACGCAAGAACCAGAGACCGTAAACCCGAAACCGGAACCTAACCAGAAGCGGCGAAGGCCCAAAAGGCCCGAAGACCGGGAACGCTAGCGAAAAGACCGAAAAAAACGAACCCTAAGGCGAGGGCGGAAGCGCTGAAGCCGAAACCCAAGACCGGAAGAGCTCGGAAAAACGAAAGAAAAAAGAAAGGACGAACCCGACGCGAAGGCCGAATGCAAAACCAAGCCAGGAGGAAGCCGACACGGAAAGCCCGAAAATACAGACGGCGAACCCGAAACGGAAGAGAGGGAACCCGAACCAGAACCCGAAGGCCGGGAAACCAGAATCTAACCTAAAGCCGGTAGCCGGATCGCTAATCCGAAACCCGAAAGGGCCTGGAAATCCTGAACAGGAAATCCGGAACCCAAGACGATAAGGAAAAGCCGAAGACGCGGACCTAAGGAAGAGCCGGAATCCCTAACCGGGAAGCAAAGTCGGCGAACCGGAACAGGAACAGCAGGAGAACTAACCCAAACCGAAGACCAAAGCCGAAACCGGGAAGAAGGGAACCCTGAACCATAACCCTAACCATAACCTTATTCCCTAAACCTTAACCCAAACTTAATCCCTAGATCCCTAACTCTAAACCCTAATTTATAATCCCTAATCCTAAACTTTAACTTTAAATCTCTAACGCTTAAATCTAATCATAAACTTAAAACGTAACCTAATCCTAAACCCTTATTTTTGACCCTAACCTAAACCCGATTCCTTTAACCCGAACATCACCTTAAACCCTGAACCTGAACCCATAACATTAATGCCTACTAAGAAGCCACGAACACTAAAAACCGAAGCCGAATCTTAACCCGGAAACCCTAATCCTTAACTTTAATCATAACTCTATTCCCTAAACGTTAATCATAATCTTCACCCTAACCTTAATACCTAAACCCTTATCATTCACCTTAACCATAACCTCTATTCCATAAACCTTAACATTAAATCCTTAAACCTTAACATATTTTAACTTAAACCATAAAAAAGTAACAAAATCCCCAAAAAAAAAATGAAAATTAAACCCTAATTATGTAGATATTGATTTCTGATTTTTCAGAAATAAATTTGAATAAAATTTTATTTGAAGATAATCCATTGATCGGTGATATTGTTATGAATATCGTTATTTTTTATGAGCCATTAGATTTTATTTTTTAAATATTAAACAAAGGATAATTTTATTTTTGTCATCTTTCTAGTAAATAAAGTGTACTATTATAGAAATTGGTGCAAAGAATACTTAACATATATGTATGAATATTTATTTTAGATAATTATATATACCTTTTAGATATTTATTTAATACTAAATAAAACTTTAACCGTAACATAACTATAACATAATCCAAAAACCCAAAATTTTACATTCGGCGTATTTTCAGTTCCTAGTTCAATATATAAGTTAGGTCAATTTATTTCGTTCAAATTCAATTGGTCTTGAACCATCTATAAACTATATGTCTCTAAACATTTACAACATTTTTTCTGGGCCTTGAACTAATTGATTTTTCAAAATAAAATAATGTAGGCTTTACACCAACTATTCAAATAATGGTCATAATAAAAGAGAGAAAAAAGTTAAAATAAATAGATAGCAAAAATAGCTTTGATTTATTTTTTTCATTAATTGTTGGGCAAAACATAAAAATTAGAACCTTATTTATATCAAGACTCCTCAAATTATAAACTCTCTGTCTCTAAATATTACAAAATTGTTTAATATGTCAATCATGGTAAAAATCTAATACTATATAAAAAAAAACCTTAAACAAAACTCTAACCATAAACCCTAATCTTAAACTCAGATACTAAACCTAAACCTTAAACCCTAACCCAAAACATTAACCGAAAACGTAAACCCTAAACATGTACATAAATGTTTTGCATTTATTAATTAAAATGTTAAATATGTCAGTTGTAGTTAAAATTAATATTATGTGCAAAGTAAACCCACAATATAATATAAAAAAAATACTAAACATAACACTAAACCCTAACCCTAACCTTAAATCTTAAATTTATCCTTAGTCCAAAACTATAAACACCTAAATCCTAAGTCTAACCCTAAACCCAAAACCATAAACGATACACCTAAACCTTAACATTAAATCATAAACCTTAGCCTAACACTAAATCTTAATCCCTAGCCCTAATCCCTAAGCCTAAGCCTAACCCCTACCCCTAACCCCAAGCCTAAGCCTAAGCCTAACCCCTAACCTTAACCCTAACTTTAACCCCAAACCCTAACATAACCTTATTCTCTAATTCTTAAGACTACATACATGTTTGAGCTTTTAAAAACTTTACCAAATATTGTTCAAATTAAAATGTACATACATGCTAAATCCTAAACACTAAACCCTAACTTTACTCCTAAACCCTAAACCATAAATGATACACCTAAACCTTACATTAAATCATAAACCCTAACCTTAATTCTTAATCACTAAGCCTTAACCCTAATCATTAATTCCTAACCTTAACCCTAATTCCTAATTCTAGTCCTTAACTTTAATCCCTAATCCTCTAATCCTAATCCCCAAACAAGTTACGGTACCAATTTAAGGTTATGATGGTATCAAGTTAAGGTTATAATGGTATAAATTTAAGGTTATAGTGGTACCTAGTTAAGGTTATCGTGGTATCAAGTTAAGGTTATTGTGGTACCAAGTTATGGTTATGATGGTACCAAATTAAGGTTACATTGGTATCTATTTAAGGTTATAGTGGTACCAAGTTAAGGTTATGTTGGTACCAAATTAAGGTTATTGCGGTACCAAGTTAAGGTTATTGTGGTACCAAGTTATGGTTATTGTGGTACCAAGTTAAGGTTATAGTGGTACCAATTTAAGGTTATCATGGTACTAATTAAAGGTTATAATGGTACCAAGTTAAGGTTATGGTGGTACCAAGTTAAGGTTATGGTGGTACCAAGTTAAGGTTATAACGGTACCAAGTTAAGGTTACGGTGGTACCAATTTAAGGTTATAATGGTGCTAAGTTAAGGTTGTAGTGGTACCAATTTAATGTTATGGTGGTACCAATTTAACGTTATGGTGGTACCAAGTTAAGGTTATTGTGATACCTAGTTAAGGTTATAGTGGTACCAAGTTAAGATTATAGTGGTACCATGTTAAGGTTATAGTGGTACCAAGTTTAGATTATAATGGTACCAAGTTAAGGTTCTAATGGTATCAAGTTAAGGTTACAGTGGTACCAAGTTAAGGTTGAATTGGTATCAAGTAAGGTTATTGCCCTATTGTGACCGGGTGAATGGGTAAAAATGGTATAGAAATTAGGTTAAAGTGGTACCAAGTTAAGGTTATAGAGGTACCAAGTTAAGGTTGCAGCGGTACCAAGTTAAGGTTATTATCCTAGGGTAACCGGGTGAACCAGTAAATGTGTTACCAATTTAAGGTTATAACCTTACTTGATACCAATTCAACCTTAACTTGGTACCACAATAACCTTAACTTGGTATCACAAAACCTTAATTTGGTACCGTTATAACCTTAACTTGGGACCATTGAAACCTTAATTTGATACCACAGCAACCATAACTAGGTACCACTAGAACCTTAAACTAGTACCATTAAACCTTACTTTGGTACCAATATGACCTTAAGTTGGTACCAGTAGAACCTTAAGTTGGTATCAGCATAACCATAATTTGGTACCACTAGAACCTTAAACTGGTACCACTTTACCTTAAATTGGTACCAGTATAACCTTAACTTGGTACCATTAGAACCCTAACTTGGTACCACAATAACCTTAACTTGGTATCACAAAACCTTAATTTGGTACCGTTATAATCTTAACTTGGGACCATTGAAACCTTAATTTGATACCACAAAAACCATAACTTGGTACCACTATAAACCTTAAACTGGGGTACCACATAAACCTTACTTTGGTACCAATATGACCTTAAGTTGGTACCAGTAGAACCTTAAGTTGGTATCACACATAACCATAATTTGGTACCACTAGAACCTTAAAACCTTAAATTGGTAACCTTAACTTTACCATTAGAACCCTAACTTGGTACCTTAAGTATCACAAAACCTTAACTTGGTACCGTTATACCATAACCTTAATTTGATACCATTGGTACCACTAGAACCTTAAACTTGGTACCATTTTATCAGCATAACCATAATTTGGTAAATTGGTACTTAAATTGGTACAACCTTAACTTGGTACCATTAGAACCCTAACTTGGTACCACAATAACCTTAACTTGGTATCACAAAACCTTAATTTGGTACCGTTATAACCTTAACTAGGGACCATTGAAACCTTAATTTGATACCACAAAAACCATAACTAGGTACCACTAGAACCTTAAAATGGTACCATTAAACCTTACTTTGGTATAACCTTAAGTTGGTATATACAACCTTAAGTTGGTACCAGTAGAACCTTAAGTTGGTATCAGCATAACCATAATTTGATACCACTAGAAACTTAAACTGGTACCACTGAATTTTAAATTGGTACAAGTATAACCTTAACTTAGTACCATTAGAACCCTAACTTGGTACCACAATAACCTTAACTTGGTATCACAAAACCTTAATTTGGTACCGTTATAACCTTAACTAGGGACCATTGAAACCTTAATTTGATACCACAAAAACCATAACTAGGTACCACTAGAACCTTAAACTGGTACCATTGAACCTTACTTTGGTACCAATATGACCTTAAGTTGGTACCAGTAGAACCTTAAGTTGGTATCAGCATAACCATAATTTGGTACCACTAGAACCTTAAACTGGTACCACTTTACCTTAGATTGGTACCAGTACAACCTTAACTTGGTACCATTAGAACCCTAACTTGGTACCACAATAACCTTAACTTGGTATCACAAAACCTTAATTTGGTACCGTTATAACCTTAACTAGGGACCATTGAAACCTTAATTTGATACCACAAAAACCATAACTAGGTACCACTAGAACCTTAAACTGGTACCATTGAACCTTACTTTGGTACCAATATGACCTTAAGTTGGTACCAGTAGAACCTTAAGTTGGTATCAGCATAACCATAATTTGGTACCACTAGAACCTTAAACTGGTACCACTGAATCTTAAATTGGTACCAGTATAACCTTAACTTAGTACCATTAGAACCCTAACTTGGTACCACAATAACCTTAACTTGGTATCACAAAACCTTAATTTGGTACCGTTATAACCTTAACTAGGGACCATTGAAACCTTAATTTGATACCACAAAAACCATAACTAGGTACCACTAGAACCTTAAACTGGTATCATTAAACCTTACTTTGGTACCAATATGACCTTAAGTTGGTACCAGTAGAACCTTAAGTTGGTATCAGCATAACCATAATTTGGTACCACTAGAACCTTAAACTGGTACCACTGAATCTTAAATTGGTACCAGTATAACCTTAACTTGGTACCATTAGAACCCTAACTTGGTACCACAATAACCTTAAATTGGTATCACAAAACCTTAATTTGGTACCGTTATAACCTTAACTTGGGACCATTGAAACCTTAATTTGATACCACAAAAACCATAACTAGGTACCACTAGAACCTTAAACTGGTACCATTAAACCTTACTTTGGTACCAATATGACCTTAAGTTGGTACCAGTAGAACCTTAAGTCGGTATCATTATAACCAAATTTTGGTATCACTAGAACCTTAAACTAGTACCACTGAATCTTAAATTGGTACCAGTATAACCTTAACTTCATACCATTAGAACCTTAACTTGGTATCGCAATAACCTTAACTTCGTATCACAAAACCTTAATTCGGCACCGTTATAACCTTAACTTGGGACCATTGAAACCTTAATTTGATACCACAAAAACCATAACTAGGTACCACTACAAACTTAAACTGGTACGATTAAACCCTACTTTGGTACCAATATGAAGTAGAACCTTAAGTTGGTATCAGCATAACCATAATTTGGTACCACTACAACCTTAAACTGGTACCACTTAACCTTAATTTGGTACCAGTATAACCTTATTATTATATTAGTATTTGATATTATGAATACAGATTTTAAATGCCATAAATATTTTTAAAAAAGCGATAAAACCAACAAAAGCGATAATTTCTTAAAAAAATGATTAAATGTAAAAAAAAAAGCTATTATGTGTTTAAAAAATCTATTAAATATACGAAAAAGTGATAACATTTAAAAAAAAAGTGATAAATGTTTAAAAAAAAAGGGTAAATTTTTTGTAAAGCTAATAAAAACCGAAAAAGTGATAAATAATTCTGAAGTGCAATAAATAATTTTAAAAAAATGAGTAAATAAAAAAAAGTGAAACACATCTACAAAAAGTGATTTTTTTTAAAAAAAAGTGATTAAATATACAGAAAAGCGATTAAAACTAGAAAAAGTGAAAAAAATTTTAAGAAAAGTGATTAAATATTAAAAAAATGGTTAAAGTGGTACAGAAATTATTACGTACAATTATATTTGTCAATAAATATATTTTTATATTTAATACCCATAATACCTTAAAATAAGTATATATTTTATATTTACTTTACCCATTTCAGTAATTTTCCCTTCTTTTTCCTCTGTTTCCGCCTATCGCTTCTTCCTTGCAACCTGTTACCGGATCAATACGTTGCATTTTACTCTACCAGTCTAATGGTCTTTTTACTACCAATTTCTAACTTAGGTCCTTAACTGAAACATTCTAAAAAGTTTGAGGAATTCTGAAAAATGGAAGGTATCGATACTGATCGGGTATTTTAGAATCTTTTAGATAGGGAATAGGTATTAGAGCCTTCAAATTCTGTAGAGATTGTGGTGCCCATAGCGAAGAAATTAGGTGTCATTGTCCTTATAAAACTACCATATTCATCCTTCACCTTTTCTGCTTAGGAAACTCTAATCCACGGACCATACCTAGCTTGACCCGTACTCAACAAAACAGGTCTTTCAACACTCTTACAATTCACATCAAGATGTCCAATTCTTCCACATTTGTAGCACAACTCCCCTAACCTTGCATAACGAAGAGCCACCTAGGATATAGAAGTAGGCGATTTAGGGAACTAGAATCCCATTTGTAATGCTTTATCTATCAGAAGAAGCACTTTAACTCTTAGGCAATAGTGAAAATCATCATCAATGTCCACCTCTATAATCTTTCCAAACTTATTGCCAATAGAGTGAGCATGGGATTGATTCACGTACCTCAGTGGCAGACCATGGATATATACCCAAAATAGAATCTCCTGAAGCATAAGATCTAAAAACGCCAAATCTTTTGTCTACTTGCATAGAGAAACGCTAACCCCATAACATTCCAAAGCCCATCCTTCATCACATAATCATTACCAAATTTAAGTTGAAAACCACACTGCATAATATTCTCTCATAGAGCACAAACTTGGCTGATTCCATATGATTCCAACTTCTCATTAAAACCTCATCAACGCTTTTTGATTGACTTTCTTAGTCATAATGATCTAGCAAACCAATGTTATAGGATGACTTTCAGCTACCAACTCCTGATTTAGCTATAAAGTGAGTTCTACCTTGTCCTCTAAAATGAACAGGGGGAAACTACTGCCTTCATACATCACACCTCAAGTATTCAAGCTAGAAACTTGTAATAAAAAAAACAAAGAATGTAACAACCTTAGAAATTAAGGAAAAGAAAATTACCAAATTGCCCTAAATAAAATAAAAATAAAAATAAAAATAAATTAATTAACATTTTATCCTCAAGGGTATTTTTGTAATTTTTACCTACCAATTTAGAAAGTTAATATAAAATTAAGAATCTTAATCCTTAGATAATTCCTTTAGTACTTATTAAGTCAAAATTCCAAACCAGAAGCTTAAAGTCATTTTCTTTAGGCTAGGGGCATTTTTGTCATTTCCAACTGAGCATTGGATGAAAAATCTGGGAGCACCATTGGATTCTTCTCACAAAAATAAGTCAAGAGAAATTTGTCTCACTCAATTCTGAATCCGTTTGCTTAGATTTCCAAAAATTTAGCCTATGCGCGTGTAGGGTTTAAACCGGGTTTGTGCTACTGTTACATGGAATAATTTCCCAACTAACCCTAATTTTTTATTCTAAAAAGTTTCAGCCGCATGCCTCCTTGGAATTTTGTTTGTTTTAAAAAAACCAATTTAATTTAATTTACCTACTTGTCTATATTTTCCTTATCTTAAAAACCTTCATTATTATCCTAATACAACTACAACTCTTTCTTTTAATTTAATATTCTTTTCCCATATCTCTCTTAGGTCAAACAAAAAAAAATCCAATTCAGCTTTAATTAAACAACCAAAGCCTGCTGCCACTTCCTTTCTTTTCTAGTCCATGCGCAACATCCACTTAAGCAAAAACAATGGGAAAAACACCAATGATCGCTATGTTTCACCTTGCCATTCTAGCCGCCTCCTTCAACCTTCGTGTATATTTCTCTTTTTCATTCCTTTAATTCATTTAGATATCCTCCTAATTCCACCATTGTTCAGTGACTTGCATAGCAGAGTGGAGAAGAAATTATCACACCAAAGGGTTGTCATCGCACTCTCCGCTCCGTTACCGCCTTGACCGTGATCTTCATCGAACCGGTGTAAGTCCAGCCCTTTGGGCTTTTATTTCTCCATCATCCAACCAATTTTGAATTCTATTTAATTCCCTATTATTGCTTAGGTTCATTAAGTTGAACAGAAACCACATCCGGACACCAAAATTGATCCTACGAGTACCGACGATTTTGATTTGATTCGCGTGAGCCAAAATTCTTCGGTATTACTCTTTTAATTTTTTTTCTTCTTTTCTTCCAGCACCTAAAGTCCTAATATTTTTTCTATAAATTCTTGGTAGATCATTGTTAATCCAAGTTTTGGGTTTTGCACTCGTTTCCGGTGCAATCGGGTCCATACTTGCTCCTAAACCCCGGTAAGCCACCGTAGTCTTTTTAAAATTCTTTCGGCTGCCAATTTCAAATCTTACAGCCCTAACAATTATCTTATCTTTGCTGTCCATGTTGTTACAAAGGGTTAGAAAATCCTTACTTGAAGGTTTGGTGCTTCTTTGGACTCCCGGAGCGTCAGAGATCCCGAAAACACATCGGTAACCGAAATAAATTTTTTTTCCTTCCAAGATCAGTTTTTACAGCCATTAAATGAGCTTATAAGTTAGTGTATGGCCGCTGTAATTTTTAGGATCAATATCAAGAAGGCTCCCGGCACGATCCCGAATAGGCACGAGGCCACCGAAGACACCCCGAGACCCTTTTTACTCACTAGGTAAAATTTTGGCCTAGATGCCAAAAACATCAACCTTCCAAGTACCATTTAGGAAATTTCCAATTTTTAGTATATTTTTCTAATTTTTCTACCTTATTAAAATTTTGTAGGACCGTTCTAAGAAATCACCCCAATTCATCGTGTTTTTCGTACTAGGTAAGGGGGAAGAGCGGGTTAGTTCTCGTGGGCCCTCTTAGGCCCAAAATAAGCATCAACCCGAATAATAAATTTTAAGTAAACAATTGGGCTAAACAAAATCTTTAAACGTGTGGGCAACATGGGTAGGGTAATTAATTAGTTTTCCTAAAATTTTATTTTATTTTATTATATTTTATTTTAGTTCTCTTCCTTTGAGATGTAATTTTGGTTGGTTGGTTGTATGGTTCTAATGATGTGATGTATGATGTATGTTTGGCGCTAGTATCATACTAGGACCGCTTATAACAAGAATTAAATTAGAAATATGTTAAGACCGCCTAAATAAACACCGCTAGTAGCATGTTTATGGCCGGCGAGACAAACACCGCTAGTACCATGTTTAGGGCCGACAAGCTCATTAGCAACATGATGAGGTTGGAAGGAATCGTTAGTGGCATGTTAGGGCCGTAATAAATTATTATAAGCTGATAGATAAAGGGTTAGGAGCGTAAATACTAAATGACCAATTTAGAAAGAATTCACGAGAAATGAGATGAACATTTATCACAAATACACTTAAAAGATATCATTGATTGTCATGACATCATGTAACACTAAACTAAGATAACATGATAAAAGAAATAGGATGCACTAGAATCATGGCATTCTACTAAAAAGAGCTAAAATAAAATGAGCTACGGTCATACATCAATTGGTTGTTGCATATGATTGATGTTTGTCATACACAAGATTGCATTAAGTAAAAGATTTGAAGAGTAAGATAAAATACGAGGCATGCAAGGTTGGTGACGAACCATATCTACATGACCTAACAAACCGTAAATTTAGACGAGAGGTTCGGAACGGACGATTCGAACCCGAGAGGCATGTTAGGGTGGCGGCAGACCGTCCCTAGTCATGACCCGATATTGACACGGAGTATGGAGATATGATTTGTGCGCTGTCAGACCATAGCTGGCGAGGGACCATGCTTATGGCTGTTATCACGAGAGGCTCTACCTCGGCGTAGGTATCCCGAGAGGCTCTAGCTTGGTGGCATCCCTAGTGGCACTGCTTAAAAGTTATCCCGAGAGTGGGTGATGTACACACTCACCACCCTAGGTTCGTCCGACGGCAATCAAGAAGATATTATTTAATCGGTAAAAAGAATTATGCATATGCATGGTAGTTCAAGCATGCTAGTAGGATTTTGATTTTGTTGTTATGATGTTGTATGGACTTGTTCTTTAATTAAATTGCTACAGCTTAAAATTTATTATTCGTTGTTGTTTGTTACGGGAATATTAGGACCCACGTGATAGGCCTGATACTTCCCCCTTACTGAGCAAGTTGTGCTCATTTCTCCTCTTAACATGTTTTTCTAGGTGAGTACTATGAGGAGACAGAGTACACTGAATCATATAACGAGGTTCAAGATGTTGAGCAGACTGAGTGAGGGTACGCTGTAGCCCCTCGAAAGTAGAACTGGCTGGAACTGGGTTTTAACTTTGTGTTATTTGATTTCTAAAGAAACATATGGCTTGTTTAAATTGACACATTATGCGCATATTAGTTTTCTTGGGATTGTCACTTAACTACTTTGATTTCATTTAATACTCTCATTGTTTGGAAAATGATTTAAATAAAATGTTTTACCTCATATTTCTTAAATTATTTTTAATTAAATGCTTTATAATTCTGTGAATTTAAGATATCTTTTAAAATTAAGGTTTATAAAATTGGGGGCGTTACAAAGAACAACAAGACTAGTAATAAAGAAATCAAAGAAATCAAGACCTAATTGAAGTGCTTGGAAGGATCAAATCCCTCAATAAACACCAACCTCCAAATCCTACCTTCAAAGTAGAATACCCCATGGAGCACACCCAAACAAAGAAAAATAATCTGAAAAATAAAAAGACTAAAAAAAGAACCAAAAAATAGTGTCTCACTCTAAGAATGATTCCACCAATCCAAAATGCAAGAATCAAGAGGACGATGACTCAATTGCCACAATCTGTAGAAATGTCCCACCAACACCAAATCCACCCTGACATAACTATAATTCTGACAGCAAAAGGAACAGACTCCAATTAAAGCTTGTTAATGATTCATCGATGGTTATTTGATCAATTTAGATAGGAAGGGTGGTTACTAGCTCTCACAGAAAAGACAGAGAGAAGCTCTTATATAGATGAAGAAATTTGTTGCAATGTAGAAAAGACTTGATAAGATGGAGTAAAAAGCATTTTTAGAATAATATACAAGAAATTAGCAGGTTAATGTCACAATTAGCTGCAGAGCAAAACTCAGATTTGTTATCTTGGGAGGATGAGAGAAGAATTCAAGAACATTTTGCAGAACTATGAACTAGAGAAGAATTATACTGGCAACAAAGGTGTAGAGTCAATTGGTTACAGGCAGGAGACAAAAATACATCTTTCTTCCACTTAACAACTATTCAATGAAGAGATGCAAACAAGGTGCTGAAGCTTAGGACTGAGCAAGACCAATGAGTTTAGAATGAAGAAGAAATAATTCAAATATTCATATCCTTTTTATGTCAATATGTTTAAATCTGATGTGGCTACACAAGGTGATCATGTTTTAAATCAATTGAAAAAATTGTTGCACTTGAGATCAATCAGCAGCTGCTATCAGAAGTGACTGAGCAATAGATTAGAGATGTTGTGTTCCAGATGGGAGCTCTCAAAGCTCCATGTCCTAATGAATTCTCTGGAGTCTTTTACCAAGTTTTCTAGGATAAAGTGGGGGAAACTGTTGTCAAGGCTACTAAAGCTTTTCTTATGCAAGGTATGTTTGAGCCTTCCTTAAATCATACTTCTATTGTGCTCATTCCAACAGTCAATTCTCCTGAAACATATCTCAATTTAGGCTGATTAGTCTCTGTAATTTTTGTTCCAAAGTTATTTCAAAAGTTCTTGTAAATAAGATTAGACCCCACCCAAACACAATCATTTTGCCTTTCCAAAATGTATCTGTTAAGGGTAGAATGATTCAAGATAATATTATAGTGGCTTATGAAGCATTCCATTATCTAAGAAATAAAAAATCAAGCAAAAAATATGAAATGGCAGTTAAATTGGATATGAATAAGGAATATGATAGGGTAGAATAACCTTTTCTTGCTGGTATTATGGAAAGAATGGGGTTTGACTGAACTTGGATTTCTTGGGTGATGAAATTGGTAACCACTATGTCATACAAGCTTATTGTTAATGGTAAAGAATCTGACAGATTTTTTCCAACTCGAGGACACAAACAAGGAGATCCACTTTTTCGTTATCTGTTTTTATTTGATACAGGGGCTTTGTCAGCAATGATTTCTAATGTTGTGAAGACTGACTCTGGAAGGAATAAGATTGACCAGAATTTACCCTATTATCTCTCTTCTTTTGTTTGCAGATGACTCCTTGTTTTTTCTTGCTGCATCATCTAATAATTGTACCAATTTCAACTAGATCCTTAGTGATTATTGCCATGCTTCGGGGCATTCCATCAACCTGGAGAGAAATCATGTATATTTTTCAGTTTAAATGCTCCTATTTCTATCCAGGATGAGATTAGTGGTATGCTTCAAATAACAAAAACCTTCAAATCTAAGGAAATACTTAAGGTTTACCCACTCTCTAGGGGGAAATCTAAGGCTAAGGATCTGGGGCTCTGGGTTTTATGTGTGATAAGGTTGCTGAAAAACTTCAGAGCTAGAAAAGGAAGATGCTTTCATATGCTGGCAAGGAAGTGTTGGTCAAATATGTGGCTTATGCCATACCAACATATTCGATGGCTTTTTATAAGTTTCCCTTTGAACGGTTCCAAAAGGTGAATTCCCTTATTACTAATATCTAGTGGGGTTCCTCTAAACAATATCGTAAAGTGCATTAGAAAAGTTGGAAAGCCCTTAGTAAAGCCAAAGCTACATAGCGTCACAGTTTCAAGGGAGTTAGAAGATTTTAACAATGCTTTGCCAGCTAAATTAGAATGGAGAATCCTCAAAAACCCTCCAGCTTCTGGGCCCAGATTTTGAAAGATTTATATTTCCTTAACTCTTCTTTTATAGAGGCTAAAAAGGGGTCAAGGGCTTCTTAAAGTTGGTCGAGTATTATAGAAGGAAGAAATGTAGTAAAGAAAGGTTATTGCTGGAAAATTGGTGATGGAAAGTATGTCATGGTCTGGAAGGATCCTTGAGTCCTACTGTTGAAGCTATTCCTCACCATTTGCAAAATGTGAAAGTATGGTAGTTGTTGAAGCCTACTACTTGTGTCTGGGATCTAAGGAAAATCTAGCAATTCATTTCTTCTCAGGACTTTCAAGCCATCTTTTATCTTCCTGTTTATTTTGGAGCATTGTCCTGACAGCATGATTTGACCTTTTGAACGTTCTAGAGAATTATTTGTTCAGTCAGCTTATTTTCTTTAGAGGAAGGTACTGACTTCTCCTCACCTTTCTTCTTCTCATTTTCTAGATTCTAGGTTATGAAAACACTTGTGGAAGCTTAAGTGTTCGCCTATACTTCTAAATTTCATTTGGAGGGCGTGTCAAAACTATTTGGCCACAAATGTAAACCATGTTAAAAGGCATTTTTCTAGAGAACCCAACTGTCATTTTAGCTCTATGCCTGAAACTACAAAAATGTTCTTCTCCTTTATGATTGGACAAAGTCTGTATGGTTTGGCTTATTGGATTATATTGTGGATTTCAGGGCTGTTACTACTTTTGATCAATGGCTAATTAAGGTTATATCAAACTTTGGAGCAAGTGATATGGATGGGCAAGTTTTCTTGTCAAAAGTTCTATTTGCATGATGGAACATATGGCTCTTAAGGAATGTTGCCATTTTTTAGCATAAGCAATTGCGTCTAAATCACATTATACATAAGAGTAGGAAGAATTTTATGGAATTTTGAAATTCATTTGCAGCCTCCTGAGGTCAAATCTAGTATGAAGAGTGATACACACAGATGGACTGCTCCTGAATTTGGTATAGTCAAAATTAACACCGATGCTGCTTTCAATGTTTATTCAAGAAAGGTGAGAACTGGGATTGTAATGTGAGATCATAATGACAATCTAATCACTGGAGGTGGCTATTATCTGGATACATGTTCTGTGGAGATTGCTGAGGCTTTGGCAATAAGAGATGCCCTAAAGAAATCTATTCAGATGAAACAATTGAAGGTGGCTGTAGAATCGAATTCTAAGGTCCACATGGAAGCCTTTCATGAGGGTAGATGATCATGGATGGCCAGAGGAGTCATTGACAATGCTCGGATTTGGTCGCATAAGTTCACCTATTGTAGAGTATCTCATAGTCAATGGTTACGTAGATGTTATAGCGTCTTGGTACAAAAAGAAGATGAAATCATTGGAATGGACAAATTGTCCCTCACCTTCTTTTTTTTCCTGTTTGTTCGCAGACTTGATGTACCTTCCTTTTTGATTTTGCAATGCAGTGCTTATCTTTTAGCCAAAAAAAAAAAACCTTTATACTTTAAGTAATCAAAACTTATTGTTAAAAATAATTTTAGTTAAAAATAAGTATTTTTTATTAATTTTTATTTTTTAAAGCTGAATGAGTAAAAGTTCATAAAATTTGGTCATTGTGTTCTAACAGTACATTCTAGGCTCCATAATTGGACAAATATCTGTTATAGGGACCAGAGTTTAAGAAAAATGTGCGTTTGTGCCTCTACTTCATAAAAGAGCTATACGCCCCTAACTTGGGTCTAGTTAGTCCCCGACTCGAACTTAGGTTAGTTAACCCCTCCCAGGCTCCCACCATGTAAATCCGATCACTTTAGTTCACAACCTGATGAAGGTCGTACGCATTATACGTGATTAGATGACGTTAATGAAATCAAAATGAAAAATCATACTTGATCCCTCATCTTTATTACTTTGTATTGTTTAAGTTCCAAACATAAGAATTTACTATAAATACCACTACTCCTTGCATAAAAAATAAAATAAATTTATACAAATAGAAATAAAAAGATATTGAAAAATAATCTCTTTTTTTAGAGAATATTTGGAAAAGTAACTTTCTTTTACGAGTAATGTGACACCGGCAGCTTTTATACACACGTGTGTGTGAACACGTTCGCGCTCTAGTGAAATATGAGTTTAATTAGTTTTATACTCATAAGCCATAATCGTGGGCTAAAAAAAAAAAAAGAGCAAATTTCATTTTATTTTTCAGGATAAAAAGGCAAGTGCTGAGTGCTTTTTTTTTTTAATAAACTATTCTTAATTGATTATGTTCGACTAGTGAAAAATAAATAAATAAATAAATTTCAACTAAAATAAAATGCACATGTGCTTTAGCTCAACCTAGTTATATCTAAAGATAACATTTATACATGGTTAGATAATTTTTAATATCTTAACTTCTATACCTAAATTATCTCTTTCCAATGTAAATATGCTCATCAGAAAATCCTATATATATCTCATAGCTATAACTTCAAAAATTATTAAAAACACACACACACACAATGGGTAAATCAAACAATAAACAATGGCATACATAGAGGTAGAAGCAGAGGCAAGACTATCCGAAACTCAGCCAATAGGGATGCATGAAATCATTACAATAACTTTGTAAGAATTTTTTTTATTCATACTTTGTAAGAAATTTAGATATTCATATGTTCAAAAACATGTTTAGCTATAAATGTTCTTGAAATCTTTTGACCTTTTCTGTGTTGGCCTAAATACTTATTGCTCCCCTGAATTAGAATAACTCGAATAATTTCCACCCTCAACTACAAATTGCATGAACTCGAACCTTGAACTTTGTAAAACTGGTCATTTTGGTCTTTTAACACAGTGAAAATCTCACATGACTGCACGTGACCTGGACACCGTTAGGCCTTTAATGGAGCCCCCAATCCTCTGACAAACCCACGCGCCGACCTTATGGACCTCACCCTATTACCACCTTCACAAAATGGGAAAATTACAGCATAAGGACTTAAACTTATATGCTTTAATTTTCACCATAGTGTATGAATTGTGAAGTGTAAAGTATTCAATATACACTCTCTTAAGTGAAAAAAACAATGATAGCTTGGTCCTTAAGAAAGCATTGGTATATTGCCTGATTTTCAAGTAACCTATGGACTAAATTGTAAGGTTACAAAGATTGGGTACTCAATTGCACAAATTTCTAAATATGGCTATGGAAAGGACATGGATGGAATTATGAAGAAAGGATATGGATGAAATTATGAAGAAAGAACATGGAATGAATTAAATATATTGTTGGGGACCAAAGTGCTCAAAGAGGCAAAGTTTGTCATTTATGGCATAATGACAACTAAGGTGCTTAAGTGTCCTAGATTTTTCTAAAGGTGAAAATGACTATTGACCAAAGTTAAAAGAGGCCAAAATATGTCATTTTCTTACCCCAAATGGCTGGCAAAAATATTGTCCAAGTGTGGCTTGAAGTTTGCAAAATTTGCAAACATGTCATTAATAAAGATAAATAAGGAAATAAAGCTAGAAAAAAATTATTTTCACTTATTTTCTTCCCAAAAATTCGACCTCCACCTGCTAGCCTCATCTCTTTGAGCTCCTCCACCATCCACCATAGCCATCTTACTGCAAATAATCAAGAGAAAGAAAGAGAAAACAACCGAAGCATCAAGGAAGACCATAACCCCTAGTTTTCGGGTTTACAAAGGATTTATTAGATTTCCAGCAAAAGGTAAGGGTTTTATCTGGGTTTCATGGTTGTTTATTGTACAATACAGATGCCCAAACATCCATAAACCTAAGACCCTAAGCTTGGAAGAGAGCCAAGAGCTTGATGAACCAAGTTTAGGTTAAGGGGGAAATTGCACCAAGGGTTTCAACCCTACAGCTTTGGTGCTCTGTTATGGCAGTGAAATTCAGAGTTTCTAAAGCCCAAGTTAGTACTAACTAAGACCTAATGACTAACTAAGACCTAATGACCTCATAAGACCAAGCAATAGCTTGAGGAGGGCTACCATAGTGAGTTCTTAATATTTAATTGCATGATTATGGACTAATCCTAATGTGTTATTGCTGCCAGCATTTCATATGTTTATTGCTATGTTTGTTTGTACATTTGGATGTGTATATTTGTGTGTTGTGCTGTATTCTTGTGTTTTAGTATCTTTGGATTTCAGGTACATGGCTGGAGTTTGAAGATTTTATTGATAAGCCCTTACTAAGTTTCATTCAAGAAACTTACCCCATTTCTGTCCATTTCAGGAGCACCTGAAAGAGAACATTCAGATTAATAGTTTTCATTTAAATTTCTCTGTGAAATTTTAGGTATATTAACTTCCATATGTGTAGTGATAAACTGGAAAGTTTCATGATTTTTGGAGCACAGTAGCTATTTTTAGAAATGGTACTTTCTGCCCTATGCAGCAGCTGGTCCCTTCAAGTTTCTGGAGTGCTTAGTGCTTTGTGGAGCTCTCCAAGAAGCTTAGTGTACATATTAAGTAAGTTATTGGCATGTATATAGTGCATGAATGCATGTAAATGAACTGGATATGGTGTGTATGAAGTGTAAGAAGGATGTATGAATCATTGGAGTGTAGTTTGGAGTGTATGCACAATGCTGTCCACATGGTGTTTATGGGCTGTTTTGATGGAATTTTTATGAATAAGGGTTGGAAAGATTCTAAATTCAGGAAAATGGTTTCCCATGTGGTTAAGACATATATGGAACTACCTATACTGGCTTTGTACCTGGAAATGAAGTGAATACATTTTAAGAAATTTTGTATGGGCAAAATGGTCATAAGGTGACCAGAATTTTGACTTTGCACCTAAAATTTAATATCTCCCTATGCAGAATGAATCTTGGTATGAAATTTTGACCACATCTAGAGAACATCCAGAGGTTAAACTAGAATTTGAAATTTCTAAATTTGGAGCCTTGTATCCAGAGACATGATGTTGCAAAGTTGGCTAAGTTACTGTCCATTTGGCCAGAATTTGGTAACCAAGTTAAAAAATCCATAACTTGGTCCATAGGTGGGATTTTGATGTAAAATAAAATTTATTGGTTTGCTTTAAGTCTCCACTTGATAATGGAACAAATAAAACAGGGGGTTACATTGCTGAAATGATACAGTTTATTAGTGGAAGTTACAGGTGCGGTGGCTGGTCACTAAAACTTAACAAGATTACTTACAGGTGCGGTGGCTGGTCACTAAAACTTAACAAGATTGCTTAATGTGTGGAAGCCAAGACTAAGAATTGTGTTAGTGTTTTCCTTCTTAGCTGCCATAGTGTGCATAAATGTAAATATGTATGTTATGGTTTGACCAATATACATATATTTGCATAAAGATCAAGAGGGCCACTTGGGTAATATAGTGAGCATTGTTCTGATGGCCTACAGAACATGCATAGCTCCTCGGAGATTGACACATTAAATATTGTCACCGTATTTAAGCCCTTGGAGTGGTAACACACCCTCTCCTCCGCCTTTGTCTGCCCCTTAGCTTTTCTCCTCCTGCTCCATGGGTTTCCATGGGTTTACATTGCTATCAGGCGCCTTAGCTTTATCTCATGTTGCTCAACGGATTCTTGCATGGCTGTTGACAGTGGAAGCGCCGGAACCAGAGACACTGACTGAGATGAGATACGTTTGGCTTGCCCAATTTGATGTCCACTGACACTCTCGATCTGCTCAGAATACTCCTCTGGCAATGCGAATTAAAGGGGCTTCTATGATGCCAAACAAGTGGAGAAGGTGGCTGGAGAGTTGCCACTCTATTAAAGTTAGACGACATTAAGATCACGTGCCTACACGTGATAATCAGGCTGAGTCAAAGGACTAAAGTGACCGATTTCTCAAACTTCAGGATTTGAATTGATCCACTTTATAGTCAAGGGGGCTAATTGTCCGAGTTATTATAGTTAAAGGGAGTAATATGTATTTGGGCCTTTATGTTTGTAGGGGAAATCTGAAGAGTAATTGAAAATTATGTGATCTAGCTATTCATTGAGATAGAAGAAGTTAAATCGTGAAACCCAAGTTATCCAATACATGGAAACACTTGATGAACTATACATAGAGGCACCTTTGTTATCATTTAATGCTTGTTAAGGGCACCAATTAGGAAAATTTCGAATGTTTATGATACTAATATATAATTGAATTATTGTTGATTTACATGTTTTATCACGCACTCATTAGCACCATCATTGTATAAAATTCTAAGTGCATACAAATTCAAAATAATAAAAGTCATCACTACCTAGAGTTTTGTTATCCTGTACCTATGTCCAAACAAATATATGGACCGGATTTTTCACATTTAATAAATGCCCCCATGCTACTGTACAAAGCTAGCCCAGCTTGCGCACTTCTAAAACCCAACCTATATATATATATGACAAGGCTAAACATCCTATAAATTACGGCCCATGTTGCTACACTGTTACTTATATAGGGAGTGAAATTTAAACGCCCTAAAAATTACGGAACATGAAATTGTAGTACAATTTCTCCTCTAGACTCATCCATTGTCTCCAAATCTGCGCCTACTGCCTCTCTACTAAATCATCCTAAAATTCAAAAAATGGAATCACCAGAAAACAATGAAACTCCAGGCTACAATGAACTTAACATGTTGAAAATCTTGAAAAGAATATTCTCTAAATCATTTCGATGGGTGCACATTATTTGTTTTTCCTTTGGCTAGACAGAGGGCTAGCTGTTGTGAATGATAAAAGTAGGACAAAAAAGGCTCGATGTGAAGGCAGCGCTTAAATAGCTTAAATTCTATTAGCACAACGTCTGCATTTTCATATCATGTTTTGATTGACATATTATCCAATTTCATTGACATATCTTACATTTTTCACATATATTAGGTAAATAGTTTTACTTCAAATTGTATTGACATGATTCATGCATTTTTATACCATGTTTTCATTGACACATTATGCACTTTTCATAATACACATTATCAACTTTTCATTAATATATCTCACATTTTTTACATATAGTAAGTAAATAGCTTCACTTCAAATTGTATTGACACAACTCATGCATTTCATATCCTATTTTCATTGACAACTTATCTACTTATTGTCAAAACACATTATCCGCTTTTCTTTAATATGGCTCAAAATTTCTTCATATATTAGGTAAATATTAGCTTCGCTTCAAGAATGAAGCACCACGTGCTTATTTTATCCATGTGAACTTTTAATAAATACTTTATAGAAATTTCATTGACACAACTCATACATTTTTGTATCTTATTTTCATTGATATAAAATAGGTTTTTCAGTCCATGTAGCTTTTGGTTTTCATTGACATATTTTGAATTTTTTTCTTGAAGCATGTAACATTTTTCAAATTAGACTGCTAAATAGTTGTAAATGATAGAATTAATTATTCAGTTCTAAGTAGCCGTTGTTTTCATTGACAAATTATAAATTTTTCGTTGCCATATCTTACATTTTTTACATTAATCTGGTAAGTAGCTCCAAATGATTAAAAAAAAAAAGTTCGTGAGTCATATGTAACTGTTTTTTCAATTGATAGATTGATACATTTTTTACTGGTATATCTCACACTTTTCATATTAACTTTGGTAAATAGCTCTTAAATGATAAAATATGTTATTTTACTGTTATTGCTACAATTTTTTACTTCTGACCATGGGCTTAAAATATCTTTTGCATTATAAATTTGCTCTTGGCATTAAATATTTTTTACAATGCATGAAGAATTAGCCACTGCAAATCTTTTTCGCAACTCTTGGCATTAAAAACAAGAAGTTTTTTGTTTAATTTTTTTCTCCATCAGTCCCAGGTGATGGCTACAATGATACATACATACATATATATATGCAAGCGCAATTATTTAATTATTATAATAATATTAATTAGTTACCATTTGATTGGGTTATGCTATATACATGTATTGTATGTGTACCTTATTACTTGACGCTGATGATGAGGTGATTGAAGTATTGAGGGGATCGTCCCTTAGCTCAGTGATGTATATCAGGATGATGAATGCGACTAGTATGTGAATCCTAGTTCCAGGCTCCCAATTCCAGATACTTCATTTTTTTATCTGTTAGAAACACGCCACGTGGTATAAAACAAGAAAAAGCTCTATTGGATATGTTAGGGATAACAGAACTAAAAAAGGGTAATATTGGAAGAAAATATGCTGTCCACCATAGAAATTGCGCAATACCTATCCTCCTAAATCATAATTCTTTCATCCCAAATTCTTTACGGCATTTTCTTATTTGATAAGTTTTGTTAATTCAAATGATAATAACACCCCTAGTTCTAAATCTCCCAAAACAAAAAAATTAACCCAAATTGATTTCCAGTCTCCAGAAAGGAAAAAGCTTTCGAATTCATCATCTCCCTAAACCCAAAAAGAACAAGCAACAGAACAATTCCGGAGATTGGTGGGCTGGGAGTTTGCATAGATTGGGTGCCCGATAGGAGGACAAGAAGTTTGATCTCGCCTTTGGTGGAGAACGGAGATGAAGGTGACAAATCAAGACGTTGGAGAGGGCGATCAAGGCTACAGAGAAGGAGAAGGAGATTGAGGTGACGGAAATGGCGATTGAGGCGACGAAGATGGCGATCGAGGCAGTGGAGATGGCAACCAAGGCGACAGAGATGCCAATCGAGGCGTCGGAGATGACGATTGAGGCATTGGAGATGGCGATCGAGAGGACGGAGTCGGCAACGATAGATGTGACGACTGAAGCGATGGAGACGACAATCAAAGCAACGGAGATGGCGATTAAGGGGATGGAGATGGCGATCAAGGGGATTGAAACTACAATCTTGGTGACGACGTCAGGGGTGAAAGCAAGGAGGTCGACGGCAAAAAGGCTGGTCAATGGCAGAGATCTGAAGGGGCAGGGTACAAGGGTGAAGATGGAAACCGAGCCCTGACCTTGGTATGCATGAATGCTGAAATGTTTCAATGAAATCAGGACGGAGAGAGTATTAATTTTCACGTTTATTCTAAAAATTAAATAACTGTGAGATAAACCTACAAGTTCAGATAATACCACGAAATTATATTTAAAAAAAAGTTCAATTCAAATGTCTTGGGATGGTAAGTCAAACCTATGTCCTACCCCTTATGTCCATATATATTTACATTCCAATACTATCATTCATAGCATGAAATAACTGTGAACACATTAAATCTCATATTCCTTTAAAATTGAAGATATGTACAAATTAAATACTGGATATATACAAATTGAAGATATGTACAAATTAGATACCAGATATGTTCAATATACAAAGAAAGTGAGAGATATGTACAAATAATGTGTAACATATGTACAAATGATATCATAAATATGATATGGGTTCAAATCACAAATATGTTATGGGTTCAACTTCCCATAAAAATATAGGTATGAACGTGTCAAATCCTGCTTTCCTAAAAAATTGGAGATATGTACCAATTAAATGACAAATATGTATGAAACTCTCTATATAAAACAAGTCATAAATATGTATAAAATATGTGAGACATATGTACAAAAGAGATCAAGGATATATTATAGATAAATATTCTATTATATGTACAAAATTTATATTTTGTAAATGAAATGAAAATTAGATAAAAATTTAATTTATAGTAAAACAATAGTGATATATACAAATCAAATGTTAGATATGTATAAATAAGGTTAAGAGATATGTATAAATTAAACAACTGATATATATATTTGATATCAAATATTATACTTCTCCGTCCCAATTTAGATGAAATGTATTACTTTTGAAATGTCCCAAAAAGGTTGAAATGGTTACTCTTTTGGAAAATTTTCAACAATTAATTTACCATTTTACTCACATTTAAACTCTTACTACACAAACTCGAATAAAGAATCTTTTTTTAATCTTCATTTAATCTCTCACTGCACAAAACCTCAAAAAAGAATCTTTTATTTTTAATAATTATTTAAACTCTTACTACACAAAATAAAAAAAAATTACACAAATTATATACACTTTAATCTCCATGCTTAGAGAAATGTTTCATCTAATATAAGATGAAGGGAGTAGAAAATATGTGAGACATATATACAAAAAAATATTTGTATATAAACATATATAGAACATATAAGCTTATATCTAAAAGTGAATAAAATTTTAGCTTATATCTAAAAGTGAATAAAATTTTGTATATAAAAATAATATATGTGACATAATTTACATAAATGAGTTTACTCATACGTAGATATGTGATTAAACGCTTGTATAAATTTAAGTGACTTAGACGCAATGGGCAAAAGAATAGAGATGCACGCAGGTTAATTGACCAATACTTGATCTTTTCTTAGCAAGAACAAATGCACACGCTGTTCATGGTCAACGACAAGAAGCACGACCGCCAGCTCCTCCACCCACTTTTGAAGATCTCCCACGACGGACACCTTATAAAATGCTTGACACCGCCGATCGCCCTTCTAATCATCCTCTGGTTACCACTCGGGATCCTGGTTGCCTTCATCTGAATCGTGAAAATGAGTCAGATAGGTCGTGAAAACCGTTTCACCTTCGATTCTCTGTCTAGAGACGGCGGTTAGACGATTGGATGGCTAGGATTTGCTTGCGGTGGGTTGGGCGGCCTATAGGCGGGAGGACAACGGGATGGTGATGTCGGATGGCAATGGATCAAATGCGGATCCTAACCGGGTTGCGACGTGCTCCCTTTTTGTTCTCCGATTAAGCTTCGTCTTCCCTTTGGCATTGCCATCGATTGGTCAGAAGAGGCGGCGCTCGAAGGAAGCTAGCACAGTGTTGAACGAGCAGGACGAATTATGCGATATGGCCGGCTGTGTAGCGGGTGGGAATAGAGAGTGGAAAGGTGAGGACTCGAGGAGGATTAGTTATTTTCATGGGGGCACAACAGTAATTTTAGGGGTAGGGCGTTTATAACGTTGGGTGTATTTTTGGACGACCGGTCTTCTTTTCGAGTGATTAATCCTTGAAAAAGTAGGTAATATATTATTTATACCATTCAAGAGTAGTTCTTTTATTATGCACATATATCTAATTAGATATACTAACTCATCCCTTAATCTTCTATATATAAGGCATAAATCATTAAAAAAATTGACAAAAATACCCTTAGTTAAAATATTCTTCTCTAAAAAAAACCCTAACTTGCTACTGCTATCTTCTCTAGTGCCGGTACCAGCGCCAGCGCCGGTGCCGCCACCGAACTGTTATACATCATGATATCGCCATATACATCATGTCATGTTCGGAAAAATGATAAGTGTCTGAATGAATACCGAAAAGTGTCTAAAGAAATATTTAGAAATATCTAACCAATACGTAGCCAATTTACTCTCTTCAAAAATAATTAATTGAAATAATAAAAAAGTGTCTGAATGGATATTGAAAAGTGTTTAAAGAAATATTTAGAAGTGTCTGACCAATACGTAGACAATTTACTCTCTTAAAAAAATAACTAATTAAAACAATTAAAATGTGTCTAAATGAATATGTAAAAGTGTCTAAAGAAAAGTGACAAAATGTCTAAAGCAATATACAAACAATTTATTTTTATGATAAAAAAATGTATATGAAATAATAAAAGAAGTGTCTACATAAAAATTTAAAAGTGTCTAAATCAATATTTAAAAGTGTCTAAATAACCATTTAAAAAATTACAAAATGGCTGTAGCAATATGTAAATAATAACAAAATTACAGTTGCCACCTGCCTGAAGCAATCCTCCACAACCACCGCCTTCACATCTCGCCAGAGTCTTCCATCCCCCAACGCCTGTTCACCTAGCCCCTTCGCCGCGTCGAACTCGCCTCGCCCCTTCTCCTCTTCCCTTGCACCGCCTCGCTTCCTTCGACTCCTCGGATCGACGATTCGCATCACCGATCTCCTCCTCCCTCGCACATCCTCGCTTCCTTTGCTTCCTCCGATCAAAGCTCCTACGATCATCTTACCACTTCGCCCCTCGCGCCTCACCTCGGATAAGCGTCGCCTAGCGTCATATTTGGCTTCACCTCACATCGCACCTTGCCACTTCGCCTCGTCACTTCACCTCGACCCTCGCCTGAGACTCGCCTCGCCGCTTCGCCTTTTCAAATTGTCGATTCGCTTCACCGATCGTCCAATCAAAGTCAACAGCGGTGATCGGCAATGATAACGGCGGCGGCGGGGGCGGCGGCAATGAGAGGAGGGTAGAGAGAGAAACAGAGTGGCGGTGTGAAGGAGACAGAGAGAGATAAATGTTCGGAAAAAAAATTAGGGTTGGGGTAAAAATGTTAAATCAATAGTATGTCTAATTAGATATATGTCTACCATATAGAAGCTTATTCAAGAGTAATTAATAAGATTAAAGCGAATATAATCCCCTATCAAATTAAAACGCAAACATATACAATATCTGAGTCCAATTCAAATTAAACACGCAAAAAAAAAAAAAGGACTAATGTGCAAATTTACCCTTTTGCTTTGAAGTTTAGGTTTTAAAATTTTCTTGTTTACCCCTCATTATTTTTCCTGAATAATGACCCTTATTTATGGTGCAAGAGTCATGATGATCAACTAATATGAAGATAAAGGCATCACTTGTTCCATTTTAGTTATATTTGACTAGTTAATATTTATCTGTGATTAAAACATTTCATAAATCTAGTTATTAACCTACTGTGCTTTTAATCATGGGTTTGCTTCAACTTCAAGTAACTAACACCACAAGTAATAAGACATCAAAAGACAAGTAAAAGCATCAAATATAATTGCTTTAATTGCAAATAATACCGTACATCTGCAGTATGATAAAATAACATATATATCAACACTAAACAAATATTATTAAGAAAATTATTGCATTTAAACAACATTTTAAAAAAGTTTCACATTAATCTCAACATAGTCTGGAGCATACAAATATTTGCTGCTGGGATCATACAGGATGAACATCAGCACAAATTAACAATCTTTATGCCACTTAACCATTGTACTTGGAAATGTTATATGTATAGGAAAAAAATATCAATGCTTAGACATTCTGGAATTTTTTTAATCAAATCACTTAGCAATGGACTAAATGCAAGCCCGCCCCTTGTCGCATGCATGCATTATTATACTGCAATTAAGAAAAATTTTTATAATTAATTTACTTTTCAAACTCATTAGTTGATCAATCTCAAATGAGCATGACCGATGGTGAAAATATAAGGAATGATTAATTTTAATATACATAAAAGATGTATGGATATATGAGCAAATGTTTCATAAAACTTGCATTTTGTAGCAGGTTGATCAATAAAAATACAAATTTTTCATACTAAGTGCATCTATACTCTATAGTGTAAAAATATTAAAAAAATTATAAATTTAAAATCAAGTCATAATCAATTTAAAGATTTTGGAAAACAACATTTCAATATTAATGATAACTACTTTGTAGTTTGGGGTCCGAAAATGTAAAAATCAAAAGTTTAGAATATCTTTTGTGTTTATTAGGGTAGAGTAATAAAAATACCTAATTTTAAAATTTGAGGACTAAATGATATTATTATACTAAATAGGGTATTTATTATATAGTATTACTATTTTTTTACCTTGGACATATTTTAGGCCAACAAAAAAAAACCAATTAGGCCTAACCTTAAAAAAAAAAAAAAATTACTATAGCAAACGTGCTACTGTTCACAACGTCACATCAACCCTATCATTTTAGTATATACTAGGTGGATCAAGCCGCAAGTTATTGCGGTAACGCGTTATTTGGAGACCAAGAGGACAACAAACAATAGTACGAGGACTTAAATTCTACAAATTGAGGGGTCAAATGACAAGTAGTAAAGTTTGAGGACCAGTAGTGAAAAGTACCAGAAATGAGTGATCATTTCCATAATTTACCTTTTTTTGTTTCTTGGGTTGTGCTGGTACTGTTTACTTTTGGCCCAAACTTTAGATACTATTCATCTACAGTAATTCTAACTGTGCTTTAGTATATATGAGTTTTCTTTTTACCCATACATTGCAACGGTCCATTCTATAGTAACATTTAGTGTAAATATAAGAAAATAACAATTCAATAATCAATTTTAGGGACAAATAAATGAAATATTAGAGTTTTAGTAATTAAAAGTAGGTTTAACCATTGATAAAAAAAATATATACTTTTTCATGAAAATGAAAAAACCATGATAGAAATAATTATCTTAGAAGATAGCAACCAAAGTCTTCTCATAGAATATAGAAATAACCTTCCTAGAAAAAAAATGATATTTAAGCATTGACACAAAAGTCAAAATGAAGTTTGGGATTAATAGACCAAACAAAAGACTATAGGTATTAAGTTTAACATTGACTTAATATAGGGAAAAAATAAAAAGGGAGAAAAAGACCAAAAAAACAAATAGATAAAATTTAAGGACTGAAATGAAAAAGATCTACAGCTCAATAACTGAAAAAATAGTGCTAAAACAAAAAAAACGAAAAAAAAACATTGTGACATTGTTCATGAACAATGCCAACCTTGCTTCTCCTTGTAATTTTTCTCTTTGCCAACAATTTTCCTGGCCCACAGTATACCTCCTCCACTCTAAAAAGCCCAAAAAAGGTGTTACATAACTCATCAATTAGTCTTACGTGAAGCCCATGGTGCCGCGTCAACGGTTCATATTTGTGATCATTGCGTAGATTAGTGAAAGCAAGGTTGCTCGCTCTTTGTTACAAAATAATAAGATGGTTTCATATTTTGACATTTTTCAAAGTTTGCAGATGAAAATGTAACATCGTGAAAAGATGGAGAACCTTTTGTCTAATATAATTGGACATATGCTTTTAGCCCCTGTAATTTTGGTCTCTGGTAGAAGTAGTTCTCAAACTTTCAAATTTGTTGGTCCTGCCATCGTCTGACATCGTCCTTTTGCCTTAACTCCAAAATTGAGGTATGTTTGTGGGAGGAAAAAGTAAGACCAAAAAAGATGAAAACAAATATTAAGGGACAGGAACTGGGGTTTGTTCCTCAGCAAGAAAAAAAATGCGGCACCCTCTGGTAAGAGTGGGCCAAGAGAGGGCGAGGTCTGGTATTGAAAAGCAGGCTAAATTAGGCCCAAAAACCTGTTACTATTTATCTACTGTAAATTTTGTTCATATTTAAAATATAGTAGTAATAATGGTAAAAATGCGATGTTCGACTCCTCAGAATTACAATTTCAAAATAAATGTTAAAACTGATGATAGTACAGTAAAGTGACAATAAAGAAGTTACCGACCTATAAAATTATTACAAACGTTTTGGAGCATGCCTAAAATAATAATTTTTACAATAAAATTGGGAATTTTCGAAAATAAAATGTGTTCTATGTTTTCATTAGTTAAATAATCTTGACAATTGATTTAGTTCGAATAGTTTTGTTTTAGTTGAAAATTCCTTGTTTGTTTATTTATTTATTTATTTTTCTTTTGGCAAACAAAATAAGACTCGAAAGCATTTTTCTTGTGCCAAAAAAAAAAAAAAAGAAAAAGAAACGTGCAAGCAAGCGTTTCCAAATTGGTCACCTTAAAAATTCATAACCATTACATAATAGTCAAAAGTGGTCAAAACCAGAGAAGGTGTGGGTCAACCAGGGCGGCTCACCGGCCCCCCTCTCCCTGCCACCTTCTTCTTCCCTTAAAACGAAAGTACATTCAACTTCCAAAGAAAATCCCCAGAAACTTATTTTTTTATCCTATTCATCATTTTGACCTTTGAAAACCCACTATTATACATTTGTTAATCAAACCTTAAACAAATGCCCAATCAATCTAGCAAACTGTTAAATATTTAGCATTTAGTGTTTATATGGTAACCAGGTTTGATTAACACTTAATGCGAAGAAACCATGTCAGAGTACTAATGCTGGCGAACATATATTGCCAGCATATGTTATTGGTATTGGTGCTGGCCCTGTCCCCTTTAAAGTCATTTTGATACGATTTCACTTCCAACTTGCTGGTAATCATGCGCCCTTCTGCACCTGGGTGTTTCAGAAATTGCCCACTTGAGTTCTGAATTTTCCCGAGAAGAACAAGACATGTTGGAAGAAGAGGAAGCTAATCCATGGAGACCCTTGTCCCTTGGCGTCTTCATTCTCATGTTAGGTACCTAACAATTTTGCAGTTAGTTTGGTTTTAGTTCATCATGTGGATTTTTGTTGATGTTTTGTGTTTATCAGTTGGGTAGTAGATTTCCAAGAATGATTCCTGTGTTGGAAACCTGATTAAGTTTTGGTTGAAGCTAAGTAGGTCATGAATTCCATTTTCTCTGCAGCTGTTTCTGTTGGAGGCGATTCTCTGGAAACTGACAGAGAAGCCTTGATGAACCTGAAGTTGTTCCTGGAACAGCAGAATCCAGTGAATAGAGGAAGATATTCCCAATGGAACAACGGGGGCTCGAATCCATGTAACTGGTATGGAGTTTCATGCTCTCCTGATAGAACTAGAGTAACTGGATTAGACTTATCAGATAATCAGATTTGGGGGCCTATGTTCAATAACTTTTCAGCCTTAACCAAGCTTCAATACCTTGACCTCTCTCAAAACTCGCTACATGGTGCCATAGATGAGGACCTGAGCCAATGCAACAACCTTGTGCACCTCAACCTTTCACATAATACATTACAAGGAGAGCTGAGATTATCCGGGTTGCCTAGTTTGGGGATGCTTGATTTATCAACTAACAGGTTCAACGGGATGCTTCAGTTTAGCTTTCCAGCTATTTGCAACAGGCTGGTAGATGCTAATCTGTCGGTTAACGATTTCTCTGGGACAATGGATGGTTGCTTTGATTCCTGCAGCCACCTCAAGTATCTTGACTTGAGCTCGAACAAGTTCACAGGTGGAATATGGTCCGGAATGTCAAGTCTTGTGGAGTTTTCAGTTTCTGAGAACTATTTTTCTGGTTCAATTTCAGGATCAACTTTCGGGCATAATTGCAGCCTTAAAGTGCTGGACTTATCCGTAAACAACATTACCGGCCATATTCCTCCAGAGATTTCAAACTGCAGTGCCTTGGTTTCGTTGAACTTATGGGGAAACAAGTTTGCGGGGCAAATTCCATCAGAGGTGGGATCAATCTCTGGACTTCAATGCCTGTACTTGGGGAACAACAGTTTCTCCCGTGTGATTCCGGACTCTCTACTGAACCTGAAGAATCTGAGCTTTCTGGAACTTAGCAACAATGATTTTGGAGGGGAAATTCAAAAGATATTTGGCAGGTTCACTCAAGTCAAGTTTCTTGTGTTGCACTCAAACTCATACTCGAGAGGGATTGAGTCATCTGGTATTCTCAGCCTACAAAGCCTTCTTCGATTAGACCTCAGCTACAATTATTTTTCAGGTCCATTGCCAATTGGAATCTCTCAAATGACAAGTTTGAAGTTCTTGATCTTGGCGCACAATCAATTTACAGGCACTATACCATCTGAATATGGAAACCTGGTAGCGCTACAAGCCCTTGACCTTTCCTTCAACATGCTCACAGGATCAATACCAGCCTCCATAGGAAATTTGAGCTCTCTATTGTGGTTGATGCTAGCAAACAACTCTCTTACTGGTGAAATCCCTGTGGAGGTTGGAAACTGCAGGAGTTTACTTTGGTTAAACCTGGCTAATAACAAGCTCTCGGGGAACATCCCAGTTGAGCTGACAAATATTGGTAAGAATGCCACTCCTACATTTGAGTCGAACCTACAAAGCAATGGTGTGATAGCTGGTTCTGGTGAGTGTCTAGCAATGAAACGATGGATACCAGCAGACTATCCGCCATTTAGTTTTGTGTTCTCCATTCTTACAAGGAAAACTTGCAGAAGCATTTGGGACAACTTGCTCAAAGGCAATGGCATTTTCCCCATGTGTGCTCCTGGTACAGGAGTACGTAGATTTCTGATCTCCGGTTACATTCAGCTGAGCGGGAACCAGTTTACAGGTGAAGTCCCTTCAGATATTGGTAAAATGAGCAATTTCACGATGCTGCATTTGGGGTTCAATAACTTTTATGGAGAACTGCCTAAACAGATTGGGAATCTGCCACTTGCAGTCCTGAATCTGACATGCAATAGATTTTCGGGTGAAATTCCAGCAGAAATAGGGAGTATCAAGTGCCTACGAAATCTTGATCTTTCATACAACAACTTTTCTGGAACATTTCCTGCTAGCTTCAATAACTTGACTGATCTAAGCAAGTTCAACATCTCATTCAATCCTCTCATATCCGGTGAAATTCCTGGAACAGGCCAATTGGCAACTTTTGAGAACACTTCTTTTCTCGGGGATCCCTTCTTGCAACTCCCAGACTTCATCAGCCATTCCTCTAACCTTCACCCAACAAACACAACATCAAAGAGAGAGGGTAAAAGGACTACTAAGTTAGCTGTGTTTCTCGTTTTCTTCACCCTCACATTAGTTGCCATGCTTTTTGGACTCCTTTCTTTTGTTGTCTGCATACTGGGAACAAGTCCAGAAAAAGACTCCACTGGATTTCTTTTGGGGGAAACTACATATACACATGACACTGGATCAAGCTCTAGCGGTTCATCCCTGTGGTTATCAGACTCAGTTAAGGTCATTCTCCTTGGCAAAACCACATTCACGCAATCGGAAATTCTGAAGGCTACATGCAACTTTTCTGAGGGCATGATCATAGGGAGGGGAGGATTTGGGACAGTGTACCGAGGAGTGCTGCCTGATGGTAGACAAGTTGCTGTGAAGAAGCTGCAGAGAGAAGGAAGGGAAGGGGACAAGGAATTCCAAGCTGAAATGGAGGTATTAAGTGGGAACAATGGATTCGGATGGCCCCATCCTAACCTTGTAACATTGTACGGTTGGTGCCTCAATGGTAGTGAAAAATTACTAGTGTATGAGTACATGGAAGGAGGGAGCTTGGAGGATCTTATCTTTGATAGAGTTAGGCTAAATTGGAGGAGAAGGATTGACATAGCAATAGACATTGCACGAGCTCTAGTCTTCCTGCATCACGAATGCTACCCCGCGATTGTGCATAGAGATGTCAAGGCAAGCAATGTGCTTTTAGATAAAGATGGCAGAGCAAGAGTAACAGATTTCGGGCTGGCAAGAGTTGTTGACGACGGGGATAGTCATGTGAGCACAATGGTAGCCGGGACAGTTGGTTATGTTGCACCAGAATATGGCCAAACCTGGCAGGCTACCACAAAAGGAGACGTGTACAGCTATGGGGTGTTAGCAATGGAGCTTGCTACGGGGAGGAGAGCACTGGATGGAGGGGAAGAATGCCTTGTGGAATGGGGCAGGCGCGTCATGGGAAATGGAAGACTGGGAATAGCTACGACTGCCATACCGGTCTTGCTACTGGGGTCAGGGCTGGCTGAGGGGGCAGAGGAGATGTGTGAGCTCCTCCGGATTGGGGTCAGGTGCACTGCAGGGGCACCACTGGCTCGTCCAAACATGAAGGAGGTGCTGATTATGCTGCATAACATATCCAACTGTAAAGGATTAGCTCATCATTCTTAGCGTCTAACGCAAGGCAGAGTAAAGAAGTACAGCATGATTCATATCTTATGTCAAATATCAATTCAATTCTCTCTTGTGATTCTTGCTGTACAAGAAATCAAAAATTTTGTGGAAAAAGAAAAAAAAATTATTTTTATGTTCGTTGGTCTTTGTGTCAAACATGAGGAAAGCAAAAAAGAATCTGAATTGTTTAACTTTAGGACTAGCGTTTGGTTGCGTGGTAGACTGATCTACCACTTGAGACAAATTTTCCAAACGTGTCAAACAAATGTTGGTGATTCAAGTTGCAAAATCGATTAAGTGTTGGACCTGATTCAAAGTTTTTAAAGCTTACACAGAACTATTTAGATAAACAAGGTGACTATAGTCATTAAGTTGAAAATGCTTATTTCTTTAAAAAATTATTTTTCCCCATCTAGAACAAGTGAAATGCCGGGTTGATGGCTTGGCTGTTGTAACTGACAAAAAATATGGTTCAGGGATAGAAATTAAAAACTTAGATACTTGGGTAACTTTGTGTGTATTTACAGATTTATAATTCCCAAATGAAAATCGCTGTAAATTGTGTCGAATCCAAAGCAAAAGCTCAAAACTTTGAAGAGTCGCGGTCACAGAGAGCTCACCACAGACTCAAACATCATCTCGAAGTTTGATTTTTCTTCCCAAATTCTCCTCTTGTAAGTGTTTATTTTCTCTTCTAGATTCTTTTATTGCTTAGGTGTTTTTGAAGTCTCAAAAATCTCCTCTTGCTAGCTTCTTTTAACTCACAGACTTTTTACGAATCAAACATCTTGTTTTTATTTTTAACTCACAGACTTTTTACGAATCAAACATCCTTCGAAGCTTTTTTTCCCAAAAAAAACAAAAAAGAAATGTAAAAAGGAGAAATTCAACTTTATTTAAGCTTGGCAGTTTGTATCTGATGAAAAGGTCAATATGTTAAGCCACTAATTCTTTATAAAATATTATTTAAAAAAATCTTTATAAAATATGAAGAAATTCTGTGGCCTTGAATAGCTCTGCTACCTACTTCATCTCTAATACTTCCAACTGTAGTCCAGTGTGGTTATGATGATGATCTCAGCCTTGCAAAGACACAAATAAGCACTCTCACACAGAACTTTAGTCCAATTGGATCTGATCGTTGTCTTTTGCAAGTTAAGTTCTTCATTCGTTCCCTATGTCAAAGTAGGAATGACAAAATTTAACCCGACCTGAAGATCTGACCTGACTCATCCAAATTCAAATCTGACCTGACTTAATTTGATCAGAAAAGCCAACGACCTGAACCCGATTGCACCCAACACAACCTAAACCCGAACACAATTAAAGTAAAACCCAAGAAAACTTGAGCTCGAACTCGACTTGACCCGAACTCAAAATAACCCGATGACTAAACCCAACAAGACTCGATTTTATTTTAAATCACATAAAATATATGGTTAGCAAAGACTTTAGAAAATTTATGATTTAATATATGTCAATGAGTTTTTTCTATTGTGTTGATCTGTTTTACGTTATAAAGCAAATGAGTGAGAGTTATGATAAACTATTAGTGACGCAGTGATAGAACAATAATTAGGTTTTAGAAATTATAGTACTTCTTTCTTATCATATTCTTTGAAATATTTGAATTTTTCAAATAGTTTAAATTGAATTTATTCATATTACTTCATTTGTCTCAAATTCTTTGCACTATTCATATTTTAATAATTAACCTATATATTTTTTATTTTCAAAATTTTAATATATAAATAAAATATTTTATACATGAATAATAAATCAAGACTTATAGTTTTTAAATATATTTTTTAAATTTTTAATAAATAATAATATAAATAACATTCAAGTTAAATTAGTCAGAAAAAAGTTAAATGGAGTAAAGAAAATGGAACAAGGGGAGATTTTTTGTTAGAAAAAAAATTAAGAAAGTATATATTTAGAAACTATAGGTCTTTATTTATTATTTAATATAATATTTTTTCATTTATATACTAAAATTTTGAAAATAAAAAATCATAGATTAATTGTTAAATAGTGAATGTTATAAAGAACTTAACAGAGAGAGTATTTATTAAAGAAATTATATATTAATATATTTTCATAAATTTTATATTATTTTTTTATATCTAGTTAAATTAAATTTTAATCAAAATTAAATAAAAAAAATTGAATCGATTCAGCCATTTCAACTTATGTATTAGTGAACCGAGTAAACTCAACAATAAAGTTGAATCTGGTCTAAGACCCGATAACCCGACTTGATTAGATCCGAACCAAAATAAACCATGCCTTACCCAACCTGAACACAAAATCTACTCAACCTGAAAACAACCCAAACCCAAATAACCCAACATGTTAACCTAAATAAACCTAAACTTAAATGACCTGACCCAAATCTGACCCAACCCACCCAGTTGTCATTTCTATATCAGAGTAGGCTGGCCATATAGTCGAAGAAAATTTCAAAATCGATAGAAAGAAGACAAGAAACCTACAAGGTAGCATTTATGGGATGAAGACTTTGCATGGGTTTGGAAGAAATTTTGCACGTGACTGTAAGCTTGTTTCTTCCATGGGAACCATTTTCTCTAGAGTTGTAAATGGGCGGTCCGAGTGCAGGTTTAATAAGTTTTCGAGCTCGAGCTTGTTCAGAAATGCTATCGCAATTTAAGCTCGAACTAGACTCGAGAGAAGCTATAGACTTGAGAAAAGCTTGATGTTGACTTGAAAGCCCCAGCTTGACAGGTTTGACAACATCAATTGCGAAATGTCACTTTTCAAACCTTAAGAAAGTTACATGTAGAGTTGTTCACTATTTAGATAAAAATGAGTAATCCAAATGGATTATTTAGATTAGATAAAATAGTTCGTTATTCGGTTATTTGGTTTGGATTAGATCAAAACTAAATTTTTTATTTGATTATTGGATTGGTTATTAAGTTCTAAGCTTAAAACCAAACAAACCAAATAAATTGAAAAATAATATGTATTTTATAATTATACCTGTCAACTCCATATATATAAGGCCATTTTTGTTTAATTTTGGACTATATGTTATAAATCAAGCCATTAGTTTAGGTATAAATGGAATATTATCAAAATTTATCATATTTTTTTTCAAGTTTTGTTTTATTTTTTCAATTACCATTTGTTTAGTTCTAATAAAAGAGAATCGAATTATAAAAATTGGATAAACTGAATTATAATTTGATCAGATAGTTGGGATTAAATTTAAAAAAATGAAAATTAATTGTATTATTCTATTCGGATTGGTTCTAAATCAATCCAACCAAATAAACACCCCTACTTATATATAAGTATGACCTAACTTTAGGGGGGAAATTTGTAATTATTCCCACATATAATGATCATTTTTTCAACAAGGGGTAATTGAAAATTTTGAAACTTGAGGGAATTTGTGTCTTCATGGTCTAACTTTAGGAAGGATTAGTATAATTAACCCTAGACACCATTAGACTTGCGACTTGAGGCGGTACATTGCGTCCATGACTCTTAATCTTTAATTATTGTACCATTTAGATCCTAATTAGAATTTTGTACATTTAAATATTCTATTTTGAACATTTTATGGAAGAAAAATGTTAATATAGATAGAAATGCCACATGGTATACCAGTATGGACGATGTGCCATGCTGGCACAATAAATTAATTAGCAAAACATTATGCCCTTTGAAAAAATGGTGAAATTGCACTATTAGTCCCATATCTCACCACCCTCATCCCGATAAACCCTAAACTTCCCCACCTGCTGCCCCCACCCCCAAGGCTTTGCCACTATGGGCTGACACTTTCAGTAGCCAACCGCTGATAGTCCACAAGAATGCCATATATGAGAAGCCCACGGCGTTGCCATTAATCTCTTGCCTCTCCATCTTCTTTTCTCCATCATCTCCAAACGCAAGTCAGTGGAGGCAAATAGACGAAATCGAACGCAAACGAATGAAGATGAATGGCGGATGGCCAATCGAAGGAAGGCAAAGGCAATTAGATGAAGATGAAGGCCAATCGGCGATTAGCCTGAGGGTTCAACTAGGCAATCTGCATGGCTGCATTTGAGAGGGAGGACTTAGGGCACAACGGGAATTCGGAAGGAAAGAGAGTTTAGGGTTTGGGACTGAGGAGCCAAATCGGGGGTCAATAAAGGCTAATGGGGGAGTGGCGCGAATGACAAGAATGATGGAGGTGAATGAATGGGAATGATGGACGCGAATGGGGGGAACAACAAAGCACCTCAGGGGCGAAGGTGATCTGATTCTCTCTTTTTTTTTTTTTTTTTTTACATTTTTCTTACTTTTTTAATTTATTTTTTTACTTTTCCATGTCATCCATAGCAATTGATTTTATTATTCCACCATGGCAAAACATCCACATTAGCATGTCACGTGACATTTTCTATCCACTTTAACATTTCCCATTCATAAAAGGTTTGAAATAAAACATTTAAACAATATATACAAAATCAAGGTTAGGATCTAAAATAGTACAATAATTATAGGTTAGAGGCCACAAACGCAATCTACCCGAACTTTAGGTATCAAACTCATTTTTCAGCAGGCAAGTTCGTGCCTGTGGTAGATGGGCAACTTCCTCAGTAGAATGGGGCAGTGTGCTTGTCAGGTTTTCTTGTTAGTTACTCTTTGGAAAATTCTATAGCTGGCTAGTTTTTTTCATCCCAGTTTATGAACATTTTCATTGATAGCTTATTATCCATCAAATTCTGTCCAAATTTTAGGAATACAACAACAGAGAGGGTACAACAGTGTATAAACGTTAAAAAAATCCTTGCATGCT
Organism: Aquilaria sinensis; assembly: GCA_005392925.1. Classification (NCBI taxonomy): domain Eukaryota; kingdom Viridiplantae; phylum Streptophyta; class Magnoliopsida; order Malvales; family Thymelaeaceae; genus Aquilaria; species Aquilaria sinensis. The sequence goes on from SMDT01003302.1 coordinate 38,920, forward strand.
AAATAAATACTAGTATTCAAATTATTTTTTCAGTCGCTTCATTTATAGGGAAAGAAAAACTAAACCAAGTCTCATAACACTGAAACATTCCCCTTAAGAGTTGCTCCAAGACCAAAGAGACATGTTTAAGAGCAAAATATCCAAGAAAAGCACTACAAAAGTAGGTCTAAGGCTCCAAGATTTTCACTCGAGCTTCACCTCTCTCTTTGGTGGATCCAATTCGAAGTAGGTGTACGGCTCCTTAGGCTCCTCCCTGTATAATTCAAAATTAAGGGATAACCTTGAGCTTTTGATAGATGTAGGGGAAAATACAATTTTAGTCCTAATACTTGTCCTACTTTTCTATTTGAATCACAATACTTTTCAGCTTTCTAAAACAGTCCTATAACTTTACTGAAGTGTTATGAGTCAAAAATTTAGTGAGAGGTAGTTGAACCGAAACATGATTTACAAGGAGGAAAACTTAAATAGCCCATTAATTGTCCATTGATCATTGTGTATTTTAAATTTACTAGCAGATGTTTACCAAATAGTTTAAATGAAATTTTTTTTAAAAAAAAAAGATCTCCGAACAGTCAACAGTTTTAGGACTATGTATGCAGTTACAAAGTTTAGGACTCATGTGGAAAAGTGAATAGATTCAGAACTAACTGTTCACATAGTTGCAAAGTTTTAACACCTATTTAGAAAAGTATAAAAATTTAGGACTGAAATAGAAAAGCATGAAAAATTTTAGAACCAAAGTTGTTCGTTTCCCCTATTTACGTATATGTGTATGTATATGTATGGCATATGGATATGCATATGAAAGAAACTTCTAACAAAAGGGCACACCAGAGAAACTTGTGAATTCACATAGCTGTACATAGTTCTCATTGTCATTGCATTACTTTACGTTATGATCAACATATGTCTAAATCAAATCTCAAATTTCCAGAAACTTCATCAGAAAGTAGACATAGACAACTGGAAGAATGTGGGTTCATGTGACCCACAATAGTTAGTATGGGGTTAAGACTCAGTCCAGTGAGTACATCCCAAAGATTTGCATAAATATTTCAAAATCAGATAAAGGAAAATCATTAACAGACAAATACATACCCAGGTTTAGAGCGCATGCACTGCCAGAATAGCTTAAAAGGCCCTGGAACTGTCTTGAAAGGGTTTCCCTCAAAAAATGCCTGCACCGACATATTGTCAAATACTTGTAAGCATTAGAAGCAATGCAACTATTACGAGTATAAAGTGAAACCAAGGTGAACACAGACGACGAGTAGCTTGGAGAAAACAAGTTACAAACATGCCTGGATAACATCCTCAGCTCGGTCATTGCATCGATGAGCCTTTGGTTGTCGATGTTCTCCCTCCGGCATTCCCCAAGGGCTCTCTCTCCTTGGCACTGGCCGAGTCTCACTCATTTTCTAAATAAGAAAAATATTTATTACACTATCAGGAGAATGCCAAAAACATAATTAATTCAAAACCTATGTAATAGTGTGCTACTGATTCATCAAATCTTAACACATACTCCTGTCCCAAAAAGAATGGCATCTCTTCAAAAAGAATATTTGTAGTCCAAAATAAATGGGACTGCCATATATTTGTACTTTGTTTTTCTACTCTGCCCATTGCATGCAACCACAAGAGAGTGCATGAGAGTTAAACAACAAACCTCGCAATGTGGCAAAAAAGCCTTAAATTCTAATGTCAAACAAAGAAATGTGTCACTCCACTCCTTTTAGGACATGTGTATAAGATAACACTTCCTGTAACTCAGATGACACCATAGACTAGCGAGCAGTAATTTATCATGAGAAAGCAGCACAGCACACATGTAGCAAGCAGAGCAAAGATAGGGGTTTTGAACCTGTAACTTCTGTAAAAGAGTGTTCAGTAAGGAGAGAAGGAACCAAGAGATCAACTAGGCTCAGTTCACGATTACGTTTAAGCAATATGTCAGACGTAGAATGGCACTCTGTACCCTCATCAAATAGGTAATCCGTTCATGAGGAAAAAATATATCATAAATAATGAAAAGCATGATCATCAACAAAGGAAAAAGGCTCATCAAAGGCTTTGAACCATGTATGACAATGAGATACTGGAGAAAGCACCATGTTCTAGCTAAACAATGGAACGAACATACTAAGTTGCAAATGATTATACTGAAATACTAGAAACAAGAGAAAGTAAAGGTGAGCGGACACTGGACAGAAGTCCTGAAAGTTTTAATCGTCGTTATCAGTTCTGAATTCAATGCTTTACGCCTATTACTGGGAAATTATGCAAAGTTGTGTTAGACCCACTTCACATATTCAACAACCCATATCCATGTGCCATTGCGGCAAAGAAAGAACAAATGAGTGAACCCAGGTTAGAATAGAAACTAGCACACAGAGCAACAAATCGAAAAACCCCACGTGAACCATTTTCCGAAATCACGAAAACCTTTAACACAAGCACAAACGAGTAGTGATAAAGGTGGGAAAGAAAGTACGACATTGAGATTCGACCTTGAATCTTTGGTTTCCAATCAGTCAAGCAAAAATTTCAGACTAACGATCTTCAAAATCGAGGGCAGAAACAGAGGCTTTGCGATCTAATTTGAAGAAGATTAAGGCAACAAGCGACAGTGAGGAGAGAGCGGCGGTGGGATGGCTGTCAGGTGCGATGGCCGGCAAAGTTGCGCCCGCCCAGTCTCTGCCGTTCGTTGACTGCTACGACGAATTCTGCGAGACAGTTTTGGTGATAAAATCGAGTGAGATGCAAAAACCCTTCCTAAGCCTCTGATTCTTCGTGTTATTTTTTTGTGTAACTGGCTCTCTTTCATTTCTGAACAACATAGCATGATGTTGAAGTTGCAGCAGGTGAAACGGCAAAAGTATCCAAGTTGTCACTAATGTTTTCATTTTGGACCAGTCAGACAGTAATGTTTTATTGGTCCAAACTTACCACTGAAATTTAGGGATGACAATTAGGTGGGCCGGGTGAGGTTTAGGTTAGATCATTCAAGTTCAGGTTTAATTAGGTTAGTATGTAGTTGGGTTCATGTCCAGTTATCTAGGTTCAGGTTGATTTCAGATTTAGTAGATTTTGAATTCAAGTTGGGTTAGCCCTAGTTTATTTGTGTTCAGATCTAATACAGGTGAGGTTACTCAAGTTTCAGACCAAATTCAAGTTGATTGATGAGTTTACTTGGTTTATTTATGCATAAGTTGAAATGACTAAATTGATTCATTTTTTTTTTGTTTTGATTAAAATTTAATTTAACTAGACATAAAAAATAATATAAAACTTATAAAGATATATTAATATATATAACTTCTTTAATAAAATATTATAATCTTAATTATTCTTATCTCTCTCTCTCTCTCCGTTTTACTAATTATTTACCCAAAATTTCATTTGTTCACTTCGCAACACAGAACATATCAACAAAATAGAAAAAACTCAGTCACCCATGTCAAATTATAATTTTTTTTTCAAATATTTGCTGACCATATATTCTATGTTAATTTGGGTGAAAATCGGGTCTTTTTGAGTTTAGCCATCAAGTCATTTCGGGTTCGGGTCAGGTTGGCTCATTGATTTTTTTTGTCAAATCAAATTAAGCTGGGCTTGGGTTTATGTGGATCAAGTCAGGTCATCAAATCAAGTCAAATTTTTGCCATCTCTACTAAAATTATCATTTTAGACCAAATGTGTCACCTGCTATTAAAAAACTAATGGAGAACATGAAAAGATGGATGATAACGGATAGGATGTGGGTAGGATAATGCTAAATCCTGCATCCTGTCCATCATATTGGATACTTGATCTATGTTCTATCCACCATTTATCTGTTTTATAATTTTAATATTTATATTCTATCTATTTCAAAATAGGTAGGATCAGGTAAAACTCACCTACCAACTACTACATACTACCATAACAAAAAATAATAATTATATAACAGAGTATCATAATAAAAAATATTAAAATTGATCTTGAAAATTAAAATAATATTAATAATAAAAACAAAAATCAGCTTAGCTATAGATAAACCGTAAAAAATTTATTTAAATCAAATTAGTGAAATGAGCATGCATTTAATAGTAATACAACTGTAAAACTTTGTGAAGAAAATGGTGGGAACATTCCACAGAGTTTCACCCTAGCCATATTGTCTTGGTTTTATAATAACACTTAGTTGTGATTACAAGTAGCAAAGTCAATTAAGTTATTTTGTAAACCATTATATACAGGTAGACCTAAACCCACATTCTACCCACATCCAGCGGGTACAAAAAAAAATCCATATCCACTTCAAATCCATTTAATTGTGAAAAAAATCATATTCATCAGATAGGATATAGTAAGATATTCATCAAGACACATACCTGTTGACATCCTTATGAAAAGTAGTAAGTTTTGAAATATTGGGGTAATTATGCAACTCTTAGAAAATCTCATGAAATTTACTTAATTTACCCTTTTATATTCTTGTGAGCAAATTGAAAAACAAATATATAAATTTCTAAAGAACAAGTATGAAAAAGAAGAAAAAAAAAGAAAAAAATTGATGTGTGAGAAAGCAAAAATTAAATGCAAATAAATACTACTCCTACCGTCTCATATTCTTTGTACCATATTTTTTTTTGTCGTCCCAAATTCTTTTTATCGTTCCCTTTTTTGGCAATTTTAGCAACAAAAATGCATATTATACCCTCCCCTTAAACTCCAATAATCCTCTGAAATCTTACCATTTTTTTCCCTCGCCTAATCTCTCATCCAAGGATCTTGTATTCTAGGTCCTCCCGCGACATCCCACCAACGATGCACGAACTAGCAGGAGCGCATCTTCAGGATGCTTGTTGGGTTCATGCTTTTAGATGCAATCGTCGATAAGCGCGGTGAAGGAGGCGAAGGTTACAAATTGACGCGATGGAGGCAACAAAATGAATCAAGCTGGTTAATCTTTTGGGTTTTGCTGTTTTCTTTATTTTTTGGTTAATTGATTGTTGTCTAGAGCAATTTGTTCGTTGGATTTCTTCTGGGCGTCTTTTATTCAAATGGGAGAAGCGATTAGTGAGGCGAGTTGGAGATGATGCAAGAGGTGATCAAGGACGGTAGTGAATTGAAGAGGACAGAAGATTGAGGATGGGACGGACAATTCGTTGGTGATTCGACGATGGTGGCACTGCTCAATGACAGAGTGTTGCTAAAATCGCGACAATTGATTCACTACTGGAATTGTACTTCGGCGACGAGTGATGAACTGAGGCAACGACTGACGCAAGGGCAACCAATCAACGGTGACCAAAATGAGGGCAACTGATTGGCAGAGACCAAGATGAGAGCAACCGATCGATGGCAACCGTGATGAAGCCTATGTGCTCTGTTGTGCTTTGTTGCTAAAAGAGAAAATGGGCAAATCAGTAAATGTACAATGGAAAACATGGGCAAATTAGTAATTTTACAAGCATTCTTAAACTGCGTGCCATATAGAAATGGTATAAAAAATGGGGAACGGAGGAAGTATTACACCAAGAAAAATTTTAGAACCAGAAACTTTAGAACTTGCTTAAGGGTTGTTTTTTAACCTTTCTTAGTTACTGTTTTGTATCTTTTGTTTTTGAAAATTGTATCTTTATTTCATTTTCATGAAATCATAAATCATATATTTTTAGTAAAATTCAAATGTGAAAAAAAAACTCAATGAAAATAACACATTTGATATTTTTTAATTTGATATTTTTTAATATTATTGTCCTAAACTCTAATACTAATCACAAAAGTTATTCTCGTAGGAGGCCAAAGGGTATTTGATATTTTTTTATATTATTTTCCATTGTTTTCATTTTTTTCCAAAAGGTATTTGATTATTATTTTCCATTTTTTCATTTTTTTCCCTCATAATTTTGACTTTGATATGTTATATAAGAGAATTTGTATTGGTACAATATCTGTGTCTTGTTTTGATTTTTCACATGGTTTTATATGAAGCGTGGACGAGGCATAGAACTTTTGGTTTTTGGATTAAATCCAATAGTAGACTTTAATATGTTTGCTAGGTTGTACATAGGTCAGGGTGAGTATGGGTTTGGTATACCTGAAACCGAACCCGAACCACATTTATTGGGCTAAGTTGGGTTGGGTAAAAATAGATCACTGTTAGTGGGTTAGTTCCATATATAGGAGAACGGATGGTCTTTAGATTGGTTCTGGTTCCATATATGACTAATCCGAGGTGGTTATGATGGTCATCTTATATTTTTATATTAAACCTTAAACTGATGTCTCAAATTAAAATAACATGGAAGTTGTGAGATCATTTATGAAATTTATCCATATTTACTTGAATCACTTCACTTCCTAGGCAATTACTCTTATGTTGTTTTGCTTTCGATCTCTCTACTTCAGACTATTTTCTACGACACAATCCTCACATTTTTTCATTTATAAGCCATATGAAACTAAAAATTTATGACATCAACATATTTCAAGTTTTGATATGAAAAAAGATGATCTTAAAAGCTCTGCTTTTCATATTGAATATCGTCCAATGTTAGAATTACTGGAGAAAAGTAAACTAGTTGAGATGGAAGATACTTATATGCAACTTTTTTGAACAATTTTAGTAACAACATGTTAAACTTTTTTAAATGTGTCCAAGTACATGTATTTAAATGTTGATTTGATTGTATGTTATGTTGAATATTTCATAAACTAGTTATGGTTGTAATTTTATTGAATTTTAGTGTTGTTATAGGTATATGGTATAAACCGAAAAATTAGAGAACTAGAATAGAAAAACCCAAAACCATGGTTCTGGTTCTATTCAACTTTTGGCTTTCGGGTTAGGTGAAATTTTTTTGGAACTGACGATATTTCAGGTTGATTCAGTTCCACCATAAAACCAAACCAACCAGAACCATGCTTACCTCTATATGTAGGCACCCAATTATTGCAAAGTTGTAGGTTCTACTATAAGACATCTCTTAATAAAGGCCACAGATAAAAATGACTAACATCTCCTATTGGTAGCATTTCAGCAACATTATCTCTGTCACATCAAAATTGCAAATGACATTCACACCTATTTGTTGCCACATGTGCCTTATCATTGCTACATTAGTTGCATACTCGCAATCTCCAAATTAATTTGAGGACCTATTTTTATTGCAATGATTAGAGGTAGACACAGGCTTTTATAAAGGATTTATCAAAATAAATTTTATCTTAAATTATAGTCTTTATAAAGAAATTCGACCAATTTTAAGAAGAGACTATGATGCATTTATCTTTAAATTTTAAAGTAAATTATATGTATTTTACAATTCTATGGGTCCTGACCCTTACTAACCCCTTTTAGTTCCATCCCTAGCAATGATTATAGGCATTTAGAATGATTTGTCATTCCAACAGCCATTTATGAATAATTACTGGTGAGTCTTACGCATTTTGCTCCTTCTGCTTCTTTTCCTTACAAGAGAATATGAGTATTGTTGTTATCGGTGGACTGGCTCGACCTCGCCAGGCTTGGGTTGGGATTCTTGAAGGCGGGTTGGGCCCGGGCCATGGCTGGTCCAAACTGGGCCGAGTTTTCCCGATTTATGAAAAAAGTGATTTAACATGTGTCGAAATATTATTCAAGTGTAAATTTGATCAAACATATTTTTATTTGAGGAAAAATACAACTGTTAGTGTAAATTTTATTAATAAAAACCCAAATGACACTTACTTCATTTGGAACGTGCCTTACACTTAAAAATGGATAAATGTTCCTAAAAATTGATTACAACTTAAAAAAAAAAAGGGAAAGCAAAATATAAGATATGTGCTTCACAGCATAATCAAATCAATTACAATCTAAAAATTGTAATAAAAATCTACAATTTATTTTTGTGCTTCTTCATTGTATGAGACCTCATCATCCAAGCTTTTCATGTTTTACTTCCTTAAAGCAACAAGGGCCTAATCTCGATTGCAGATGTAAATCTCAACGGTCTCAAGTGTGAGCATTGTTCATTTCTCCGAAATGATTTTTTTTTTTTGCACTAAAGGCAACCTCGAAGGCAATGGTAAAGACCGGAACTGCTAAGATCTCTTGTGCCCTTATGAACAAGATTGGAAATCTTCCTTTCTTGTTCTTCCACCACTTGAGGATGTTTTTCTCATTGTTTTCATATGAAGTGCGGAGGTAATCATTTAATTCCGCTAATCCCGAGTTTGTGGGTTTCGGTCATTTGAAGATATGTGCTATCGAGTTGAACCTTGATGATAAGGAAAAAGTGTAATGTCGGGCAGGTGTTGGATCAAATGACTTAACTTTATCAGAATGTTTAACGGAGTATAGCTTGTATGAATATTTCAAATTGTAGTCAGCTTCAGCAAAAAGTTCAAGTGCAGAAACTTGTGATTATCCTAAATATGTATGATAGTATACTTCTAACAATTGCAGGCACCCTGTGATTTTGACATTGGGATCTAATGTACATGCAATAAGATAAATTAGCAGGATTTTTTAAAAATAATCAAGTCATTTCTTTTGCATTGCTTCAACAGTTGGTTGCAAAAACTTATCGTTCTTGTATTGGTTGAAAACATAGACGATGTTTACAAAATATAACATTACTTGGTATACAGTTGGATAATAAACCAAAAAAAAAAAGTTTGTTGTCTTGTAAAAATATCTAAGTAGTTTAATCAACTTAAAACATTTTTCCTAAATTCGTTAGTTGGCCAGTTGTCTTGTACTCTTGAGTTTACAAATCGAGTCAAAAGATTTGCCCATGGTTAGACGTCATTTAACATTTCAAATGTTGAGTGAGTTAAATCAAGTGAGGTAATCTATTTTAAACTGCTTCCAAGAAAAATTTACCCTATTTTCAATACAAAATATTTTAAAATCACGAGCAAATTTGTTCCTTATTTTGACAAAAAGTAAAGCATTCCAAATTGGCCCTATTTCATTTTGCAATTGTTGTAAACTATTTTGAACATATAAATTCAAAATGTGACACAAGCAACGAATATGAAAAAATTTGCCAACAAGCAGTGGTTTTATTTTTTTTTATTGATTTTCTCACCGCTAAATCATTGTTTGAAGCATTATCAAAGAAATTAATAAAACTTTATCTGCAACAAAAAATTATCACAAACTTTCAATGATGCAGTTGAAAATGTTCCAATCTGTATGATCAGATTACGTACATTTAAAAGCAATGATTCATTTTGAATAACCCAATCACCATCAATTCAATGAGCAGTGACATAATAGTAATTTTTTCCTATTAGAGAAGTCCATATATCAGAAGTAAATGACAGACAATGCTCAATGGTAGAAAAATATGCTTGCAAATCACTTCTCCTAGCTTCATATAGTTTAAATCTTTCTCTCATAGCTATTTTCCTAGATCTTTTTTTATAAGTAAGATTTAGATTTTCTTAGATAAATCTTTCTAAATGTTCATCTTTAATTTGTCTAAACAGTTTTTCCGTAATCATTATCTAATTAATTAAATCTTATCTAGCATTTTTTAAGTTATATTGAAAAATACCTGGATTGCCAGAGCTCTCAATGCTTGTCAATTGTGTTTGTTCATCGGATGTGCGGATGAAATCTCTATGGACTTTACTCAAGTGCCGTGTGAGGGTGCTCGTCCTAAAGTTCAAATTGTGTGTGAATTTGCTATTGCAGTGTTTGCACTTAACATATCTCGTGTCGCTTTGCCAAACTTGTTCAAAATGCACCCAAACAGAAGCCTTTAAATTCCTACCTTTGCCTTAGGTCGGCTCGGGTTGCTCACTTTATTATGTCTGTTGGGACCTCTCGGCGCTTTCCTGGGTAGGTGAAACTTCCTCGATGTCATCATTAGAGAGTTGATCATCAAGGCCTAAGTCGTATGTCATCATGTCGATGTTAAGATCCTCATCGGCAACTTCTTGTATATGTAGGCCTCAGCTTTTGCAGAACAAATGCCCTTGAATGATGAGGAAACAACACCCTTGCCTTTGCTGTAGTTCTTTCCTCGTGAATCCATTAATAGAAGAAAATAATTGAAGAGATTAAGAGATGATTAGGAGAAGATTAAAAAAATATTAGTGAAAGATTAAAAACTTGGAAAGAGCCAATAGAGAGAATGAGAGAATATTGTAGGAGGAGATTGGAGAAGAGAGGATTGGTGTGAAAAAGTGTGGGGAGGAGGTTGAATATTTATAGGAAACGAGAAATTGTGTTTTGCCCTAAAAATCCTAAAAAACTAGCTATTAATGATTGTTGGGTAAAGGTAAAAAAGTCTGGAGCAAAAAAAAAAAAAAACATTATGGACCAATTAGGAGGGGCATGCTATAATTTTGCTATTTTAAAATTTTGAAAATCACGAACAATTGCCTGAAATGTTTGAGACGGTCTAGGCCTGGCTCGGCTGAGCCATGGCGCGATCTGGTATGGGTTATTTGCCTTCGTGGGCAGGCCCGTGTTCACTTGGGCTTCACTCCCCCTCTAGGGCCACATTCACCCTGTGAAAATTCCGGGTCCAATTTGTGCCAAGCTAACTTTGACCCGAGTCGGGTCCAGGTCAACCTAGCCCACTGGTCACCTCTAGTTGCTAAGCCGCATCTACCGCCATCATTGACCTTGTAAAATTAAATTTTTTTTTAATTTTTTAATACCACCTTGTTATGCCATGCAGTAATTATTTCTTGTTATATTATTTTTATTCTTTTGTTGAATTCAGATGTTTCTTAACCCATATTACTATTCCTTGAAAAATTACATATTTTATTTGCTATTTAATGTCTACCTGTTATGCCTGTAATAATTATTCATTATAAGATGCATTATGTTTCTTGCGTAATATCGTTATTTCTTTGTCTCATATTGCTGTTCCCTATTAAATTTACATATTTCCTAAAGGATTAAAAAAAAACAAGAAATGAGGAAGCAAGAAAGAATAATGAAGTGGAAGCAAAAAAAAATAAAAATAAAGAGAAGATGACAAAAGAATAAAATGAAAAAAAAAACAAAAGATGGAGCAAGAAAAGTAGTGAAGTGGAAATGAAACAAAAGGAAAAACTGAAAAGAAAGCAAAAACTAAAAAAGAACAAAAAAATAAAAAATAAAAAATCATGAATGATTCATTAAGCCCCTATACTCAAACTCTCCAGACAAACACCCAACCAACCTAACTGTAGTATCACAAATATCAAAACTTTCATTAACAAATGTGTAGTTGTCAAATGTTTGGTCGAGGCATAAATGATGCGTTAGACATAGCGTATCCTCAGCCTAGTCAATTTATATTTGTGGTACTATCCTTGCTTCATATCATACTTTTGTAAAAGCTTGTTTTCTACTAGTATATTCTTTTCCTATATGTTAGTAGTTCTCAGTTACATTTACGTTATGTTTAAGATTAACTTTTATGATTAGAATTAAAGTTTTAGATATTATTTATCCAATAGTAGAAATGAAATAATTGAAACAAAAAACAAAAAACTATTATTAAATAATTTTTTTCAAAACTCCAACATCAAATTCTGAAGCTAATACGAAATAGGCCTTAAGCGAATTCATTAATATTAAGTTCGATCATGGCTGACTGGATCAAAATGGCCAACGTCATTATTCATTTAGATCCATGAAATCAGTATTTTTTGGGCTAGAACAAACAATCTTGGGGAATTGAATTGCACCTTTGGCTATTTCTAAGTAACTTTTTAATGCCTTTTTATCTATATTTTAATTATTTTCATACGAAATATAAATAAAATACATACAAAATGCATTATTATATTATGAAAAAATATAAGAAAATAAAATATATAGAATAAAATAAACATTATTCGGAGGAAAAAAAATTCTTTTAATACATAAGAAAAGAAACAAACAAAATTTTAATTAATTATTTATCTTTTGAATGTAATTAATGTTTCGATGTAAATTTTGTAAATTCATGCCCAGATCATACACTTTTAGGAATGAAGCAACCAGCAGCACCAAGCAAGCCAAATTCATACCATCTAAATGTTTACAACTTGATGGACATCAAACGGCCAATTCTTATAGAGAAAACCTTTTTGACGGCTTCGATGACATGACTGTGCAAAAAAATCATTTTTCTGCTTCAAATAATTGGTGTTCCATTTAGGACAAATCGATTGTTTGGTTGACGGCTTGGTTGGATGATCTAACTGTGCTAAGAGATAGATCATGGATCTCAATCATATAATTTAACAACTTGAGTAACTTTTTGCGTATTTACAAACCTGTACTTCCCAAGTCACGCGAAAGTTGCTGCCTTGTTGCTTCATGGTTGTGCTTCCCAAATGAAAATCGTTGTAAATTGTGTTCAATTCAAACCGAAAGCTAAAAACTTGAAGAGTCACAGTCACAGGGAGCCCACCAAATACCCAAATGTGATGAATGATCATATTGAGATTTGATTTTTCTTCCCAAATCCTCATCTGGGTAAGTGTGTTTTTGGCAATTCTTTTATTGTTTAGGGCTCTTGAAGTCTCAAAAACCTTTTCTTGCTAGTTTCTGTAATCGCAGACTTGTGCTTTTGTTTCTGTTTGACTCACTCTCCAACTGGTTCTTTTACTGTGATTTTGTGTTGGCCTGTGGGTGGATAGTGGATATAATTAGTCCCATCTTATACTGACACTTTGTTTTATTGAATGTACTAATCGAACATCTTCTAGTTTTTATTATTTTTTACTTTTTTCTTTTTTTTTTTTGAACATGGACCCATCAACATCCTTCTTGTATATATTCTTAGTCGAGCTACGTGAAAGAAATTGGTTTTGTCTTCTGAATGAAGATCTTCTGTGTGTGAGTGTGTTTGTGTGTTTTTTTATTACTTTCTTCTCGTTTTAGAAGAAAAAGAACATATAAAACAACGTGTAAAAAGGAGAAATGCAGCAGTAAGGAGAGTTTCTACTAACCCAGTTTTATTAGCTTTGGGAGTTTCTATCTGATGAAAATGTAAATCAAGCCACGTGTTATTTGTAAAATCTGAAATTGCCACCTAGTTTCTGTATCCCAGTTTCTAAAGGTTTTCATAGGTAGCTTATTATGGCACTCGGGCATACGACTTCTGTGAGTGTTATGTGATTGAAATAAACCGAAATTGCTAAAAAATGAAGTGATTATTGCAGGATTTAACATTTGAGAAGCAATGGCTGATCAAGGGAGAGGAAGCATGATCAGCATGGAGCTTGCCATCCAAAGGGAGCTGGCATACAGAAGAAAGGTTGCTATGTTGCAGTTGCAGCCAGATATTGACTTAGGGAATGAGTTTTCGCCACTGCAGGCTAGAGCACACCTTTCTTATTGGAGATGCCGCTAAAAGAGACAGCTTGTTAGCTTGTTTTCTGTTCCACTAAATGTTGATGGGCAACAAATTCAAGATATCTGATTCTTGCTAAGTGCTATTGTTTAAAATGGTAGTGTTTAAAGGTTTTTAGCTTCAGCTGAAACTTTTGAGGAAAAGCTCATTCTGCTTTTAGGAGTTCCAAACTTGCAACATTTGCTTCTCAAAGAGCACCCACCTTACCAAGTTTTTTGTATCCCTTTCTTAAAACTTTTGTGCACCTCAACTTTCTTCTCCCTTGTTGGAACCACTTCTTGTCAGTCCAAATATGGAACACACCTATGTATACAGTGAAAAGTAATATATATCTGAATATGTTTCATAATTGAAAAACACATTTGAACTTCTAAGATCTCGTTCAAGCAGCTAGCCTATCACTATAATGCAATGACTTCTCAAATCAATATGTTTGTGAAGCAGGTGGAACTCCAGACCCTGTGTCAGAATCCAACCTCAGGTCCAGGTCCCAACTTCACAGGAATGAGGCAACTCACGCAGGCTAGGAACTCTGATTTTGAACAGCTTCAACATATTGATGACAGACAGATATGCAATGGTGGGAAAGAGGTATGACAACCTCGCCCATGACTTGTAAAAACTCTGTGTCTTGCCATTTCTCCTACCATTTTTCCACAAACAAATATGCTCTACGAATCTCTGATTCTTTGTGTCATTTCCTGGTGTAACTTGCTGTTGAAGCAGGTAAAACCTCCGAGTGAGAATACATATTCGAATCCAAATTCAACCCCAAATCATACATCTTCAGGAATGAAGCAACCAGCATCACCAGGCAACCCCAAACTCATACCATCTAAATGGCCACGGCAAGTTGATGATCATCAAACAGCCTATTCTTCTAAAGAAGGCCTGTTTTGCAAGGTGTGTCAGGTGCCTTGTGCAGGACCTAGAAACTATGAGCAGCACATTGAGGGCAAGAAGCACCAACTTAAAGTTCGAGAAGCAACTCATGGTCAGAGAGAGGCATCGGAGCAAATAAGGCTGTGGTGCAGTTTATGTAAGATCTGGTGCATGAATGAGTCTTCGTTCAAGCAGCACATTGAGGGCCAAAGGCACCAGAAAAACCTACGCAATTTGCAGTAATTTATCTGTTTGAAGACTTGTGGAGATGAAGCCATTATGTATCTATAGGAGACTTGGGCTGTAGATACTATAGGATGACAGACCAAGGCACTCTTTAACTTCTGCAACTTCTCTATGGACATTGTTGAAGGCACTACTGGTTAATTACACTTGCCTCCGGGTCGGCATTAAAAAAACGAGTTGGCCTAGTTCGTTTTCATTTAAGTTAATTATCTTCAAAATTATTTATTTTTATTCTTATGTTTTTTTATCTGAAATTAATTTTAATTAAAAACTAATATTATTTAGTAGCAATAATTCATCGAAAATATAATTTTTGTAATCTTACTAAATTTTTATAAATTTTTCTAGTTTAAGGCATTAAATGAGAAAAATTCATAAAAATTTATTGAGAGTATGAAAATTTATTCTCAAATAAATTATTGCATCTAAATAATATTATTTTTTAAATAATATAATTTTTTAAAAAAATAAAATTAAAAATAAATCAGTTGGCTATTCATAGATATGCCAAAATTTGAGTCCTCTTTCCGTATTTAAAAAGAAAATACTGTTTGTTTATTCCAAGTCCGCTCTTTTGAAACAAGTGTAATTTGTTGGAGTTTCTATACAGAAAAAATCGTGCGTCCACTTCCACCTGGGTTCGCGTCGTTACGTGTTACATATAATGGTTTTGTCGCATTCGGAAATGTTCTCAGATTTGGCGGAGTAGCTATAATTGTGAGGGGATAAGGCTAGGTGTGGTCCGTGTGGGGTAAAAGAAGCAATGCCAAAAATTCCTAACATAAACTGTATAACCCTAGGTGCCTTTCCTTTTTTTCCTTTTTTTTTTTGTTGTTAGTTTCAACTTGTTCCCAGAATTGGTTCATTCCTTTTTAAGGTTAAAAAATCGATCTTCGTATTCTTGCCTTCCCTTCCAACTCGAATACATTGCATGCAAATCAAAGGATGAGAAATTAATGTTGTGACATATTTAGCTGCCATAACACTCTATAAATCGATGTTAGAATCCTCAAACACATAACACATACAAATAACCCTTCCCTAACTCGCTTTATCCACCCAGGCTTAAAATTTCAAAGAGATGGAGAAATCACTGGCCAAGCTCTGTTTATTGCTTCTGGTTGTTCACGCCATTACAACTCCAGGTAAAATAGGCACTTCGTATGAGAACAACGTCAGTAAATTAAAAAAACTATTCAATAATAATTGTAGTTTTAGATGTTAAAAAAAAAAAAAACTACCTAAGTCATTCGTAATTTATTTCAATATCTAACACTAATTTTAAACGTTATTTTCAAATGATATGTTACAATATGGTGTTCTATTTTTATTTAAACTTGTTTTAATTTTGTTTTCGATTTCCGATTCTTTTATACTAACAGGTTTGTTAATGAAGGTTGAGGGGAGAGATGTTCGGGGACAATGTCAAAACACCAATGACTGCAATGGCTTTTGCGAACGTTTTTGCAATGTCTGTGCCTGCGTGAACAAACAGTGTGTATGCGACAAATTTTATCCGTAACCACATCATTTGGCTGCAAAAGGAGTTTCGGGTTAATACCAAGCTCTAAGTTTGGATGGATGCATTAATAAATAATCCCCTTACCCATTTTTATATTAATTACGCTATGTTAATGTTGTCATGTTTGTGTCGCAAAATAAATGAGAATTTTACATGTTTATATAGTTTCTTCCGATTTTAGTTTTGCTCCTAGCCATCTAGGCCCATATGGGATTAATCTTTACTCAAACTTTGTGACTTAATTAGAGGTATTTTTGAAAAAAGACTTGTTACATTTAAGGAAAAATAAATAATTTAAAGTACTTATTTATCACTTTTTGGTACCGAGTAGCATTTTAGCAAGTACTAAAAGAGTATTTATGCCGAATTGCAAATGCTGGGGTAACTTGCATGTTTTTCGAAATATCAAGGGTTTGCAAGCCAAATTGTCAGTTTTCAGGAGGGGTTGGGAATCACCGTTGAAGTGACTATTAGGAACAATTTAAAGTGTTTATTAATTACTCTCAAACTCTTTTCTAGAAATTTAAATTTATTTATATGCAAGTACAAGATAATTTAAATTAAGATTTAAGAAGTTGATATCATTGACTGTAACATTGAAAAAAGAAATAAACAATATACTCACTTTTAAGAGCAATGTACAAAATTTTAAAATAAATCGGCTAGACTATATACTCAACCAAATTTTCATTGTAATTTTAAAATAAAAATTGAGCCTCATAACTAATATAACCTATCGTATGCTCCATGAGTACCGTATAATTTCTCAAAATGAAGACCTGCAATCTAATAGAGAAGAGTAGAGATCACAGTTATGTATTTATCTTTAGAGTTTTTGATAGTTTATTAATTATGAGGATCAATTTTTAAAACCACTCAACCTATCTAAAACAACATTAGATTTTAACGTTATAAATAATGTCAACGATTAACTTTAGAGAAGCTTTTTTTTTTTTTAATTTTTGGTATATAAAAATTTAGGTTGATTGCAAACCTACTCAATCAAGATCAAGGCAAATCATGAATCTTAGTAAAAATATCCAATTGATTTATAGATCACCTACCAATGAGGCTAAATTTAACTAAAAATTTAGATGTTGTTTGTTTGAGTTTTTAACTAAAAAGTTAGATGTCAAGATTACAGGTTGTAACTAAAAATTAAGTGATTGAAATGCTAGTTTGACGCAATTCTAAAAGTTGGAGGGGGCAGTTAGTAACAGAAAGAAGTTCAAAGATAGATTTGTAAGAAATGTAAAAGTTAAAGGACCATAAAGGGATTTCCTCCCATGTAAAGCAACTTTTTTTGGAGATACTCACTATACAAGTTACTGTCAAGAGTTAGAAGAAGCTCATGAGTCAAGACTTTTCTATTTTGGCGCTATGCAACTTGCCACAGCAGAAGAACAAAAAAACAACAAAAAGGAAAAAAGAGTGGAAAGGGATTAAAGCAACCAGTTTACTTGGAGTATAGGTAGAAAAAAATAAAGAAATTTCATTCATGCTATATTTTGAAGACGTTTTCCTTTTTCTCCTAGATTTCTTCCTCATCGAGCGACTTTCATATAAATTAGTTTATCTCATAAAAAAATCTAGCTTTAGCTCGAATATGTTGTGGTTGAGTTTTGTTTGTCCTTTATGTTCCTGCTCTAGTAGTGATTCCCTGAATCCCGAAATGTGAAAATCACGTCAGAATCAGACTCCAATATAGTGAAACTCTTAATCCAATCACCTCAAGAATTGCTGAAAAATTTGTAGAAAAGTAATATCATGATGAGAAAAGCGTTTAGAGGAGAACAAAAGCGTTTGTGGGAAAAAAAGCATTGGAAATATCCATTTATGGTTAAATAACACTATCAGTCCTACAAATTTTAATGTTTTGTCAAATTAGTTCTGAAACTTATCTAATTTCTAATCAAGTCTAAATTTTCCTAAAATGAACTTGTTCACATTCAGGCCTTTGCTTGTGAACCAACGACCCCCTGAATATACCAGTAACCCTTTTTTAGGAACCGTTAATCCTTGATGAGGAATAGTTCACATTGAGGAGATCCCCAGTTCACATTGAGGCATTTGTTTATGAACCGGTGACAAATGGTTCACATTCGAAGGGTCACTAGGACTCTATTCCGTAACGGCTTGTGGAGCAACTAACATTATTGACTTTTTATCTTTTGCGTTTAATTTGCTTTAAGTGCTTCAAGTTATATATTTTTGTGATTTAGTGACTAAGACTTTAAATTCTTATAATAAGGTCACTAAACCATCAATAAAAAGCAAGTTATAGTGCCCCTTAACTACTAGGAACAATTCGGTGCCTTCAAATATCAATATATTCATTTGGAAATCCTTGTTAAATAGACTCCCAACAAGTGTAAACCTGCTCAAGCGTGGTTTACATCAATTGGAAGAAATGCCCATTGTGTTGCATTGAAGCTAAAGAAGCAGTGCATGTGTTATACTGCTATGCAATCTCATTTTAGGTTTGGGTGCTAATCTTTTGATGGTGATAGATTACTAACCCAAGTAGCACAAATTTGGCAGATCTTCTTGCAGATTGCTTTTCATGCTTCATTAACTATAAACATGAAAAGGTATGGGATTCTACAAAGAAGATTGCTGCTTGGATAATATGGAAGAGGTGAAGTTCCTTTATTTTAAAATTTGAAAGCTTTTTCACAAAATGAGAGAATTACAAGTGTGTCATAATGGCTAAAAACTATTATATTGTGTAATTCTCACCATAGTGATTGAAGTGTGGGGGGAAAAAGCATGATCAACACCTCCTTAAAAGTGTTTCAAGTTGGTAACTTGGCCCCCAAGAAAATCCTTAAGGATTGCTTGTTTGTCAAGTAACCTATGGACTAAATTATAAGGTTCCAAAGACTGGGTACTCAATTGCACAAATTTCTAAATATGGCTATGGAAAGGACATGGATGGAATTATGAAAAAAAGATATGGATGGAATTATGAAGAAAGAACATGGAAGGAATTAAATATATTGTTGGGGACCAAAGTGCTCAAAGAGGCAAAGTTTGCCATTTATGGCATAATGACAACTAAGGTGCTTAAGTGTCCTAGATTTTTCTAAGGTGAAAATGACTATTGACCAAGGTTAAAAGAGGTCAAAATATGTCATTTTCCCAGCCAAAATGGCTGGAAATAATCTGTCCAAGTGTTGGCCAAAGTTTCAAAAAATTTGCGTATATGCCACCAAGGTCAAAATGATGTATAAATGAAGAAAAATTTTCATTTCATTGGCATTTTCCCTAAATTTATGTTTCCAGCAGCTAAGAACTTTTCCTTAACCTTTTCCACCATCCTCCATAGCCACCATACCTTAAGAAATCAAGAGAAAGCAAAGAAGACATCAAAGAGTGCAAGAAAACCTATTTTCGGTTCTATTAAGGTTCATCAAATTTCCAGTAAAAGGTAAGGGTTTTATCTGGGTTTCATGGCTGTTTATTGTTCAATACAGATGCCCAAACATCCATGAACCTAAGACCCTAAGCTTGGAAGAGAGCCAAGAGCTTGATGAACCAAGTTTAGGTTAAGGGGGAAATTGCACCAAAGGTTTCAACCCTACAGCTTTGGTGCTCTGTTATGACAGTGAAATTTAAGGTTTCTAGAGCCCAAGTTAGTACTAACTAAGACCTAATGACCTCCTAATACCAAGCAATAACTTGAGGAGGGCTGCCATAGTGAGTTCTTAATGTTTAATTGAATGATTATGGACTAACCTTAATGTGTTATTGCTGTCAGCATTTCATATGTTTGTTGCTGTGTTTGTTTGTGCATTTGGATGTGCATATTTATCTGTTTGTATTGTATTTTTTGTGTTTTAGTGTCTTTGGATTTTAGGTATATGGCTGGAGTTTGAAGATTTTATTGATAAGCCCTTACTAAGTTTCATTCAAGAAACTTACCCCCTTTCTGTCCATTTTAGGATCACCTGAAAGAGAACATTCAAATTAATAGTTTTCGTTTTAATTTCTCAATGAAATTTCAGGTACATGAACTTCAATATATCTAGTTATGATCTGAAAATTTTGGTGATTTTAGGAGCACATTTGGTATTTTTAGTGATAGTGCTTACTGTGTTGTGCAGCAGCTGTCCAGCATCCTATTTTTGGAGTCCATTGTGTCTCAAGACCTTCTGTAACCTAAGATGTATATTTAGCTAAGTTAAGACCATATTGTAGTGCATTTATGCATATACATGTAGTGTATGTAAAATGAGACAAATATGTGAACATTTGGGTAATATTTTGGCTATATAAGTGATGTGGTGCAAAGTTGCCTAAGTGTGAATGATGGGCTGCTTACTTGTAAATTCTGTTTTGGCCACATAAAGTTGTTAAACGCAATGGAATTTAATTCTTATGTGTAATGGACATATATGGGATAGCCTTGGAGGGATTTCCCCTTGTGAATTAAGTGTTTGCATGGTTTGGAAAAATTGTATGGGCAAAATGGTCCAAAAGTTGCCAGAATTTTGACCCTGTACCTAAAGTTTAATATCTCCTTGTGTAGAATGAATCTTGGTATGAAATTTTGACCACAACTAGAGGACATCTAGAGGGTTAACTGAGATTTGGAATTTCTGGATTTAGAGCTCTGTAGCCAAATATATGACGTTGAAAAGTTGGCTGAGTTACTGTTCATTTAATTAGAATTTTGTAACCAATTTCAAAAATCCATAACTTGGTCCATAGGTGGGCTATTGATGAAAACAAAATTTCTTGGTTTGCTCTAAGTCTTTACTTGATAATGGAGCAAATAAAATGTGGTGGTATGTGGCTAGAATGATACAGTTTATTAGTGGAAATTACAGGTGCAATAGTTGGTCACTGGAATTTAATAAGATTGCTTAATGTGTGGTAGCCAAGATTAAGACTTGTGCTAGTGTTTTCCTTCTTTACTGCCATGGTGTGCATGAAATGTGAATATGTGTGTGATGGTTGGACCAATATGCATGTGTTTACATAGTGCCCAAGAGGGCCACTTGGGTATGCACACTAAGGGTAGTGTTCTGATGGCCTACAGAACATTACCAATCCTGGGAGTTTAAAAACACAATTTTGGCACCATAATTGGACTACTCCCGAGTGGGTAACATTTAATATACTTTTTATGCATTCTTTTTTAATATACTTTTTATTGCCGTTCAAAAAGTTAAAGTGCAAACCTACTTAACTAGTGTCACACATCAATACAGGTCATAGTTAACCACCTAAAATGCTGGCCGATGAAAAATAGGAGAGGAAGAGCCATTACTAGCTACCCTAAGCTCACCAACCATCAATGACCCCATCTTAATATCCTCCACTCAAAAGTGAGCCACATAATGCTAAGTAGGGGGCAATTACCCTGCCTAAATTGGAAACATCACATATGTAGTGCAGTATCTTCAAAAAATTTACAACTTGACATAAGTTTTAAATTTACAAATACATTTCATAAAATAATGGCCTAAATCACTTTTGGTCCCTCAAGCTATGTTGACTCAGGCATTTTCATCCTTGAACATTGGCATGTTGTAACTTAATCCCTCAACTATAAAAAGTGAAGAACTCAACGTGTTTAATTTGTTAACTTGATCAACTTGATGTTAACTTCATTAGATTTCTAATGGTTCAGTGACTTGATTATAAAAATTTAAAGTCTTAGTCACTAAATTACAAAAATATGAAACTTGAAGAACTTAATGAGAAGTAAACTCAAAGTTATATTAAAAGGCATTTTCCATTTTTATTGTTCTTTGTCATTTAGAACTAATAGAATTTGGCTGTTACATTCTTTAATTAATTTATTTCACTATTCTATCATACACAAGAAAGCAGTAGGTGTTGCTGAGAAAATAGCATTAGCTTCTTCGTAGTACTGAGTAAGATCAAGATCAGGAGTGACCATTGTTGCCTTGTTAGGATCTCATTGTCGACTCACGTTTTTCCAATGAAAGGGTCAATCCTTTGGGCGAGTAAACTTGAGATCAAGAACGATCATGCCTTATTGGGATCTCATCATCGATCCGCCACTTTTCTAGCGTTCATGCCTAGCACCACCCTCTAGTAGAGTGACCTCTTTTTCCACATTTTTTGCAACCATGGACTCTAGGGACGATCATTTGATTACAAATGAAAAAACATTTAACTTTTTGATTTTTACTACAACAAACTGAATTAGTTGAACGAAAGATGAAATTGAAGTGGAACGGGATTAGATTTTTTGGTTTAGTTCAATTTCACACTAGAATAACTGAGAAAAAACTTTTGATATTCTAATCTAGTGACTGAAATGTAAAACTAAGGCTATAGATACTTGCACAAATCATTTAATGAGAAATAAAACACTAAAATTTTAGCCAAATCATCTTTTTTTGCAATCTCATCGTCATCGCCATCAGACCTTTTTTCATAATCTCATCTCATTGTCAATTTTCTCTTCTTCCCTTTTCTCTTCTGTCGCCATAGCACTACCTTGGTTTGTTCTTTTTTTTTTCCTCTGTTGCAGGCTTCAAAGCCTTCTTCTCCTCTTTGGCAAGTGGTTGTCCTCATAGTCTTCTATGACTTAGGAGTTGAGGAAAATGGTCATTCACAGTGACGAGCTTCTTTACCATGATCTCTTCCTCCTTAGAATAAGTGTCGCCTTTTGGATACTATTGGCCATGCCATTCTTCTTCCCAACTTTTGTCATCGTATTTTGCTGTTTTTGAGTCCCAATTTTAATTAATATGGTGAAACCAAGCAATATAAGCTACCAACCTTCTATTTCTTTTCAAGTCAGCCTCCATTCCTTTCAAATATGCTAACTTACCCTACATATGAAATGAAAATTCAGTTTATTTGGTTATTGATATAACTGACTGTCTTAACCAAAACTAAACCAAAAATGATTTTTACCTTATTCAATTTTCAACCAAAACTGAACAAAAAAACCAAACTCACTGAATCAAAATTTTAAATTAATTCAATTTTTTGGTTTTCAATCGAATAGTGATCACCCCAATTAGACACGACCCCAATTCAAGAGAATGAGTTACCGCTAGCAAGAATAATTGAGTTAAGATAAGGGAAGATCAGTGTGACAGGTGGCATTAAAGGCAAAGAGTTCAAATAATTGTTGTACCAAGACTATTAGACAACAAAACATAAAGATGGAGAGGAAGAAGTGTTAGGGACGAGACTTGGATTGTTAGATGGTAAAAAGTATGGTATATAAGAAAGAATAAGAAACTGGGTAACTTGATAGATAATTTTCTCTTTTTTTTTTTTTTTTATGGATTAGTCAAGTAACAGGTATAAGGTTAAAGGGTGAAAGTGCTTTATGGTTCATAGTTGGAGGACTAGGTAGTACTGGCCAACATTAAGGGACCTTTTTAAGCGAGTCAACATAGTTTGAGGGACCAAAGATGATTTAGGCCTAAAATAATTAACCATTGCCGTACTAGCCATTTGCTTTGGCTTCACCTTTGCCTCAACTTGATCACCAACAATTTTTTAATGAAAGTTGCCATCCTCATCATCATGTCTCTAGCCTAACACTTTGCCTGATATATTCCTGTTTTAGGGCTCTCCTTCTTAGCCATGAAACTTGGCCTTAGATGTGGCAACACAAACTGATCTATTTTTGGCCATTTAGCCATTGTTGTGACCTTTCTCTCCTTCTCTAGAGCCAAAATCACATTAGGAAATGAAAGCCCATTCTTGATTTAACCGAGATGACATAAAGAAATCAAATTGACAACTGGAATGTTGACAAGAGTTTGAGCCATTTGCACGAGGTTAGAAGGCTGATGCAATAGTAAAGAAAGTAAAAAAATATTTAACTTTTTTATCTAAAGATTTATACCAATTGTTAATATATTAGCCTCAATTTTTACTTGTACTTGAAAATCCAATTAGTTTTTGAATGTTCTTATTGTCACGTTAGTCAAGTTGCTTATTAAAGCCAAATTGAAATTGACTTAGAATGTAAGTAAAAGAAAAGTGGTCATATTGATTCACATATAAAAGCCACATAATTTATTTTTGGGTGTACAAAATTGAGATAGATCGATCATACAAAACAACGAAAAAAAAAAAATAGCTTGTAACAGCAAAGAGTTTTAAAGCATCATATAGCAATTTTTGCTTTTTTCTGATTTTTCTTACTTGTATGTTCATTGATTTTATTTAATGGGTTTGACGATGATTGTTTTGTTTGTCAAAACAAATCAAAATCCATATTGTTGTGCTTGATAAAAAAGAGTGGACTACTACCACAATAATTTTTGCAAGTTGGAACTTGCAATTGCAGCTTCTCCATTTTCTACGCGGCCCATCGCCCAATTTATATGAGTTACTTTTTCATTTTTTATATTTTTATATTTTTTATTACCAATTTTTGTTAATTTTGTGCCAAAACTGCTACAAGATTTGTGGAGATTAAAATTAGTAAGTTTCAATACTTTTAATCATAAAGACTTAAATTATAATTTTGGTATAGTTTTTCCTATAACTTGAATAAAATTATTTTTATATATAAACTTTATATTAAAAATTTCCAAATCTCGCCTTTCTTAACATGATATCTTGGCTCTGTTCTTGGTTAGGGCGAGCATGTAGCTATGGGTTTTGGAGGGAGAGGTAACAAAGGAATATGAGGATTTGTGGTGAGAATGGTTGGCATTGGAAGCAGAGGTGTTGGAGGGGGGTGGGGGCATTAGAGGCAGTGGCGGCTCTACACTAGGGGTAAATAGGGCAATTTGACCCCACTAAAAGTTTGTAAACTTTTGTCTACCTATGTACATATCTTAAAAAAATACGTCATTGTCTATTATTTTTACCTACACGTGCCCCTACAAACTCTTTGAACTTTTAAAACTTTAGTATGTATGAGTAGTAAGTCCATTAATATAGTCCCTATCATATCATTTTACCTTCATTTGTTGATCAACAAGTAAAAGCTTAAGGATTGACTTATAATTAACCTCTTTTCCACTCTCTTTTGACTCTCTCATTCCTAAGTCCTAAACTCCAATCCCAATTCTTATTTCCTAATTAGACAACACAATAGACATAGTAAAGGGTAATGAGAGCGAGAAAAAGGAATCAATAGGAGACAAGAATCAAGTGGTCTCAGTATCTGTCGCAGGTACCATCCTTCATTGTCCGGTGTCCGCCCAAGCCTCGTTGGCCACTGCTATAACCAAGGGTTATAAACGTAGTCTGCTAGCAATGTATTATACTTACCAATCAGTGTATTGTTCTTATCGATAATATAAAAATTATAGTTCTGATTTTGCCTCATTGGAAAAAATTCCTGCAGCCGCCACTAATTGAAGTTGCTAGTGAATGTGAAGCAAAGACTGTTGAAAAAAACAATAAATTACTTAAAGTTTTTAAAATTTACTAAAACTTACATTATTACCCTAAAATTTCTAAACCTACAACATTTAATGGTTAATGGCTGATTTGAGTAGGGATGATAATTGAGTGGGCTGGGTCAAGTTTGAGTCATGTTATTCAGGTTTGAGTTTAATCGGGTTAGTATGAATTCAAGTCTAATTTGGGTCATTTGAGATTAGGTTGATTTCGGGTTCGGGGTTAGGTTGGGTTGAGTTTATTTGGGTTCAAAATTAATATAGATCAAGTTAATTTTAGGTCAGATTTCGGGCTAAACTCGTGTTGACCAGTCGAGTTTGTTCGAGTTATTGGTATATATGCTGAAATCACTTAATCAATTTAATTCTTTGTTCAGTTTTTGTTAAAATTTAATTTAGATTCAGCTATTTTCTAGGGACAAAATTTGATTATTTCCTTTTATGGATGTGAAAAAAAAAACAAAAAAAATTTCCCCAAATGAATCAATTGCTACTCGATTTGGATTAGTTGACATCCAATTTAACTACCAAATAAGGCCTAGTGTGTCAGTTACATGCTTCAAAAGAACATATAAGCAAATCCCTAAATTATTATATTCCAATAGGCCCTTAAGTAAAGCATATTATTTTGTCAATTTATTCTTCAAAGACCCCTAAATAACAAATATTTTTATAGTATTTTAATTTTTCTTAAATTATCTGGTCATAATGGATGTGTAATTTAAATAAATAAGCAATATATAAAAAATCACAATTTTTTTAAATCTTTGCAGACCATATGTTTATGATGATTTGGGTTAAAATTAGGTTATGGTGACTAGCCATCGGTTCATTTTAGGTTCAGGTTAGGTCAATATGGAATTTGAATCATTTCGGGTTCAGGTCATTCTACGTTCGGGTAGTTTAGGTTTAGGTCATTTGAATTCGGGTTTTCTGAGTTTCACTTCAATTGAGTTTGGGCTCAAGTTGGGTTTGGGTCATTGATTTTTCTAGTCAAATTAGATAAGGTTGAGATTAGTTTCGGGTTGGTCAAGCTAGTTAGTCGGGTCAGGTTAGATTTTACCATCCTTAAACTTGAGGCAATTTTAAAACATTAGTGAAATTTTGGGACAAAAAATTACTTTACTGGCAGATTTGGCCTCAACCCAAAACATTAATGGTAAATTTGAAATTTTGCCAATTTCTCAACAGTTATGCCTACAACACTCGGAAGTCGCAAGTCGCGAGTCAGTGTCATAAGGAGCGCAAATATTGATATTGCGATTGCTCTCTACTGGGTTAGCTTTTTGTCTCTTACCCAGTCTGCTAGTATTTTTTTCCGTTAGTTTCATAGAAGATGACTTGTTCTGCGGATCTTCTTCTTCTATCTTCCGCTTTTAGAATATTTTTCTTGTGTTTCTTGATGAAATATTCCTAATTCTTGAATTATTGGACTGGGAACACAAATGGGTCGCAGATAGTTTGATTAGATTGGCCAATCTGTTGCAAGAAATAAATTCCAAGTTGAAATAATGGGTCATGAATGGGAAACCATTTGTGGAAGTTGTTCTTATTTATGTTGCTGCCTAATTGTTGCCTAAGTTATTAACAGCTTCTTGAGCAGTGGCTTTTTGTAATTTTGGTTTCAGTCTCTCTACCCCCTTAGATATGCATGCCTGCTCATTCACATTCAATTGTTTGGAATCTCTTTTCACGCAATCGACAGAAGTTCTTGAAAGTTGGACAAACTATTGCAAGATTTATATAGCACCGAAAAGGAAATGGATGATGAAGAGGGAGGAAATGTGATTAGTGTGGAGCTTGCTATTCAAAGGGAGCTAGCGTACAGAAAGAAGGTCGCCATGTTGCAGTTGCACCCATATGATAACTCTAAAGAAGAGCTTATGCCGCTCCAGGTATGTTTTTCTTGTCTAGAAGATTATGCCAAGTCTTAGTATGCAGCGAGCTGAAATTTACTGGGGCATCTATGTTTTATGAAAAATGCTTGAGATGTACAGAGGTCCAACCAATAATTCTTTTAGGTTTGCGGGCAAGATTTCTTTCCTTGGATTTTGGTGTTTATATGGAGATGAATATCAATAACTTGGTTGGACTTGGTTTCTACTTGTGATATTTGGTTTCCTATATGGATCTTTATTGGAAATAATTTGAAATAAATATAATGAAATCTATGTAATAAAATACATGAACTCATAGGTTTAATTAACTTCAAACAGTTAATTGGCACTATAAACTTCATGCCAACGACCCCAACGTAGTTGGGATTAAAGTGCAGTATGACGAAGATGATGTGTAATAAGATACATATAATGCATTGGCTTCATCTTAATGCAGTCATGCATTGCATCTACACATTCTGCATATCATGCATCATTGCACCTTGCCAATGTGCTCGTATACATATGAAATCTATTTTAAAAGCAGAAGAAAAGTAGTCCTAATATTTAGAGTTCTCAAGGCATTTAGAAAGAAGTTGCGAATGTACTCGGTTCTTATCAGTTGCAAGACTATGAGGGAACTGGATCAAATATAAGCTTGGTTGAATTTAGGAGATAGAGTGGCTTTATATCGCTTGTACGGTTGCAGTTTTTTACTATCTTCAAGATATGCCTATATGCCTCTTTGAAAAATTTAATCAAAGTCATTGTAAAAAAATTCCAATACCCTTAAATTGATTTGGGAGGATGGATGATTCATGAGAACTGCAAATAGGGAAACTACCATAAACTAGATTTAGTCTGTCATATATGTCAGGGGAGTGAAATTCAAATTATGGTGGTTTTTCTCTGGACTCTGATATAGTTATGTGGAAGATTAAACAAAGCTACTGGAGGGACAATTAGTCTCATTGGCATGATCAAAAAGGAACTTCTACAAAACCAGAAGCAGTTGGCCAGCTAATGTCGTAGCTTGTAGCTTATGGAATGAAAAGAAATAAAATTCTTTTACATCACTAGCTTTGGTATTAAGTGGAGCTTCTCTAAGTGCCTGTTAGCTAACACTCTTAGACTAGAAATGTGTAAGCTTTTGCTAAAATTTTGGATATGTAAACCTGCAGTGAACTAACACTTTTAGACTAGAACTTGGTTCATCTTTCCACCTTAGTCCATCCACTTATGATGCAGGAAGAGCTCTACCTATCTTGATCTGACTGGGTCAGGTTTAACAAAGTTACAGGGTATTTCATGCTTAGGTCAATTAAGGGAGGGGTCTTACAGGTTCAGATAGTTGCATGTTAAGGTAGAAGGGGATGTCTAATATCCACTAAATTTTAAAGCAAGGGACTTGCTTCCATTTTCTGGCTGCAACAGCATAAACAACAAGGAATTTAGTATTGTTGTATGAAGGGGCATAAATGGTAACAAAAGGGGTGAAGATAGGAAGAAAAAGGAAGTGGAATGAACCTGACATGGAGAATATGGTAACAAAAGGGATGTTCTGTCACATATCATGGTAAATATGTTTCTCCAAGGTTATCCTTCACTACCAACATAAGGATAACAAGAAGCATAAATATGTAATTCATGGACGTTATGTAATGGGAAGGGTCAATGCAGAAGATGTATAAATATGGAAATGTAACATATTTTGGGATATAAAAAAATTGGAAGGGCGAAAAATATTATGGGACAGAGTACAAAAATGTTCGGAAGATTTCCTTTGTATTGTAGCTGCCTTTCCTGGTTGGTCTCTTTTTCTTTTTGTTTTCTTAAAAGAAGGAAAATCAGACATTATGTTCTTGAAGCAGGTTTTTCCATGTCCCTGTCAAGATCCATGTTCCGGCTCAAGTCCTAGTTCATCAGGGATGAAGAGGGTAGCAGCTCCAGTAGACCCTGAATGCTCATCTTCTCATTGTAGTGAGGTTTGTAAAGTTCCTTCTGCAAGACCTATAAGCTGCAGGGACCATAAATAGGGCAAGAAACACCAACTTAAGTTGAGCTGGTTTTTCTCTCGAGTCTGACTATGGTTTTGACTATAACTTTTAAAAACTACTGATGAGGACATTTGTTTCACGGATGTGAAGAAAACGAAATTTTAAAGAACCAGAAACAATTTTCAGTACTTGAGATGCAAAATTTTAAGTGGAACTTTTTCTAAATATATTCATGGATCGAATCTAGCATTAGCAGGGTATTTTAACCTTTTTGGATAACTTTCAGTCTTGCTTCCATTAGTTCTGATCTTACTTTTAGTGCTATTAGATTATCACCTGGTCTGTTTATGTATGGCCCATCCATGTGTAATACTGGATAGATCTAAAAGGTAAAATATTCTGGATTAGGCAGGATTACATTAAGCAAAAAAGGGAAGTTGCAAGCTCAGGGGAATGGAAAAAGTGGAAGAGATTTATGCTTGATTGGAAGAGTCACCTGATGTCCAAAGGCAAAAGCAAGGAAGTGGTTTGCTGCCATTTTCTAGCTGTAACAAGCAAACCAGAATATAGTTTTAGGAATGCATGTAGAATGGATGAATAATGTTAAAATGGATTAATAGGAAGAATAGAAGAAGTGGATTGCAGCTGAAATGGAGACTATCTCACTCATTGGTATAATGAAAGCATGTCATTTAAAAGCCCCGAACCACTGGAATACAGTTCTCCATTGTGGAGTTCCAACACCCAATATGCTCAATAGAAGAAATTTAGCTACAGTTACATCTCACCAAATTCTTTAGCTGATTGACCAGGCCATTCTTTCTCTTGGTTTTTGTCCGCCTACCTTGGACATCTTTGCTCCAAGAATACCTTCTCTGGTATTAAGGATGATTTATATTTGATCCTCTCTTCCTAGAACGCAACCCTTAATTAATGAACGTAAGCCTCACAAAAAGAGACTGGAAAATGTGTGTACAGAAGTTCTCAAGAACTGAACTGGATTTGAGATATCATCTGCACGTGCTTCATAAGTGTTCCTGGTTTAAAATGATTTGGATTTCATTGTCATTTAGGTGTCTTTGTCCTAAGTAAAATGTTCTATTAATATGCACCTTTTATTGTCTTTGTATTTCCTAATCTGTCCCCACTTTTCTCTCCAAAAATGTTCGGGAAGCAGGTGCAGTGTCCAATTTCCTCTCAGGGTTCATCAGGAATGAAGCGAGCAGCTGGCCAAAGCAACAATGGATGCTTGCCTTCTAAACAGCAACGAAAAATCGATGACAGGGAAAAAGTTAACCAATGGGATGATCTCTGTTATTGTGAGATTTGTGGAATATCTTGCCCAGGGCCTCAGAGCTATTGGCAGCATAAACGGGGCCAGAAACACCAACTTAAACTGAAAGAACTGAACTGTAGTCGGAATTTAGGTGAAGTACCAAAAGAGGATGAATCTAAAAAGAGGCATTGGTGCAACTTGTGTAAGATTTGGTGCATGAATGAAGATAACTTGAAGCAGCACATTGGTGGCCAAAAGCATAAGCGAAATAGGTTGCGTACCCATCTAAAGGGACGCTCCAATGGCTAACATTCACCGGCCCTTGCAAATGAAGAACAGATGCAGATGCTTGTGTCCACAGAAGGGTTTTCTCATTTGTAAGTACATTCTTCTTGTTCAACTATTGCAATGAAGTTTTACTCCTAATGCAATTCCATCCCTGAATAATGACAAAGTTCCATTAACAGCATGAAAGCTTTTCACCCATATTTAGATTCTTTAAGATTCTATAGATTCTTTAGGGATTCTGTTTTTCCTTTTCTTTTCTTTTTCTTTTCTTAAATTTTTTCAGAGTACAACTATCTGCTTTCTATCCTCTCCCAAGTATCACTAACCCTGTTTCAAGGTAATTAATTAGGAGTAATTAGAAGGTTAGCAGCTGACTTAAGTACCTGTAGTCGGGTTAGATTTCATTCATTCTTGTTTTTTTTTTCTTTTGCAGCTTCTTTTTGGAAAGATTATGACTTTAAATCTTAAAGCTGCAGCTTTTTTTTTTTATTATTTTTTTAGAATCTAAACCAAACTTCTCAGTTGAACCAAAAGCTTTAGTTTCTTGTGACAATTGCAAAATCTACCTCATAAAGAATTCAGAATGCCATAATGGAGGGTTGGCTTTGACTAAAAGTAAGATTTATGAGTAAGTAACCTGTTATCTACATCTCTATTTCTATTGCCTCTATGTCAACGTATCAGATTCTGTTGAATGATATTTGAAAATCACTGTCACCACCTCGGTGTAGGTCTCACCAATGTTTGTTCTAGAAGGCAAAGAGGATATTCACTCAAGCAATACAAAATTTGGGAACAGAACCAAACAAAAATTCCTGCCACCTTTCCCTGTCTTTTGGTTTGTATATGACCCAAAATTTGCTTTGATTAAAAAGAAAAGAAAAAAAAAAGAAAATGATAATTGAAAATAGGTTTTGTATAAGAAAGGATCATGGCTGGAATTGGGTGAAATGAGGAGACAGAAGAGCCTGTTGAAGCAGGTCATCATCATCCCATGAGTCTCTGTATGTCTCCAGGTTGGCATCAGAGTTCACCAAGGCTGATAGACACAGCTGCTTCCTCCATTCTTCCAAGTGTGGGAACCCACTATAATCTGCATATTTATCACAATACTGGAAAAAGGAAAGAGAAAAATATATTAATTTAAGTGGCAATGACTGGTTTTTAATCTTTTATCTTCCTTTTCCCTTGACTTAGTATTAGTGTGGTATTCAGAATATTGCAAGAGAGATTTTCTTTTCTTTTCTAGCAGAAAAAAATTTAGTGTTGGTCTGTTAGATATGAAAGGGGCTTGAATTCTAGCCATTGGGTTAGGGAGCCTCGTAGAGCTGAGACAAAACTAAGATTAGGTCTTTTGTTAAAGAAACTGAAGATGAGCTGAATAGAGGTTCTTTCCCTTTGGAAAAATTCTTAATTATTTCTGAAAACATGTCGTATTAGTTTCTATTCGAGTCATAAGGTTTAGAACTTGTCTACTTAAGTCCAAAAAAAGGAAAAAGGTTTTTCCTATACTAATTTGGATTTTTCATGTCTTTTCCATGGAAGGGAAACATTCTAGACAATACAACCAAACATTGGTGTCTTTCTTAATTAATCTTAAATATATTAGCCATATAGTTTGTTTACCACATAAACACCTTTATTCTATGACCTTTCTACACTTCATTTTGTCTTAGATTTGGGGCCTAGATCAACAACCATGTCCTCATTTTGCTGCCTAAATCAACTCACGGATCTTAATTTTAGGGATTAAATCGACTACCTGTCTAAAAAATAGTTAAAAAAAAAATTAAAGTTGGGTGTCACTACCCTTTTTGTAGCATAGACTCCCAATGTCACTGTGACAGATGGTGAGGGTCACATTTTTTTTTTAATCTAAGAGTAATTCTGTTGGGCGGATTGAATTGAGAGAGAGAACTTACCTCAAAGTTGGCAATGTCATGGGTGTTATGCTTGGGAATGGCAGCTTCATCTTTTGAGCGGTAAAATTCATGGATGGCATGCATCATGTGATCCCATGATGGCAATCTTCTTTTCCCAGAAAGCAATTCGGCGATCCACTTTGCTTGCGACTCAAAGAATGGGAACCCTATCAGCTGCACCATTTCAATAAACCAATAAACTAAACCTAGTTAGGAGCACCCCTACAAAAATATGGTGCAACAAACAGTAGTACTTGAATTAGAAACGTGGGCAAAGGCCACTTAAAACCGTCCAATATAACTAGTCGATGTCTCAGCGGCTCATGTGAGTTGGCAAAAAACACCGAGAGAATGAGTGAAGTTTAGAGTTTGACCTTTTTTCTCTTATTGAAAGTGATATCTGTGAATTAGAACTAAAAGTAAAGAAAAAATGCGTTAATTAATAGAGTGTATTGATGAGAATTGTACCTTTCTAGGAATGCCCATAAAAGATAGGGAGGGAGCAAGTGAAGGAGGGAAGGTGTGCTCATACAAAGGACCCACTCTGTCATCATCCACACTTACTATTCCTTTGGTGTCAAGAAATGGGAATGTGTAGGAATACCTACCAAGTAAAATAAATCCATACCAATTTCATTAATCTTTACACACACATATATATATATACCCTTCTTATACGTAGAAGCAATCTTAGAGTAAATTGTTAAAAAGTGAAAAAGAAAACAAAGAAAAATTACCCTGTGCAGTATAATATAGTGTCGGCCACAAGGCATGAGCCGTCAACGAATAAAATCCGTCCGTCTTCATGAAGGGACTCTATCTACAAATAAATAACTAATAAGTTATAAGGTACTTTAAAAGGGTTTGTGATTAATGATATTTGTACCCTCATTTGATATTAGCTGCAGAGTTTTGAAAAAGTTATCCGGTGATGGTTCTTTATTTTTTTTAACTTCAACAGTTTGATCTCTATCTTTAAATAAATTATCTAAAACTCTAATACTAATCACAAAAATAATTATCAAATGGGGTCTTAATCAAAGACTAATTTTGTGATGGTTTCATTATATTGAATCAAGACTCGTTATTTAAGAAATGAAATTACCTGTGGTTGAAGATGCAACTTTTGACACTTGGATATGACTTTGGACAATCCCTCAGAAACATTGAGGGATTTGGCACTTAGGTGAACCTCCTTCGCTACTTCCACAAGCTCCATTGCTATGTCTTGCCCACTTAGTGAATTGCCCACTAATACTACAACCTTTCACAAGCAACAACATATATATAAAATTACACATAAATATAAATATAATAATGATAATTTGATCCTTGGACCTCAATTTTTCACCTCATCACGAAATGGCTCGGGAATCCTATATATGTGACTGTGCAACTGCTTTCTCTTCCATGCATCCATACCTATGGTTAATAGAAGCACACAAAGGGCTTGGTGAGACAAAATGGGCAACCAATTGAAAAGTAATATTTTCAAGTGATCATTTTGGTGAACCGAAAAGTTTTAATGGGTGCCCCATGACAGGGAGCTATACCTTTAATGGAGGCCAACCTAGGTTGTGAATAATGTCCAGTGCCCACAACAACAGCATCAAAAACTTCTTCAACTAATTTCTCTTGGGACACATTATTGTGTTTAATATTAGACACTTTGCTCCTAACAATCCACCTCAAATTCTTACCAATCTCATCACAGTCTAGCATCCCAACATATTCTACCCTTGTATTGAACCTAATCATTCCCCTCAACCCAAAATAATCACAAAAATCTTTCAAATAGAGCAAGAGTTCCTGGTGGCCAGGAAACCTTCTCATGTCCCTCCCTTTCTTGACCAAGAATGGAAAATCAGAGAATCCCATGATTTCCCTTGGGGAGGTTAGCCTTAGGGAGTCATAGACACTGCTGTGTACTTTCAGGAACTTCCTCCCTCCCAAAGGGTCCTCACCCTCCACATTTGGGTCATATAGCCATTGCCCTCCAACATCATGCTTCTGTTCCATCACCACCACCTTATGACCCTCCTTCGTCAGCTCCCTCGCCGCCACAAGGCCAGATGGCCCCGCCCCAATAACACACACATTTTTTGATACACTCTGCTCGGTAACCATATATACCGGTGACCGATTAATATTCCAACAGAAAAATCAAGGGTATATTGTGGATGATTTTAGGGCAGAGGTTTCTATATATGGGGTTCTCTTCTTGGCTTGGGTGCCCTCCTATATATATATGTATATATATAGTTGAGTGCTCAAGCAAATCAACCGACATTTTTTGGAAAAAAAGAATAGGAAAAAAGGTTGTTTGGACAATAATATTGAGAGAGAAATGTTATATGCTGGGTAGGAGACACACATGGCATGAAAATCATGATTCCTTTTTCTGTCTTTTGTACTTTGGAAAAGTGATTGGGAAGTTAACAACTTTTGCTTGCAGAAGTACCAATGAGCTGTTGCTTAAGAGTAGCAGCTGCCTTTGTTGGGATGATGAATGAATGCTGCTGCAAAACTGTAGGTTGGATCCTACCAAATTTACATGACGTGGACATTGATACATGCATGCATGACATGTCGGACCTACTATGATGACATGTCGGCCTATTCATTAAAGGGATAATTATAATTTGCCTCCTAAAGTTTAGGTGAAATTACACTTTACCCTTCCTATTTTAGAAACATACATTTTGCCCTTTACCTTTTTAATCCATTCCGATAGTAGTTTCTGAAAGCTTGATTTAGACATTATGGTAGTCATTTTTCAGTAATTTTAATCTGTATGGTATTTTTTTTTACAGGTAATGGATATTTTAAATTATCAATTTTTTCTTTCAATTTTCAAAACAGTATTTTTTAAATGTCAAATAATTATAAAAAAAAAACTATAAATATTGAAATTGCTTGAAGATGAACCGTACAATATAAATTAAGATTTCAAAATTTGCTATTAGATTGTATTAAAAATGTATGGGTAAAGTGTATATTTTTTAAAAAAGAGACAAAGTGTAATTTCACCTAAACTTCAGGGAGCAAATTGTAATTAACCTTTCATTAAAAGTAACTAAGATTTCTATAACACAGTGGCGGATTCAGAATTCCTACGAAACATTGTTTAAAATATACTACATTTTTTTTAAAAAAATATGGTCATTAAGTGTTCTACGTAAAAATGAGTTATTAGTGCTTATTTAGATATATGCGGAGAATAAACCACACTTGGTGTAGGTCAGTGGCGGAACTAGGATTTTCGGTTCGGGGGGGTGAGCCCGGAGGAGAGTCGACTAAACCCGGAGGAGAGGGACGGCATCGTGGCGAGGTAAAGCTGGAGATTGGGAGTAATTCGTACTAATTCAAAGATTAGGGTGCAAAACGTACAGGTTGAAAAATTCGAAGGACTAATAGTGCATTTGGGCCATGTTAGAATATCTGTTTAAGACTAGAGGGAATAATTACTCATTTGGTCACTGTTTTATTTAGAGCCTACCTTACTGCCCCCCCATCTTCATATTCTTTCAATATTTCCGGGGGGCAAAAATACATTTCTAGTCCCTAATTTATCTTAAATTAACCAATTAAGTACCTATATTTCAAGTTTTTCAAAATTTTCGGGGGGGGCCCCCCTGCCCCTACGTAGGTCCGCCCCTGGTGTAGGTTCCATACCTATAATTCAGTTTATTTACAGTTTTACTACTTTTATGTATGTTTTTCAGTTTTGCTGACGGCCCGAAGAAACGGCAGCTACGTGTGGAATGGAAACCATCTGGATGCTGGAGCTCCCATGATCCTGAGAATAACGTGTTTCTTACTTCTTCCTTTGGCTGTGTAATTCGAAACTTTGTTGCCAGTCTGGTGTGGTTTTTGCCAGCTAATATCGTTCAACACAACCCAAATGGGGGTTAATATCAACAATTGGGTTCACGATATATTCTGGGTTCAAATATTCTTAGTTCAACGGCCATTCTGTTGAAAGAGATCTAGAGAGAGAAAGAGTGGTTAGTTGAATTAAAATAGGTTGATTAGATTACTATTAAGCATTTCACTGTATTATTTTTTTATTGATAAGAAATATTGTTTCATTTAAACAAATTAATTGTTCCGTAAAATTATGCTCATTCTGTAAAAAATGATATTTCGTAAATAATATTTTTTCATTAAGTAAGAAATATTTATCTACTCACCCAAATTTTTTATTTAGTAAAATATTGTTTATTTTGTAAAGAATGTTGTTTTATTCGGTCAGCAATGATGTTCCTCCTTACAAATTTGTTTGTTGTTTGTTCTTAAGAAATATTGTTCTAAAAAAATATTTTTCATTCAATAAAAAATATTGTCCTAGACAAAATGATAATCTTGTAACAAATATTATTTATTTTATAATAAGTGTCGTCCTAAACACAGTAACATTTTTGTGAATAAGGTGCAACTAAAGTTGTCGTGTGTTGCATTTAGTTTGCTGTATAGCTACTCATAGATATGTGTGTGTGTGTGTTATACACTCAATTTATATATTGATTAAATTTTGGAATATTTGAGTGTTTTTAATTGGTTCTTCTTTTTCCTTGTTGGTTACAAAAAAAACTTCATAAAAATTAATTAGTTTTTTTTAAAATTATTTTTAAAATAATAAAGATTCTAGATTAAAAAAAACTAATAAAGATAAAACCAGTGCATTATCTGTAATAAGAAAACAAACGAAATAGAAGGAAATTATTTTATTAATTCAAACACTTTTCAGTTCTCACATGAAAATTCAGTTTCCTTTATTATCTACATTTCATCGAACCATACGTGTCCATTAATATTTTTTTAAAAAAATTATAATATAAATAAGTATACATTCTGCGGACACATTTAATAGTTAGTAGTTTGAACAATTATATCTTATTCATTAATGCGTGTCATCGTGGATGGAAGTAATTCAAACACTTTTCAGTTCTCACATGAAAATTCAGTTTCCTTTATTATCTTCATTTCATCGAACCATACGTGTCCATTAATATTTTTTTAAAAAAATTATAATATAAATAAGTATACATTCTGCGGACACATTTAATTGTTAGTAGTTTGAACAATTATATCTTATTCATTAATGCGTGTCATCGTGGATGGAAGAAGTTAGGGCTTCGCGTCGTTGCTTGGAGTCTTGGACACACCCAAGAAAAAGGAAACTTCCGATCAACACTAATGGGTTTGTACACTGCATTTATTTTTGGAAAAAATGCATGTTTGGCCCTTCAACTTGGCAAACTCACATGAGTTAGTCCTTTATGTTTGACTCAATGCGAGTTTGTCCTCTAACTTAGCAAATGTAGAATTTCGGTCCCTAAACTTTGCTAAATTAAACGAATTAGTCCCATGTCGGATGGAAAGCATCTAGGTGAGGTAAACGCCGTGTGTCCTGGTTGTGAGGTAACCACCTCGATTACCCGATTCCACCGTAGCTCACCGATTTTCGAATCGGCAATCACGCCGATTTGGCTAGTGGCCGAAATCCCCACTACAACAACAACTGCTCTTGCCCTGTGCCCCGACTGCTTTCTGCCTCTGTGCCTCACCCTCTCGTCCATTTGCTCTTTGTCATTCAGGAACCTTTATCGTGATTTGAGGAAGTGACTGATGGGAGACTAGATTGACGGGAGAAAAGTCTGGGCTACGGATCGACGACAGAAGAGATCGGCGGCTCATCGACAAGATCACGCGATGCCGACAGGAGAAGAGATTGGGCAGTGCAAGGAAGCAATTGAGTGGCGCTGGAGAGGATCGGCGACAGAAGAGACCGGGCGATGCATCGCCAAGATCGCATGACGCCGACGAGAGAAGAGATTGGGCGGCGTAGGGAAATGATCGAGTGGCGCTGGAGAGGATCGACCAACGGCGATGAGTAAAAAGAAACGCCGTTTGTCATTCCGTACACCGAGGGACTAACTTGCTTAATTTTTCAAAGTTGAAGGACTAAGTCGCACTGAGTTGAAGTTAAAGGACTAACTCGCTTGAGTCAGCAAAGTTAAGGTACCAAAAGTGCATATTGGCCTTTATTTTTCCGCCCCTCCTAATCCGTATCACACGTGTTCAGTTAATTAAAATTATTTTAAATAATTCATTTTTTTATTTTTACTAATTTTTAATATAGAGTCAATATTATTTAAAAGCTAATATTTGATATATATTATTCTCCTATCATAAATTTTTTGTACCATTCATTTTTTAGTAATTAATTTATAATTTTTTATTTTCAACATTTTCTCATATAAATGAAAAACCTTTATATATGAATGATAAATCATGACCTATAATTTTTAAATATATATTATTTTTGATTTTATAATAAATAATAATATAAATAAATTCATATCAAACTAACCAACAAAGTCAAATAAAGCAAAGAAAATGGGACTAAGGGAGCAAATAACAATAATCACTTAAATATTTTTTTGTAAAAAAAATAGTTGATGTTTTATATTTTTTTCAGGCATCGAATCAAAGAAAAGAAAAATCAGTTAAAAAATACATAATTTCCTAAAAAATGTTTAAAAGATGCATTTTATCTTTTCTAAATATAAAGTTTCAATTAATATAGAAGTTAGGAAAATAATCACTAATAATTTATTTTTAACAAAATCACATGCCAAACACTAAATTTTAATTGAATGATCTTTTTGGTGAAATTAAAAATTGATTGATCACTCCTACACTTTAGCAATTCTGAGCTCTTAAGAGACTGTGTCAAGCCTCGGCAGTGGCAAACTACACGTTCTCCTAAGTTTGGTCAAAAAGTTACACTTTCTCCCGGTTGCTTCAGAAATACACTTTCCTCATGATTTATTATTATTATTATTATTTTGTAAACTTTCCTCGTGATTGAATATAAAAGAAACAAGGGTAGACCCATAAAAAAACAAGGAAAATCAAAAGAGAAAGAAACAAGGGTAAATACAGCATAATTGTCCCAAACCTTTAATTTTTATACAAATCCATCCTTAACCCCAGTTTGTTACAAGTTGGTCCCAAATCTTTATAATTAATTGTATATTAGTTCATAGCCCTATGCAAGATTGAGTTGACACAAAAAATCAATTTACAGAGAGAAAAATTGATAATTTAAATAATCTATTAACCATTTTAAAATTATTCACAATTTGAATTTATAGGAAAACAACTTCTAATAGTTTAAATTATAATTTAAAAAGTTGATTTCTAATAGTTACTTAAGAGTTAATAAATTTAAATTATTCGGTTACCATATTTTAATAAATTCAAACCGCGCTACAATTTTTTGAAAATTAACTGAAAGCTTAAACTATCAATTTTTTCTACATGTAAATTGAGTTATTTATGTTAATTCAATGTTGTCTTGTGCTATGGACTAACATGTAATGGACTACATAGATTTGAGACCGATTTGTAATAAAATAGATGTTGAGAATCAATTTGTAGTTGGAAACTAAAGGTTTGGGAGCAATGGTGTCTTTTACCCAAACAAACAACATCTTCTCTGCAACCTTTTTTTTTTTTCAAAAAATACTCAATTACAGAAGTAGGTTTAGTTTTAGTCTTTGCGACTAAACGAAAAATAAAAAAAAATTATTCCCACTTTCAAGTTTTTTAATCTTCTGGTGATTGCCAGCATCTTATGTTACACAAAAGCAATTAGTATAGTTTTTGCCCCTATGCCAACAAAATGATATGTCTATAGGTTAGTTTCCAAATAATTGGCATGCAGTAGTCTGAAGTTTCATGAGGAGAAGAGATGCGAAATAAACTTGCACTACAAATCACATTGATTTTTCATTAAAGAAACACTATCTTTCAATTCCAGCAAACTCAAAAATTGTTCTTTTAACTGGTCCATAAAATTGTCTGTATTTACTGAAAGCAATAACAAATTTTCCGTCATGGTCTCTGACAACAGCTGTTGCTCCCCCTTTTCCCTCTTTATCCAAAGGTACCCAAACTAACCTAAATAAAGGTTTTTTCAGTGCATATTCTGGGGGGATGGGGGCACAGGACAGGCTTGCATCCTATATAATGTTACCAAACTAGTGGTTTTTATCAACTAAAAGATTGATAATCTCAAAGAAACTTGGTTTCTTCTTTTCCTGCACTATTAGCGGAAAAGTAACTAGCTATGGTTTAATAACCATGTTGGTCCAATCTTTATTTATTTATTTTTTTGGTAATAAAAAATAAGAAAACATATTAAGGTAACATAGACATAGTAATATTATAAGCAAGTGAAATCCTAGATCTTGGAACCATGGTCACCAAGCAACAATGCAGGGAATTCAAAAGGTCCTTCATCTGATTGAGGGAAGTATTGATGACGCCTTCTCCATTCAAGCGACCGGATAGGGCTTGGAGAGCCTGATTGTTACTGAGGTGACCCATGCATCCACTCCTGGTCTAAATGAACAATGTAAGACTTCATCAGTGATGAAAATGTCAAGTTATGATAGGCGTAATAATTTCTGAACTGCCCCCAAGTACCACAAAAAGAAACTTGGTTTCTTCTTTTTCTACACTATTAGTGGAAAAGTAACTAGTTATGGTTTAGTAACCATGTGGGTTCAATCTTTACGTTAAGCTACTAGGTTTAGCTTAAGGTCCAAGTCGGACTTAGAAATTCAAATTCCAATTAGTATTTTTGGCTTTTCTTATTGATACGTCAAGTGGCTTATTAAAGATAAATTAGAATTGACTTAGGATGTGGAAGACATAAGATAGACTCAGTCATAGTGACTCACATATAAAAACCACATAATTGGCTTTGTTTTGGGGTGTACGAAACCAAGATGAAGAGATTGCACAAAAACAATGAAAAAAAATGCTTACAATAATAAAGAGTTGCAAAGTATCAAGCCATAATTTTTTACTCATTATTAGAGCTTTGGTCATGTAATTTCGGAGTATCATTTTCTTGGGGTTATGAGCATCGATCAAGGAGTATTGGTAACTCTTTGGATCTTAATGATGTGAGATTTTTGTTAAAACCTTAGAGTGTTGAATTGCAATTTTTGTCAAATTATTATGATGAGATTCAAGTTTTTGAAATAACTTAGATTTTGGATGTTATACTATTTTATTTAACAGTGGATTTCACTATCGTTCTGTCTCATGGTTTTTTCCTCTATACTAGAAGGTTTGTCATATATATCAAATGTCTTGGTTGGTTTCTCTTTAGTGCTATTTTTCTAATTGTTTGTACTTGATTGTGATTTATTGGCTTGATCATCTATTGATTTTGCCTTGTAGGTCTGACAATGATTATTTATATACATCCCAACAAGTGATATTAGAGCTTATGGCTAAATAGCATATGGATGATAGTGCAAATCCAATGGCCAAATTGAACACATCAAATTATTTAAGTTGGAAGCCAATGATGGAAGATTTACTTTCTTGCCTTGATTTGTATGATATGATTTTTTGTGATTTAGCCTAGCTGAAGGACAAGTGAGATAATGATTGACAGAAGCTAAATTGCAAGACAGTTGGCATAATTAGAAAATGTGTAAATATTAGTGTGTTTCACCATCTTGTTGTAGAGATAAATGCTTAGATTTTATGGAAGAAATAAGGGGACTTATTTAAAAGAAGACCGTTTAAAATAAAACTCATACATGGAAGCTTGTGAATTTGAAGCTTAAGGAAGGACACTCAATATCCTAGCTCTTAAATGATTTTCAGAATTTGATTAAACAATTGAAAATTATGAATTTGGAGTTTGATGATGAGTTGTAGGTACTACTTTTCTTGAGTTCTTTATGTGAGAGCTAAAAAACCTTGGTTATTACTATTGGTTATTCGGCTGCTGATGACAAACTCATATTGAGTTTGGTTAAAGACAACTTATTCAATGAGGAGATAAGAACAAATGAGTTAAGTTTTAAGTATGCACAGCCAATTGTCACTGAGAGCAGGTGTATGAGCAATAGTAAGGGACCTAAAGATGGTTAAGTCAAATCTGGTGATTATTCGAAGTCTGGAGATGATAAAGGTTATTAGTATTATGGGAAACTTGGTCATATAAAAAAGCAATGTTGAGAGGAGGAAATATGATCAGAAAGAGAAGAAAACTTCTGAGGACAAAAATACACCTGTAGTTTATAAGTCAAATGGTGATGGCCTACTTACACTAGTTTAT
Organism: Aquilaria sinensis; assembly: GCA_005392925.1. Classification (NCBI taxonomy): domain Eukaryota; kingdom Viridiplantae; phylum Streptophyta; class Magnoliopsida; order Malvales; family Thymelaeaceae; genus Aquilaria; species Aquilaria sinensis. Next base: position 81,782 of record SMDT01003302.1, read on the forward strand.
GAGCAGGGAGACTATGATCATGTTATAGATCCAAATGTCTAGTAGGTAGTCAATTTGGTTGCATCCTATCTTGTTTCTCCTAATGAAGAGTTATTCACTACTTATAAAGAGGTTAATCACAGGGTGGTAAAATGGGTACCATGACCCAATCCAATATCTTAGGGATTAGTGATATTGTTGGGTAGAATTGGGTGACACTTTAACATTGAGAGATGTATGTCCTATTTTGGATATGTTGCATAACCTTATCAGTGAATGTACTTAACCATGATGGTTAAGATCATTGTTTTAAAAATAAGATATGAAAGTTGAAGTGTGGTTTTTTACTATTTGTGAAAGGTGTTTTTTGCTTTGCTTTATATAGGACACATATTTGTATTTGTGAGAATGGTTTGGTAAATGCAGTTAAGGATGATGCTTCTATAATTTTTTTGCATAAGTGGCTAGCTTATATCAGTGAGAAAGGTTTAGAGACTTTAGCAAAGTAGTCTCTCATTCTTATTGCCAAAAGTATGTCATTTGACTCTTTCGATTTCTATTTATTATGAAAACATCATAAAGTTTCATTTTTTTGTTGCATTTACAAGAAAGAAAAATAACTTGAGCTAATACACTTTAATGTTTATGGTCTCATTGAGGTCGTGTCGTTAGATGGTAATAGGTACTTTATGACTTTTGTTGATGATGCTCCACAGAAGACTTGGATGTACTTATTGAAGAAAAAAAATTACGTGTTCGATTGGTTTAGATTTAATATAAATTATTTAATAAATTATTTAGACTATAATACTGCTTACCAATAAAAAACTGGTGCTAAAAGAGTATTATCAAATAATCATGCGTTTGATTTTTATCAACTAAGCCAACTATCATGCACTTTTTCTTTTTATTCTTTGAAGGTTACAAAGACTTACATATGGGCCAAGCTATGTGATAAAATAGAATAGAAGGGCGTTGATTCGTTCACTTCAGTTGTCTAACTGCATGTAATGTGATCTTTGCCGTCCATGCGGGTGAGGCTTCTAGCATAAATGCCAACATTGTAAGTTGTATGTTACAGCTTATGCTTGCCAGTTATAAACAAGATTAATAAAAAAAGCCCACTAAAGAGAAATATGGGTATTTGTGCAGCCCATTCAAAATCGTTTTATTTGCTAATCTTTCGGCCCAAAAAATGGAACACAAGATTTTCTAACTCCTAACATATAGGATGTCCTAGTGGCCTAATCCATTGATTATGTTTTTTACTCGGAAGTATATTGTATGACAAAAGTCTATCCAAATTCCACCACTTCTTATTCAGAAAAAGAAAACTAACTTGAGCTAATATATTTTGATGTTTATAGTCCCATCGAGGTAGTGTCATTGGGTGGTAATAAGTACTTTATAACTTTTGTTGATGATGCTCCACAAAATACTTGGGTGTACTTGCTGAAGAAAAACAATCATGTGTTTGATTACTTTAGATTTTCTATGCCATGGATGAGAGATGCACTGATGTACACTTGAAGCATCTCCTTAAGGTTTAGGCAAGGAATATACCTCTTAATTATTTTGTGAGGTATTGCAAGAGCATCGTATTCATCATGTGAGGAGCCAAGTATGCTGCAACAAAATGGTGTTGCTAAAAGGTTGAAGCACACCGTTCTTAAGAAAGTAAAATATATGTTAAAGATGTCTAAGTTGCAAAAGACATTCTGGGGTGAAGTTGTGAGTAATGTTGTTTACATGATTAATCAAACATTATGAATTCCTTTAGGTTTTCTAGTGTTGGAAAATAAATAGATAAGTAAGAATGTTTCTATTCACATTTAAAAGTGTTTTGCAAAAGTGTTCATTCATGTGTCCAAGAAACAACAGTCCAAGCTTGATAGTAAGGCCAAATCATGCATTTTTTTTTTGTTATGTCAATGAAGAATGGCTATTGATAGGTTTCGGAGAGAAAGAAGGTGCTTAGAAGTAATGATGTTCTTTTTAGAGAAAATGAAAACATGGAACATATAAGGCTATAAGAAGAGACTTTAGATACTACTTATGCTCTTGATGATCTGAAACCTACATCCATCTAAGAATACCACAGTTGGATGGGCTACAGAACACGGGTAAAGTAGCTAGCTGTTGTTGATGAATAGGCTAGTGGTGATACACTTTAGCATGGTAGTAGTCTTAAGCAAAATGAACAACCCCTTTACTAGAAGAAGTAGAGTCTCAGCCGAGGAGGCCTACTAGAGAGCGTTGTCTCTCTTAGATATGCAGTCTTGTGTAATTAAATATAGTTAATTGCCATAGTGCAAAAGGAGATGAATTCTCTTCAGAAGAACAATACATATGAATTGGTGGATCAACCTAAGGGTAGACATTACATAACAAATGAATGTTCAAGTTGAAGAAAAGTGGTGATAAGCTAGAAAGTATAAATCTTGTTTGGTGGTAAAGAGTTTTCATAAATAAAAAATGAAGTCAACTTTGATGAAATCTGCCCCCTTAGATAAAGATGTGTTTTATTCAGGCCATACTTAGATTAGTAGTTAGTCTAAATCTTAAGTGTAAGCAATTAAATGTGAAGCATGCATTTTTACATGATGACTTGGATGAGGAGATTTACATGGTTCAGCCAGAAGGATTTGATGTGAAGGAAATGGAGCACATAGTTTGTTGGTTGAACAAAAGCTTTTACTGTTTGAAGTAGGCTCTTAGACAGCGGTATCACAAGTTTGATTTTTTATGGTGGTTAGAACTATAAAACAATTGATTCAATTCTTATATTTATGTCAAAAAAAATGTCTTAATGGTAACTTCATTATTCTTTTACTATATTGATGATATGCTTATTATTGGATAAGATGCTTTGATGATTCATAAGTTGAAAGAAGATATATTTTAGTTCTTTGACATGAAGTATTTAGGACCAGTGGAACAAATTTTGGGCATGAGAATCATTCGTAATAGGAAAGTTGGTGAGCTGTGGTTATCATAAGAAAGTTACATTGAATAAGTCCTTGAAATGGTCAACAAGAAATATGCTAAGCTACTTAGCACATCACTTGTGAATCACTTCAAGTTAAGCAAGAAATCATACCCAACTACTACTACTACAAAAAAAAAAAAAAAGAAAGAGATGTTAGTTATTCCTTATTCCTTTATGGTTGGTTCTTTGATGTACACGATGGTTTATATTTGACCAAACATTGTTTATCTTGTTGGATTGGTTAGTTGGTTTATATCTAATCTAGGGAAGTTTTATTGGGAGGCCATCAAGTGGATTTCAGATACTTGAGAGGTACTTCTAAATTGTATTTGAGTTTTGGTGGTGCTAAACTTATCTTTAAAGACTTTACGGATGCAGTTATGGTAGGTGATCTTAAAGGTAGAAGATCTACAATAGGTTACATTAACTAATGCAAATATGGCAGTTCTCAATATACCAACAATACTTTTCCTGTTCTTTAGAAATTTACTGATGATATGTCAAAGCCACTTGGTCACCATGTGTTAGTCCATGTGCTCAATAGCCAATCATGAGATGATTATATTTTGCACAATATGTCATAATATTTTATTGAAATGGTATTTCAATTATTGGGTTTATTGTTTATTTTTACGTAATATAGTTATAACTATAGAATAATAGTATTCTTAAATGTCCCTAGTCAAGTATTATTATAGAGTGAGTTACAATAATAAATAAATACTAGCATATATGAAGACTAATATAAAATAGTAGTCTACATATGGGTACAAGTTAAGTTGGAAAACTTGTGTACTGAATTGACTCATCTTGAGAATGCTACATGGATAGTTGTACGAGTGTCATAATCAGTTCTTACAATGATCGTAGTATATATAATCCTTTGGTGTGAGATCATTAAAGTATCCTACATGCGAGTTACATACTTTAATACTACTCTTTGTTACTTGTAATTGAGTGAACATAAAAGTGCCCATTGGTTATATCGCATATCATGTAGAGAGATTTGTATGATTAAGATGATATTTGGCCCTTCTATGTAACGAGAGTGACATCTTTGGGCTATTTGATTAAGTAAGATTGAGGAAGTGCGACATCATGCTCAGATAAGTTGATATAAGATATCAATATTATCAATTTTAGTCAGTTTACTCAGGGAATTAAGAAACCATAGATAGGGCTATATGAGAATGACATATTTCATGTCTTATACTTGATCTTGATATCTCGAACAAATGGACAAAAGCATATAGGTAATGATTATAGAGGTTTAATTGAGTCATCAACTATCTTATCACTTGGGTAGCAATGACATATTGCTAAACACCGCTCTTTGTTTTGAAACCCACCTTGCTTGGGATTTATGCATTACTATATATAGGGATATATATACTGTGCAAAATTTAAGGATTTTTGGATAGCACCATTATGGACAAAATAAGGAGGTTGCTCTGAAAATCTCAGCTTCACATTCCACTTGTTCTTCCTTGGAGGATGCAAGCTAGTATTGCAAGTACAAGAGAGATGCTCCGGCCAAATTTTTGGAGGAGTTTACTAATCCAACTGGTTCATATGGATACCTTAAAAAGCTTGAACACGTTAACTATTTAGGTTTTGTGATTTGACTCTATAGTTGGATGAAAGATATTAACCTATTAGGTATGAAAAATTTTGAACATTTAGTTTACCCTGTTTCATATGGATCATAGAGGTGTTTCGGTTAAACAACACTGCATTGTTTGGCTCCCGAAACCTTTTCACCATGTTTCTCCACTCAAAAGGTACATAATGTTTTACCTAGTGTCCTTAAAAGGCATGTATACCTGACTTCAAGGCCGCTTTCACTTTTTTTTTTTTGTTACCTTTTTCCCTGCTTGCTAGGGGTGATCAATATTCGGTTAAAACCGGAAAATAAAAAAAAATTAGAAATTTGGTTTGGTTAATTTGGTTTTTCGGTTCGATTTTGGTTGAAACCAAATAGAAAAAATATCGGTTTTAGTTCGGTTTTGGTTAGGGGTGTTTGTTATTTTGGTAATCGAAAAAACCAAAAATTTTTTCATCTCATATTTGAGGTTTTGGTGGGCTAGTTGACAGGTTTAAAAGGTGCAGGGGCTGACTGGAAGGTAGATAGAAGGTTGATGGCTTGTTTTGGGGTTTGGTCATCATCCTCACCCCATCACTCGCCTCCGTCCTCACCCCCCCCCCCACCTCCTCAACCTTCCACTCTCCTCTGCCCTTGCCCCGTCCGTCTGCCTTCCCTTCACCACCGATGTCTACCTTTAGCCCGCCACTCGCCTCAACTCCAACCCTCGCCTTCTGCCCTCACCTCCAGTATCGCCCTTCACTCTCCTCCACCCCTCCAACATCTCTCTCAAACCCAACCATCTCCGATCGGCGCCTACATTTAAACCATCATCGTGTTTTGTTCAACTGGGGGGAGAATGTACAAACCCCAGAATGGTCCACGACTTATTGCTATATAGTTGTTTAAGCCACTTACGTTTCTCTATGTTACAAGTGCATCACTATATTTGGATGTGACTTTTTTCGGTTATTTTGATTTTAAACCGGACCGAACTGAATATTTCGGTCTAGAAGCTTAGTTCGGTTAATTTGGTTTCTAATCATAATAAACCGAAAGCTGAATAAACCAAAACATTTGGTTCAGTTTGAACTGAATAAACCGAATGATCAACCCTACTGCTTGTTAGACTGGTCCTTCTTATACCATTTCTCCTTATTAAGGCAAGTCGCATCCTCTACTTGGATGTACTAATGTGTGTGTTTATAGAACTCCTCTACATTATAGGCAAGATTTTATTATATAGCCCAAGAGAAAAGGACTTAAAGAATATCTCATTGTAAGTACCAACAGCTTTAAATCCAAGGGGAAGTTGGGAATTTTGAGAGCTTCTGAGTTAAATTACCTTAAATTATCTTAGAGGGGCTTATTCTTCTCCTGCTTGCTAGGTTGGTCTTCTTTATACTGTTTCTCCTTATTGAAGCAGTTTGCATCCTCTACTTGGATGAAGTAGTGTGTGCCTTTATAGAACTGCACATTCTAGGCAAGATTTTGTTGTATAGACCAAGAAAAAAGGACTCAAAGAATATCTCATTTATGAGTGCCAATAGTTTTAAATCCAAGGAAAGATCTGGAATTTTAAGAGCTTCTGAGCAAAATTACCTCAAATAACCAAAAGCTTGTTCATCATCTTTTTTAAAGGGCAACTCCCCATAATGAACCACCTTAAAAACTCCTATGACAATTGATCAAACAAAGCAGACCTCTCATTCTTCAATATCCCAAGCCAAGTTGAAGTTACCCTATAAAGTGTTGAATTAAGTGCTGCTTTCACCATAATGAGTCATTAGCTTCCTCGAGGCCTATCATGGTGATATGCCTATGTAATTGATTGTCAGGATCAATCAGACTATCGTATGGGTATACTTTTGGCATCTGGAACCCTAAGATAGTTGGTACGTGTCGGATCTCATTAGTAAAAAACTAGAGCCACAAATAACTAATATCAAGCAAGGGTTCTCTGATAGCCCTCAATTTTTCTTTTTGCCACTATTCCATCTTGTCCAGATGCTAGACGATAGTGTTTATGTTTTTGATCTCCGATTCTTCTAAGATTCTGTTCTTTATCTACTGGCCCTCTAACAGATCCGCAGTGCCCTTTTGTTGTTGGGGGCCTAGTGGTATCTCATTAAGGAATATATGTTCTATCCTCTGGTAACTAGGGGTAAGCCCACTCAAATCTCCTGTTGAAGTTGCCTATCCAAATCCTTCAGCAAAGAATACTTGAGGTTGTTGAATTTGTCATTAGTCATGGGTAGAGGAGCTTTTCCTATCACTAGGGCCATGAGGTATAAGAGGCAGATCAACCTCTGTAACACCCCTATATCCCACATGAATCAATTGTGAGATGCCTTATGTGGATATATAGGCTCCAATTTCAGAACATAAGTACCTAGTGCTTATCATTTTCACAAAGGATAGCCCATGTGGTGTAGGCAGATATTCCGTTGATCAGTTCTGGACTTGGGTCGTTATAGATGGTATTAGAGCCGACCTGAGACCGCGATGGTGTGGCATAATGGGTGTGCATATGCATCGTTTACTGGGATTGATCATGGATTTGATAGGCTGCTTGGCTAAGGGCTAAGTAGTCCAATTAGAGAGGTTACTTGATCTGGGGAACCAAGTTATCCGACTGACCCCAACGAAGACGTTGGGTACATAAGGGGGAGTTTGTAACACCTCCATATTTCACATGGGTGAATTGTAGGAAGCCTTATGTAGATATATAGGCTTCAATTCCAAAACATAAGTACCTAGCGCTTATTCTCTTCACAAAGGATAGCCCATGTGGTATGGACAGATGTTCCATTGACCAATTTTGGACTTGGGTTATTATAGCCTCTATATCCTAACCTCTAGAATGTTGGTCTAAGTTTTATAATCAGCAGGAAGTACCATATCCACTCCTATTTTGACGTTGTCTTGGACTTCCTCACATCTGGTTTCAGTATGCAGGCATGATCTCCATGTCTCAACTATCATAGCTTGTGTTGTTCCTAAAGATGACACCAAGTTGATGTCTAACCAAGATCTTGAAAGATGGTGGAATGTGAAAAAAACCTGCAGCTAGAGACAAAGTTAGAGGTCTTCTTAGTTGTGTGTAGATGAAAAACCTTCTGATACTTAAGTCAGCAAGAATACCAAGAAGAAGCTAACATGGGAGTTTTTAGAAGTAATGCCACATATCTAGTGTTTTCCATAATATTTTTTTTCCTATAAACTCGATGCCTTGCCTACCAAGGTAAAAATTTCCCTTTTAATTTAGTTTGTGTCCTATAGGAAGTTGGAAAGGCTTTATTTCTTATTCAGCCTCAAACTCTTTTATGCAAGTGTGAGCCCATCCCTAATAAACTATTAACTCAACTTCCATGGATATAAATTAGGCATAAAGTCAATTTTGGTCCTTGAACTTGCCTCACCTAGACATTTTGCCCTTTGGACTATGACTCGGCCTAACTTGCCCCTTGAACTAAAGAAAATGGGATACTTTACCCCTTTTCCCATCATCTGATCAACACATGATATCTTGTAACCAAACATCATTTATTTCCATCAAGTATAGACTATCTATGGCACCAGAGCTTTGGCCGGCGAAACATGGCCGCTTCTCACTCTCTCTTCTTTCGCTCCAGCTTCGTAACTATTCATACCGTCAGTCTTCTTTCAAAATGCCTGATTTCTCCATGCTTATTGCTCAAATCCTTCCCTTCAATTGCAAAACAGTGCCAACTCAATCACATTGGCGCCATTGCCAACGAGTCAACTCAGCCGACAATTTCGTTCTAAAATGTCTTTCTGGTTCCCTATTCGTTTTATCTCTCTTTGCCATAGTTGTTGCTTGGAAATGTGGTTGGACTTCGGAATGAGCTAAAATGTTGCCTTTTGCTGCAAATTGATTCTGTTCAAGTAATTTAAATGCTCATATCTAAGTGGGATTTATTTATTCACTTTTCCTCTAATGCTTAAGTTTAGTGTGCCTATGTGATGGCCATGGTAGTTCAGAAGTTGTATCCAAATGCAAAAATGACAATTGGACATTGGATAGATAATGGGTTTTATTGTATTTTGATATGGAGCCTTTAACAGATAAATACCTCAAAAGGATAAAAAGGGAAAAGCGTTCAAATGTGTTGTTAACGCTATATTATTTTCTGGTTCAGGGCAAAAAATTCACTTTTAACATCATCTGTAGGATCGGATCATTGCTTGGAACTTTCCACTTGTGAGCGAAGAAGTTTCAAGAAATGAAGCGGAGAAAAGGATAATGGCTATGAATGAAGCTTACAAGAAATAAATCTTGGATAGTATTAAAGAGGACTTTGATATATTTTCACTGATAGTTTCAAAATGATGATACACTTTGCAGCAAAACAAACTTTCATAAACTTTATTTTGTATTTATGGTTCTCACCGGCTACATTATGTGCATTTCTTGGTTTTCCTTGGAAGCAGTATTAGCCTGTCGATATACTTTAACTTTCAAATATTCAAAATTTTTAAAATATATTGGAAAAACACCATCACAAAAATTAAACTTGTATCTGATAATTGATTTCACAAGTAGTACATATTGTTATTTCCTTTGACTTGTTTTTCTAACTAAGTGATGAATGGTGGCACCTTTGTGCCGGGTCTCATGTTGAGACTATTAGAAAGATAAATAAAAAAGTTGTTGAACTTTAGTCTGTTGCTGGTGCATACTTGAGAGAAGATGAAAAGACTGCTATACTATAGAGAATGTATGGTCCAGCTTGCGAGAATGAAACACAACTAAAGGCTCACCTTCATATGAAGGAGGAAGCAAAATACAGGGATCATAGACACCTTGGTCAAGACCTTAATATGCTTACCATTTAAGTATCCCTGCCTCCCCAATCGTTGGATCTGTCTTTTATCTGTTATTCTAGCGCCATAGCTAGTATATACTTGACGGAAGCAAATAAACTTTGGTTTTAGGATATCACACACTGATCACGTGATAGGATAATAAGTAAAGTTTCCCATTTTTTTTTAGTTCAAGGGGCAGGTTATGCCGAGTCATAGTCTAGGAACCAAAGTTGACTTTATGCCCATAAATTATAGGTCTAAATGGCTGTTTAGTGGGCTTTGTTCTTCTTTTTATTTCTCCTAGGCACCAAAAAAAAATTGGTCCCTTCACTACATTTCCTTTAGTCAAATTTCAGTTTTTTTTTCTTCTATTTTCGTCAACTTTTCCTTTATTCAAAAATAAATAAAAGTTTAGGCGTACTATACGTCTATACCTTGAAGGTTTTGGGCTTACGTTGCCAACGAAAACGTTTTGGGCTTGGGCAACCGATGAGATTGGTATTGCTCTTTCCAACTTCTTAACGCAGACGTTACTCGTTCTGTCCACTTCCCAGTGCCGCCCCGGCAATTAACCTGAAACCGAGGGCTGCCGAGTTGCTGACTGGTGTACTCTCAGAATCAACACATGGAATGCGGAGAGAAAGACAGAGCCCCATGTAGCTGTTACTCACTCTCTCTCGGTTCTGCTTCTGGCTTCTTCATCTTCCCCGCCCAATCTGGCTCAAACTGAGGTAGAGTTTTTTCTTCCATCCTTTGTTGGTGAGTTTTCCATTTTTCTCATCACTTCCTCTTTAGCAAGTCTGGTTTTTCTGGCATAACTGCGAGCTGGGTTCTATTCTCCTGAGAATTTTGGAATCTGGGTTCAAGGAAAAAAGCTAGCTTTATTCTTCCTCATGATTTTACTTGTTAATTTTAGTGGGAAACTAAACCAAAACGAAATTCTGTAGCTGCTGCGTGCAACCGTATGTTTTGCTTGTAAAGGTGTGAATCCATTGAGTTAGCCGATGGAAAAATAGAATTGTAAGATGCATTAGTCATGTTTACTTGAGCTCATTTCATTATAACTACTTCGAAGTTCGATTTGAGACCAAAGTTGCCCTTTGTTTAGCTACTTATCCTTTGTTTTGATTCTTGTGTTGTTGTTTGAGATGGATGAATGCATCTTTTCCTTTGAGGTAAGCAATATTTTAGTTTTCTATCTCATAAGCATTGTTATTAGTACCTAGGTAGGCCCTGGTGGAATAGGGACAAGGGGACACAAGGTTCATATTAGCCAGCTTTCACTAACTTTAGATAGTAACTAGGGGTAGGGGAGACTCCAATTTATGATTGTAGCTACTTAATGGTTTTCTGTCAAGTGGTAGAGGTGGGAGTTTCATTTTGATGACTTGGGTCCGTACCTCGAAGCACTCATAAGAGGAGGTATGGTAATTTACTTATTTACTTAATCTCTTAGATTAGCTGATTGAGTTAGTCTTGGAAATTTGAATTGACCTAGATGCCTTTAGCTTCTAGCAAAGACGAAGAAAGTGGAGGAGTAAGAAGTTGTGGAAAGCTTCATTGTTTTGATTGTTCAGGAGTTTGGTCTTCCTCCATAATATGCATAAATTATACAGCTGTCAGTCTTTCTCATGAGTTGATAGTTGATGAATGAATGAGCTTTAGGCAAACTGCAAAAAGCAACTAATCTCTTGCAATGTTCATAACTGTTCAGGGCTTTATGTCAAGGTTAATCCTGCTGAAAACAATCAGGAGCTAGATTGGCAGCAGCAATGTGGCGTTTTGCATCAAATGTCTTTTCTCGGAGTCTTTGGTTGAAAAATGTTCCTCCAAAATCAAATCAGGCCTCTCCAGAGAGCTCTGATGATGAACCTTCTTTAACCAATGGCAGGGAAGAAGGATTGGAATGCCCAATATGCTGGGAGTCCTTCAACATGGTTGAGAATGTGCCTTATGTTTTATGGTGTGGCCACACCCTATGCAAGAACTGTATCTTAGGGCTGCAACGAGCGGTTGTGAAACTTCCCACATCACCTATCCAACTGCCATTCTTCATCTCTTGCCCGTGGTGCAATCTGTTCTCCATGAGAGTGGTCTATAAGGGCAATGTTAGATTTCCATGCAAGAACTACTTCCTCCTTTGGATGGTGGAGAGCATTAATGGTGACAGATCAAACTGCCATTCTTCCTTTCAGCACGATCGCCTGTCACTCGCTTCTGCAGATAGGACTCTAACGAGGAGGAGCAGAACCCGTCGTACAAACACAAACATCTCAACTAATGCCCGTCAGTTGGAGCATCCAGTGTCTGGGAATCAGGAAAGCCGAACCATAAGAAGTTACATCGCTTCTACAAGACTTCAGCAGTCACTGCGTAAGTCATTTCTTTCTGTTATACAGTTTATGGCCAAGTTCCCTTTACTTATCATACTTGTTCTCTTGGCCTTATATGTGATACCAGTCAGTGCCGTAGTCTTAGCCCTTTACCTTTGCATCACTGTTGTTTTTGCCGTTCCGTCTTTTCTAGTTTTGTACTTAGCCTTCCCCAGTTTGGACTGGTTGGTTAGAGAAATCTTTACCTGAAACTTATATTAGGGTGTTCCATTGCTTGTATTCTCTGTTGAAAGTTGACAATTTCTCCGTCCTCCATGGCCAATGAACTCGTTCAGTTTGCCACCTAAATTATAAGATGGTATGGAGTTGCTTCTAATTTGATCCCTGAAATTCGGTTGATGATTCCCGATCCTTCAGATGACAATGACTCGCCTTTGTCACGCGGAAGATGCTCCGATCAGTCGGCGAAACATCTTTTAGGCTTCAGCCTTGTTGCAGCTCTTGCTCATAGAACTGTGTATCTTGGTGCTATTTGTAAGAAATAAGATGAAAATGCAAAACCAGTACCAGTCATTTGCAGTGTATTTTTTCCCCCCTATTCTTTTCGTTCATCAGGAATAAAGTTCTTGAAGTGTTTTGTTTTCATTGAAGAAAGATTGTTCGGGAAAAGATAGAAAATCAACTTTCTGACCACGTAGACATGTTCATTTGGATGTTATTTTAAAGGAAAACTTGTTATATATCCGAGGAAACATTGTGCATGATTTTAGAGTATATATTATGGATAGTCTCTAATCTTTAATTATCATTCAGTTTTAGTCTCTAATTTATTAATTGCTCTATTTTAATCGTAATCATTAAAACAGTCTCATCTTGGTTATACATATGAAAAATGAAATGTTTTGGTTCCCCATAGAATAAATTTTTTTAACTCAAAATAACTGTCTGATAGCAACTTTTATACTGTAATTGAAATTACTTGAAAATTGTCCAGTAAGTTCAACTGTAAAATAATTTTGTTATAGTTAATGGGCGCTTGAAATTACTGATTTTCCCTCTCTATAAGCTGGATTTATTTCATTTAGAAAGAAAAAACTATTACTCTATTTGTTCTGTAAAAAATGAAATATTTCTCTGACATGAAAATTATGGTTTATGTAATTTATAATATATTTTTTCAATTTTACCCTAAGATTAAAATTTTTAAAAAAATGAGTTTTCTGTAGTAAGAGATTATATGATGATTACAAATGTAATATTCCTTTTGGAGTTTTGTGTAATAAGAGTTTAAATGATGGTTAAAAAAAGTTCACTCTTGAGTTTTGTATGGTTAGAGTTTATAAGATTAAAACACAAAATATTCATTTTTGAGTTTTATGTAGTAAGAGTTTAAATAAAGGTAATAAGATAAATTAGTTGCTAAAACTTTCTAAAAAGATAAATGCTCTAATCTTTTTTGGAGAGTCAAAAAAAAATATTTCATTCTTTTTTGGACGGATGGAATAATTTAAATTGTTTATTGTTTGCCGAAATTTTTTTAAATATATTATTAAAACACTCTTATATACTTTTTTTTTTAATTTTGAAGTATTTATGAATTATATTTCTTAATTTAGGGTATAAAAAATGGGAAATAAGATTTATATATACCTTAAAAATTTTAAAAAACTCTTATGTAGTTTTTTAAATTTTGAAGGTTTCATAAGTCTTAAGTCCAATGGTAGAATTCCATGTCCAGTCCCATTTTTTTGTTTTTGGCCATTTGATTCCCGAACTAATCCACTTGATGTTCGGGTCCCTGGTTTCAGCCTTATCTTTACTCTAGCTCACAATATTCGGATCCTACTGTGGTAGAAGTTAAATATTCAAGGATCAAAAGAGAAGTTTGACCTTCCTTGGGAGAAGGGAAAAAAAATACCTCGTCGGCCAAATTCGTTGTACCTCGTCTATTTGTTTTTTCTTGCTGTGACCGACAAATTGTCAAATTCGTATATCAATCTCTGAGTATGTATTGGATGCCATTTGATCCTCGAACTCCTCTATCTGCTGGTCAAGTCCCCAGTTTTCAGGCATAATTAACAATAATACTGACCAAAATATCAGATGGAATAGTTTGGGGAACAAAATGACAGAAATAACATATATAAGGACCGCAAGAGGAGTTTGACCATAAACCTGGGGAAAGCAAAAAAAAAAACAAAACCACACGGCTACTGTTCAATAAAGAGTAAATAACCCCCACGGCATTTTATATATAATAAGAATATGAAAGATGGTGTATAAATATGAAAGATTTACATATTTCTGGACATTGTTGGAAAGTGAATACATATTATGAGACAATGTGATGTATCGACTCTATTATTTTTGTTTTTTGAAAATTAAAATTACTATATACCTTGATCTAAAATTATTTACGTATATTTGTATATATTTAGAGAGACGGGCTACTATTAAACTAGGCTTATTTAAAGTTACTCCTCAACTTTAGTTGATATTAAAATTATCCCCTAAGGTTCGAAAATATACAATTTTCCCTGCCTTTTTTACATTGTTGGAAAAAAATTCTAAAATCCTAATTTAATTTACATGATATTCATCTTCTAGTAATTTCAGATCATTTGATATTTTTTTCTATAATTAACGGATACTTAAAATTATTATTTTTTCTCTCTATAAATAAAAATAGTATTTTTTTAAATATTAAATAAATTTTTTAAAAAATATCAATTCGGCAGAAATTTCTGGAAAGATAGCTGCCTTGCCATTTAAATCATAATTTTAAAAGCTTTTTATAGACGGTGTAAAATAAATATGGGAAAAGAGTATTTTTTTTTTCAAACTTCATAGGTGTAACTGTTTAACTGTACTTAAACTATTAAAGAATGGAAAATGCTATTTGTGCTGAACTCAATATACCAAAACCTTTGATATGGTTATAAATTGACGGGTCGTTCTAAATTACGGGGGTTGTACCAATACCCCCTTTTCATGGCTCATCCCCAAACTTTTGTCCTCTGGTCAGTTAAGGACCCAAGTTTAGAAATATCACAATATTATACAAAATAAGAAAATCATACTGTAACCTGAACAACAGGTTGCTGGTTATGCGGTATGTAATTAAGGCTAAACGGTATAATAATTAGGTTAGGTGGTAATGGATTTAGGTTAAATGGTATTAGATTTAGGTTCATGTGATATAAAATTTAGATGTTATACGAATTAGGTAAATATGGTATGAGATTGAAGTTAAATGGTATGAGATTCAGGTTATGGTATAAGATTGAGGTTAAATGGTATGATATTAAGGTTTAATGGTATGAGATTCAGGTTAAATAGTATGAGATTAAAGTTAAGTGATATGAGATTAAGGTTCATTTGGTATGAGATTTAGGTTCATATGGTATGAGATTAAGGTTATTGTGGTATGATAATAAGGTTGTTGTGGTACAGGATTCAGGTTAAGTGGTAAGCGATTCAGGTTAACTAGTATGAGATTGAGGTTAAATGGTATGAGATTCAGGTTATGGTATAGGATTGAGGTTAAATGGTATGATATTAAGGTTTAATGGTATGAGATTCAGGTTAAATGGTATGAGATTCATGTTAACTGGTATTAGATTCAGGTTGATCTGGTATGAGATTGAGGTTCATATGGTATGAGATTAAGGTTATTGTGGTATGATAATGAGGTTGTTGTGGTATCGGATTCAGGTTAAGTGGTATGCGATTCAGGTTAACTGATATGAGATTGAGGTTAAATGGTATGAGATTCAGGTTATGGTATAGGATTGAGGTTAAATGGTATGATATTAAGGTTTAATGGTATGAGATTCAGGTTAACCGGTATGAAATTCAGGTTCATATGGTATAAGATTACGGTTATTGTGGTATGATAATTAGGTTGTTATGGTATAGGATTCAGGTTAAGTGGTATGCAATTTAGGTTAACTGGTATGAGATTGAGGTTAAATAGTATGAGATTCAGGTCATGGTATAGGATTGAGGTTCATATGGTATGAGATTAAGGTTATTGTGGTATGATAATGAGGTTGTTGTGGTATCGGATTCAGGTTAAGTGGTATGCGATTCAGGTTAACTGGTATGAGATTGAGGTTATGGTATAGGTTAAGGTTAAATGGTATGAGATTTAGGTTAACTGGTATGAGATTCAGGTTCGTATGGTATGAGATTAAGGTTAAGTGGTATGAGATTCAGGTTAACTGGTATGAGATTGAGGTTCAGGTTATGGTATGAGATTTAGGTTATATGGTATGAGATTAAGGTTATTGTGGTATGATAATCAGGTTGTTGTGAGGATTCAGGTTAAGTGGTATGAGATTGAGGTTAAATGGTATGAGATTCAGGTTAATGGTATAGGATTGAGGTTAAATGGTATGAGATTCAGGTTCAAATGGTATTGAGGTTCATATGGTATGAGATTAAGGTTATTGTGGTATGATAATTAGGTTGTTATGGTATAGGATTCAGGTTAAGTGGTATGCGATTCAGGTTAAATGGTATGAGATTCAGGTTAAATGGTATGAGATTCAGGTTATGGTATAGGATATGAGGTTAAGGTTATTGTGGTATGATATTAAGGTTGTTGTGGTATAGGATTCAGGTTAAGTGGTATGCGATTCAGGTTAACTGGTATGAGATTCAGGTTAAATGGTATGAGATTCAGGTTATGGTATAGGATTGAGGTTAAATGGTATGATATTAAGGTTTTGTGGTATGAGATTCAGGTTAAATGGTATGAGGATTGAGGTTAAGTGGTATGAGATTCAGGTTATGTGGTATAGGATTTATTCATATGGTATGAGATTAAGGTTATTGTGGTATGATAATTAGGTTGTTATGGTATAGGATTCAGGTTAAGTGGTATGCGATTCAGGTTAAGTGATATGAGATTGAGGTTAAATGGTATGAGATTCAGGTTATGGTATATGATTGAGGTTAAATAGTATGAGATTGAGGTTCATCTGGTATGAGATTCAGGTTAAGTGGTATGCGATTCAGGTTAACTGGTATGAGATTGAGGTTAAATGGTATGAGATTCAGGTTATGGTATAGGATTGAGGTTAAATGGTATGATATTAAGGTTTAATGGTATGAGATTCAGGTTAAATGGTATGATATTAAGGTTTAATGGTATGAGTTTCAGGTTAACTGGTATGATATTTAGGTTCATATGGTATGAGATTAAGGTTATTGTGGTATGATAATTAGGTTGTTTTGGTATAGGATTTAGGTTAAGTGGTATGCGATTCAGGTTAACTGGTATGAGATTAAGGTTAACTGGTATGAGATTCAGGTTATGGTATAGGATTGAGGTTCATATGGTATGAGATTAAGGTTATTGTGGTATGATAATGAGGTTGTTGTGGTATCGGATTCAGGTTAAGTGGTATGAGATTCAGGTTAACTGGTATGAGATTGAGGTTAAATGGTATGAGATTCAGGTTATGGTATAGGATTGAGGTTAAATGGTATGATATTAAGGTTTAATGGTATGAGATTCAGGTTAACCGGTATGAGATTCAGGTTCATATGGTATGAGATTAAGGTTATTGTGGTATGATAATTAGGTTGTTATGGTATAGGATTCAGGTTAAGTGGTATGCGATTTAGGTTAACTGGTATGAGATTGAGGTTAAATGGTATGAGATTCAGGTCATGGTATAGGATTGAGGTTCATATGGTATGAGATTAAGGTTATTGTGGTATGATAATAAGGTTGTTGTGGTATCGGATTCAGGTTAAGTGGTATGAGATTGAGGTTAAATGGTATGATATTTAGGTTATGGTATAGGATTGAGGTTAAGTGGTATGATATTAAGGTTTAATGGTATGAGATTCAGGTTCATATGGTATGAGATTAAGGTTATTGTGGTATGATAATTAGGTTGTTATGGTATAGGATTCAGGTTAAGTGGTATGCGATTTAGGTTAACTGGTATGAGATTGAGGTTAACTGGTATGAGATTCAGGTTATGGTATAGGATTGAGGTTCATATGGTATGAGATTAAGGTTATTGTGGTATGATAATGAGGTTGTTGTGGTATCGGATTCAGGTTAAGTGGTATGCGATTCAGGTTAACTGGTATGAGATTGAGGTTAAATGGTATAGGATTCAGGTTATGGTATAGGATTGAGGTTAAATGGTATGATATTAAGGTTTAATGGTATGAGATTGAGGTTATGTGGTATGAGATTCTGGTTAAGTGGTATGAGATTCAGGTTCATCTGGTATGATATTTAGGTTCATATGGTATGAGATTAAGGTTATTGTGGTATGATAATGAGGTTGTTATGGTATAGAATTCAGGTTAAGTGGTATGCGATTCAGGTTAACTGGTATGAGATTGAGGTTAAATGGTATGAGATTCAGGTTATGGTATAGGATTGAGGTTAAATGGTATGATATTAAGGTTTAATGGTATGAGATTCAGGTTAAGTGATATGATAATTAAGGTTTAGGATTAAAATTTAAGGTTTAAGGTTAATGATTAGGAATTAGAGTTAGGGATCAGGGTTTATTATTCATTCTATTTTTGGATATTTATTACTATTTAATTCTAGTTCTTTGACATCCATAATAATCTTCATAATTACGCGTCGCAAATAACCTTGCCGAAAATCACGTAAGATAGAAATTGACATGACTCGTATTTAACTAGAACAAATAAACCCGAACGTAAAATTTTGAGTTTTTGGATTATGTTACGGGTAAATTTTTATTTACTATTAAATAAATATATAAAAAGTATATATAATTATATAAAATTAATATAACTCCATAATTATCTAGATTATTTGTTTCATTTCTAAATAGTACATAAATTACGAAAGATGAAAAAAAGGTATGTTTTTTTAATATTTAAAAAATAAAATTTCATAAAAAAATTAACTAAAACATAGAAATATTACAATAAATGGATTATTTGCTTTAAAATTTTATCCAAATTTATTTCTCAAAAATTGGCAATCAATATCTACACAATTAGGGATTAATTTTCATTATATTTGTTATGTTTTGTTACTATTTTATGGTTGAATTTAAAAAAATAGATAATTGGATTTAATTATCTATTTTTTTGGCATCCATATGAGTCTCTGTAATTGTCCTACCAAAATAACTTGGCCTAAAATTACCAAAGCTCGAAATTGACCTGACGTACTTTAAACTCAAACAAAAAACCCGAATGTAGAATCTGTATTAATAACAATACTATTAATATAATAATAAGTTGAAATTTGTATTCAGTCAAACGTATAGTTAATTAATAGAATAATATTTAATGGTATTGAATTTATTAACTGTAATCATCACATATATAATTAAATATATTGAAAGGAATAAATCATTTTTTTATTACAATATTAGACAAATATTACAATCAATGGATTCAGGTTTAGGTTTATAGATTAAGATAAGGTTTTTAGGGTTAGGGTTACGTATAGGATCTATGGTTTGGGTTTAGGTTTATAGTTTAGAGTCACACTTTTAAGTTTTAGGATTATGTTAGAGTTGTGTTAGGGTTAAATTTTTATTTATTATTTTTTTTACATTACATTAAGGGTTAGGGTTTAGAGTTATGGATTATAGTTTGAATTATGTTATCTATTTATTTTAATTTTTTTCTTTTAATATGGCCATTATAGTTGAACTGCTGGTGTAATGTCTACACTATGTTAGGAACATCTATATTTAGTAAGTCTATGTTAGAAACATTTATATTTGGCAAGTTTATATCATGAACATCTATATTTAGCAAGTCTATATTAGGAACATCCACATTTGGTAAATCTATATTTTGGTTCTTCCAAATAAGTAACTTCCATTTTTACTAATTAAGTTTAATAATCTAGTCATTTTGGCTTATGCACTAATAATCCGATTAAACATGAAAGCTAAAAATTTGAAACTAAAATCTACTTAACCCGGAATCAACATGAGTCCAAAATCCCAAATCTGAAATCTACTTAACTCAAAATTAATTTTCCTAGGCTAATTGGAAATCTTATTATAATATATGAGACTAATTAGATTTGAAAAAAATAAATTTGCCTTGGTACTTTACCAAGTCCTATAAGAACAATTTACTTTCATATTTATTAAGTATTTTAGCGCCTTACTTTCATGTTTAATAAATTAATTTGTGGCTAAAACAACAAGAAATTTTCATATATTGTTTTCGAAATTTAAGGTTTAGGGTTATTTACGATTTAGTTTTTAAGGTTTAATATTAAGGTTAGGGTTAGAAATTTTTTAAGAAAATATTAAAAAAGAATCAGACTTGAACGAAATAAATATGCCTTGGTTCTAGTACTCCTATTTAGGGTTTGGGTTTATAGATTAAGGTAAGGTTTTTAGGGTTAGGGTTAAGTCTTGAATTTATGGTTAGGGTTGAGGTTTTTAGTTTAGATGCACACTTTTAGGTTTTAGGATTATGTTAGAGTTATATATGTTATGGTTAAATTTTTATTTAGTATTTTTTTCACATTACATTAAGGGTTTAGGGTTTAGGGTTATGTATTAGAGTTTGAATTATGTTTCCTATTTATTTATTTTTTTTCTTTTAGTGTCACCATTATATTTGAACTGCTGGTGCAATTTCTACACTATGTTAGGAACATTCATATTTATGACTATATGAGTTTACTAAGTCAATTCATTATGACTTAATCTAAATGAGTAAGTCAATTCATTCTAACTTAAGTTAACTTAATCTAAAATTACTAATTTTTATTTTTATATCATTTTCACCAAGAACCAATTTCATAACTAAGCCAATATTATGTAGGTGTGATAATCAATTCAAAATACAATTTTTATGATGTTATTAAATATCTATGAATTTATCTTTTTTAATGCATAAACAAAGAAAAATTCATAACATATTCTTAGTATTATAGAAGTTTTACAATCAATAGATTATTTGACCTAAATACAATTATCTTTCAAATAAAATTAGTTCGACGTAGAATATGATGTATACGTAAACTGTATTTGTTTTTTTTGGTTAAATGTGTTTAGAAGAATTGTAACCAATCAATTTTCCTAAGTTGAGTAGATGTATTATATGGTCTACAAGACTAATCGGATTTGAACGAAATAAATCTATCTCGGGACTTGGCTAAATTCACCAATAACAATGTACTTAAAAAGATTAAGCAACTAAAATAATTGGATAACTAATATAAAATTTTATGCAATTCATGACTTACATTAGAGACTAGGGATTAGGCTTAGCGTTTAGAGTTTGGGGTTTAGCGTTAAGGTTAGGGTCTAGTGTTAGAGATTAAGGTTAATGTTAAGGTTTGGGTTCTTGAAAGATTTTTAAAGTTGTTTTTAAAACTAGAGAAAGATAAATTGTAATTTAAAAAAAATGTTACAAAAGTTAGACATTTGCGTTACTCCCTGCATCCCAAAATCTTTGTTCCATTTGACTTTTTGCTGTATTTTGACTTGATTTTGTTTTATACCATTTTTTGTTAGAAAAAATTTAAAAAAATATATTTTGAAACTACATGTCTTGATTTATCATTTTTATCCAAATATTTTTCATTTATATATTAAAATGTTGAAAATAAAAAAATCTTAGATTAACTGCTAAAAACAAATGGAGCAAAGATTTTGGGACGGAGGGTGTACTTTTTAGGAGTAGCCACTAATCAATGTTTCTTACATCATTTTGAACTGGATACATGGTATAAAAAAAGAAACGGATTTTAAATTCATATTAAGTGATATCAGATTAAGGTTCATAAGGTATGGTATTCATGTTAATAGGGTTATGGTGAGGATTAAGGATTATGGTTTCAAATTAGGGTTTAGGAATAAGGTTTATTTAGAGTTATGGATTAAGAATTAGAGTTAGGGATTAGAGTTTATTTTTCATTCCATTTTTCTGTGGTTTAAGTTAAAAAAATATTAATTATATTTAATTCTATTTGTTTGACATCCATAATAGTCTCTATAATTACCTAACCTAAATTTGATGGCAAAAAATTATGTCAGAATTTAAGCTGACTTGTATTAAATGCGATGAGAAAAACCTGAAAATACTATCTACTTCATCCAAAATCAACTTGAAACTCAAAACTGAAACTTCCTCGATTAAACTACGATTGTTATTATAATGTGGCCGTATCATCCTAATTTGACATATGGGTCAAGCAAAGAAGCAATTACATTGAAATTTATTCAATGTAATCATCACATATATAATTAATTATCTTCAAACCAATAAACCATTTATTTTTAGCCTTACACATTATAATTATTAACTTATGATATGAACAATGTAAAGGATTGTATAAAATTACTATTACTCCATAGATGTAGATTATTTGCACCCTTCGCAAATAGTAGATAAATTAGCAAAGATCCAAAAATTATGTGTTCTTTTAACTTTTGTCTTGTACATTTTCCCAACATAATAATACATGAAAATACCTTTTGTTATAATTTTTATCATGCTAATACAGTTCACTGAATATATATTTGTTTATTGTGTAGTAGTAGAAAAATTCATTAAAAACATATAAACTAAACAAACATTATGATACAACTATTACAATTAATGGATTATTTGAAATAAAATTTATTTCATTATAATTACTAAGTAATAGCCATATGAATATGTACATATTCAAGAGTGAACACTCAAATGCAATTATATTGTAAAATATTGTGTGGGAAACAAATTCTTCTTCATAAAACAATCATATGGGTAGCTAACTAGAAGTTGTCTTAAATTAAAACACAAGGGTTTAGGGAATGGGGTTAAGGATTAGGGTTTAGGATTAAGGTTTAGGGTTTAGCGTTATTGGTTAGGAATTAGAGTTAGGAATTAGGAATTAGGAATTAGGATTAGAGTCTAGGGATTGGGGTTAGGAATTTGGTTTATGGTTAAGGTTTAGAGTTAGAGTTAGGGTTTATGGTTAGGTTTTAAGGTTAGATATTAGGGATTATGCTTAGCATTTAAAGTTAAGGGTTACGGTTAGGGTTGGGGTTTAATGCTAAAGAATAAGGTTAATGTTTAGGATTTAGGTTATTATAGGATTTTTTAAAGATGTTTTTAAAACTAGATGGAGATAAGTGTAATTTTTTAAAATATTATTAAAAAAAATAGACATTTGCTTTACTTTCTAAGAATCGTCGCTAATCAATTTTCCTTAGGTGATTAGCTCACTTATATAGTATATGAAAAGAATCAAATTTGAATGAAATATATCTGTTTTTGGACTTTACCAAATCCACCAAAACTAATTTACTTATAAATATATTAAGTATTTCAATGCCTTAATTCAATTAATTTTTGATTTATTAAAAAAATTAAATAAGTTAAATTATTTAAATAATTGGATAACTAGCCTAAAATTATAATCCTCTATATTATCAATTTTATTAAATTAATTTGTGGCAAAAATAACAAATTAATTTTCATATATTGCTTTATTTATGATTTTTAAAAATTTTCATATAGGTTTTAAAAATTGTAATTGAACATAAATTTTCATATATTATTTGAGTTTATGATTTTTTAGGTATTAATTAATTGTAGATATACTCATTCTTTCTAAAATATATGTAAATATATATAAAAAAAGAAATCTAAAAAAAAAATAAACATGTCTTAAAATGGGTTGGTAGGCATTATCCGAACTGATTACTCATGGAGAGGATTTGGGATTACTTATACCTAACCCAAACCCAGCCTATTGACATCTTTATTTCGTGATGACTATTACTAATAAAATATGACATAAATTAAATAACTAGAATAAATATACAATTAAAATTCATATCTAATGCAATTCATGACTTAAATTAAAACAAAATAAAAATGACATGAAAATGACTTTTAGAATTCTTCCTAAAAAAAATATTTTGATAATTTTTACTGAAAAATATATTTGCATAATTTCAATCTGTTGGTAATTTTTATATAATTATTGGACAATTATTTTTTCTTCTCAATAAATATATAAATAACTATAAAAATATTATAAAAACTGAAATTACTAAAAGATGGGTTAGAGTTTAGGGATTAAGGATTAGGATTAGAGTTTAGGGTTAGGGATTAGGGATTAAGGTTAGGGTTAAGGTTTAGGGAATAGGGTTATGGTTAGGGTTTAGGGTTAGGGTTTAGGATTAAAATTATGTTTATGGTTAAAGATTTAATGTTTGGGTTTAGGATTCGGGAATAGGGTTTAGGGCTAAGGATTAGGGATTAAGGTTAGGTTAAGGTTTAGGGAATATGGCTAAGGATCAAGGTTTAGGGTTAAGGTTTAGGATTAAATTTTAAGGTTTACGGTTAATGATTATGAATTAGAGTTAGGGATAAGGGTTTATTTTTCATTCTATTTTTTTATTTTTGTTACTATTTAATTCTAGTTATTTGGCATCCTTAATAGTCTCCATAATTACTCGTCCGAAATAACTTGACATAAAATTACTTGAGATAGAAATTAACTTGACTTTAATTGAACTTGAACAAAAAAACTCGAACGTAAAATTTTGGGTTTTTGGATTATGTTATAGTTATGTTTCAATTAAAGTTTTATTTTGTATTAACTAAATATGTAAAAAGTGTGAATTAGAAAAATGAAAATAAAACTTGAAATGATAAATTAATGGTAATAAAAAAAATATATGTCTGTGGATTAAAAATAATAAAAGAAATTACATAATTAGGTATACAAATCTTATATTTAGTGGCTATTGTAATTGTTTTTCCTTTAGCTTGGATTAAAAAAATCATTAGTTTGATTTTAAAAAAATTCATCAATTAGGCTCTTTTTGCTAAATATTACACTAATCCTTGTTATTTTCTTTATTTTGTATTTTAGTCCTTAATGTTTCCAAACATTCAAAAAAGGGTGATAAAGTTATGACTATATGAGTTGACTAAGCCAATTCATTTTAACTTAATCTAAATGGCTAAGCCAATTCATTTGGTGTTAGTGATTTATTGTTAGGGATTAAGGTTAAGGATTGAGATTGGAGATTCGGGTTAGAAATTAGGATTAAGGATTATGATTGAGGATTATGGTTAAAGTTAGGGTTAGGGATTGAGCAAACTAACTATCTTTTCCACATTAATAAGATCAAACTATTATCGTTTTTGGATTTAAGGTTTAGGGTTTAGTGATAAATGTAAATTTTGTAGTCAAACATGTTGAGTTTTTGTCAAATTTGACCACCATTTCCTACATTACTACTCAACGTTTTTGGCCAATTCTTGCTTTGATCCTTCATTTTGTAGGTTGAAGAAGCGGACTGTAGCATTGGAATGGCACCGGGACGAGCGAAACAAAAAACGGGTATGCGAAAGTCAAGGAAATTTATAACTGTGAGGCCTAGGCCCCAGGAATAAGGCCTAGGTGCCACAGTTCAAAAGTCTGCTACCTGAAAAATGCACTTTGGAGGCCTAGGCGTCAACTGAGGCCTAAGCCCCAGGCACCTGTAAACCTGGAGGCCTTGGCGCCCAAGCACCCTTTCCTGGGGCCTAGGCACCAGAGTACCCTCAAGTCTGGAGGCCTAGGTGCCTAAGCACCCCCCTCTGAGGCCTAGGCGCCAGGTACTCGCGAAAGTGGTCCCCTACCTTAAATTTGAACTGAAGCTTACTATTGGCCAAGGACTTCTATCCAAATGGTTTGGTGAGTGAAAGGGACGCCTCCAAGGGGTAGAAGAACCTGAAACCTAGCAAACGAAGAGAGCTTCATCTTCATCTTATCATCCTAGAACTAGTTTTTCCATATCCACCATAGTTAGGATTGTTGGTTTTTCTTGGTCACCATTGGAGCTAGTTTGAAGATTGCTTGGAATACTTAAGGGGACTAGCTTGGAGACTTTGGATTCAAGACCTTCTA
Organism: Aquilaria sinensis; assembly: GCA_005392925.1. Classification (NCBI taxonomy): domain Eukaryota; kingdom Viridiplantae; phylum Streptophyta; class Magnoliopsida; order Malvales; family Thymelaeaceae; genus Aquilaria; species Aquilaria sinensis. The sequence goes on from SMDT01003302.1 coordinate 107,383, forward strand.
GTCATCTTGGGTTTATTCTTTCATCTTCCTTGTAGTTTGCCATGGATGTTATTATGTTTATCCTTATGGTTATGTTTCACTTTGTTATTGAGTAGCTTTCTTTACACTTTCTATGGATGTAGCTATTTGGATTGATTATGTTGAATGAATTTATAGGTATGTGATGTTAGTCTTCTACTAAATATATGTGTATTCTTCTCTTGAGCTTAATGTTGTGTTAGTTAGTTGATGACCACAATTAGTTACACTATAAATTGCCTCTAAACTCTTGGAAAAGATTAGAAGTAATTGAACCTAGGAGAAGAATTTAATGGCTATGGACTTGTTGGAAAATTAGTTTAAGTCATTAGGTAAAGGTAAATTGAGCTCTAATATCTTTTTCTAAGCTTGTAATCGGATGGAAATCTTTATTAAGTTTAGATTAGAGAGATTAATTCTTTCACTTGGAAAAGTAAGAATTTAATTGAATAACTTTATCAACATACATTGGAGATTAATCGTCACATATATAATTAAATATATTGAAACCAATAAATCATTTCTTTTGAGGCCTAAAAAGTCTAATTATTAACTAATGATATGAATAATGTATATAATTATATAAAATAAATATTACTTCATATATCTAGATTATTTGCACCATTTATAAATAGTACATAAATTAAGAAAGATGAAAAAAATTATGTTTTATTTAGTGGTAATATAAAAAAGACTCTCTCCATTCTGATTATTTTATAAAGGAAATTACATGATTAGGCATAAAAGGCTTATATTCAATGTTTTAGTGTTACGATTTTGTTTGGGATTAAGGTTTACGGTTTAGGATTTTGGGTTAGGGTTAAAGTTTAGGGTTTAAGGTTAGGGTTAGGTTTAGGATTAAGATTCTGTTTCGGGTTAAGATTTAGGGTTTGGGATTAAGGTTTAAGGTTTAGAGTTTAGAGCTAAAGTTAAGGATTACAATTTAAGGTTGGGGTTGGGTTTAGAGGTTAGGGGTTAGGGTTAGATTTAGGATTAAGATTAGGGTTTAGGGTTGAGTTCTGAGGTTAGGATTACGTTTATGGTTAGTGTTAGGTTTGGGCCTTAGGATTATAGATTAGTGTTAGCATTAGGTTTAGGTTAATATTAAAGTCCTAGATAGGTTTAGGGTTTGGGGTTTAGGTTGGGTTTTGAGTTTTTGGTTAAGGTTAGGGTGAGTTTTAAGATTGTTTAAATTATATTAATTTTTACTATAACTGATATATTAACACATTTTGTAAATTTTCAGAGATTAAGGATAAACAATTTAACAAGGCCACAATTGAAAACCTAAATCTAAGCATGAACCCCAATTGTTGCCACCTCCAAAACCCAGAAAAACATATACAAGATAAATCAAGCCCTTAATCCCCAATTCTAATCTTCTCAATTTATATTTCATTGTCAATCCTTTTGGCCATGTTCCCATCCTTTCTTGACCTTTTCTCTAATCCTTAGTCTCATATTTCACCGTTTGATATTGTTAGGTTTGCATCTCGCACATTGCAACAGAGACAAACCGGGTCCCCGATTTTATTCATTTAATGATTGAGCCCCGGATTTTATTCATAACAGTAAAACAAATCAGGGACCCAATCATCAGATGAAGGTATTTGACCATTGATTGGGAAGAGAAAAGCCTAAATCGAGAATTAAGATTTATAAAAACCTTAAAATTTAAAAAACTATATAAGAGTTTTACAAATTTTAAAGCATATAAAAATAATAATTACCATTTAACGATTTTTATATTCTAAATTAAAAAATTAAGATTCATAAATACCTTAAAATTTAAAAAAAATACCTTAAAAATTAAATTTTTTTTAAATTTTAAGGTATTTAGAATTCTTAATTCTTAATTTCTTCTCTAGTCACTAAGTTTTTTTTTTTTTTCCATTTCATCCCTAAACTCCTCCATCTGATAATCACATAAGAACAAGACTTATTTTGGCCCAAAATTTTGGGGCCCAAAACTCTTTGAGTAAAACATTTTTACCATAAAAAATGTTCATCATTACAAATATATACTTTTAGGGTAATTTGGTCAATTTTTTAAACGTACTTTTAGGGTCTGTTTGTAAATTTTATAAATTCTAAAGACTTTCATATATTTGTGGAGTCTTCAAGACATAAAAACTTTGAGAATTCTTACTATAATTTTCATAAACTATATTTACTATATCATAAGCTGTTGCCCAATTGCTCAATTTTGAAAACCTAAGGTTCTAGATAGAATTGCCCCCAAATCCTTTCGCCCTCCAATCGTTGCGCCGCTTCCCCAACCACAAAACCTCAGCCGCCATTCCCCCGTTGGAAAGCCGCCAGCCGTCGTACATAGCTCCGTTGTCGTCGAACCATCGAATTGAGGCGTTGCCAACGACTAGTAACGCCATGGAAGGAGAAACAGGAGCAGGCCGTCAGCGTCTCCCTGTCGTCCGCCGCCGCCGCCACATCGCCCATTAAAACTAGCTAGTCAGCCCGCCACATCGCGACCCAAGCTCACCGTGCAGCGCCGCCTTCCCACCGTTTCTGTGAATCAGAAAAGGGAGAAAGAGAAGGGAAACGTCCCAGTTGACGCTATCTATTTCTAACCAACCACGGTGCACGTCCGGTAACGCCCATCGAAGGAGAAATTCAAAACCCGATCTACGAAAATCGGAAGCAAATTTTGAAGATTGTTGAACAATTGGACGAGGTTCGACGAAGCAGTGGAAAGTGACTTATAACCGGGAGAAGCAAGCTCCCACGGAACTCCCTTGCATCTGATCTAAATTTGATGACCTAATAAGAAGATAATAAACATTTAGGACTACAATGATAAAAAAAGAGAAGTATATTTCTGATGAGTAATTTCACCAAAATAGATGGACGGCTGTGATTATGCCTGTATTGGTACAGGCCCTGTATTTTAGAACCTTCCATAAATTGACAATGAATATCAGAAGAGCTGTCAGGTTGCAGGAGGAGACTGAATAGATGAAGTACCTAAGCCGATAGAGGAATGTTGTTGTGAAGGTAAAGATTAATGCCCTACCATATTAATTGAGGGGTTTGCATTGTAGATAAAAGATAACTTTATGGACCAATCTGAGCCGCCTTTAATTATGAGTCCCACGTGAATCCTACAGTTATGGAGGATCCAGATCTATTCGTGATGTCTGCCACCTATTATTGTTAAATTTCCCTTAATTGAACCACCTGCATTTTTTTTGCTTAACTTGGCCTTGTCTTATTTATATTATTCTTCTATGAGAAAAAATTAAAAGTTACATTTAAAAACTACTAAAAATTTTATTTATTATTATATGTTAAAATATTTAAGATAAAAAATTATAGACTAATTATTATGAATAATATATGACTCAAAAGACAATTGAGATAGAGGTTGTACAAAAAGTTTTAATAAATCTAAACCTACACAAAACTATTCCAATTCGTTGTTCATCTACTTTTGATAGGCACACTACAATAAAAGTAATGAGCAATCACGATTCATGGTAGAAGAGGCAAAAAGCGAATCTAATGTGTTTAAGATCATACTAATATATGTCAACCTATATGATTAATTCGACAATGGATGATATAAATGGCTAACTATAAGTTACTCATCTAGTGAAAGAACGAAAAACAACCTCTATTAAACAAGAATATAGTTTACCCTCTTTTGCTTTGAAAGCCTACACGTTATTCTTGACGCTTGTCAATTATAAATTTTAATTTAAATAGTCCAATCCATGTCTTTCAATACATTAAAATAATAAAACATAATTTGGTTAAATTTTTCATATTTTTCACTATTTAAATATAAAACGGTCTTCTTCTTTTTACTAGTATCAAAAGACAATACAATTTTAAAATAAACTGTAGGTTTTAAAAAAATAAAAAAAGATAAACTATATTTCAACTGTAACCTCATAGATTTTTGGTAAATTACTCTATCCCATAACTTCACTAGTATATAAATCAAGGCATATGAATATTTTTCCTGTTTATTTATAAGACTCTCGTTATCCATGACCAATCTTGTTAAAAGGAGAAACTTTTTCAAAACATGTTTCTCCATTATTGATAAAATTCAAACTTGAAACCTTACTTAAGGAAAGGCCGCTCCTTCCCACTCCACCGGTGGTGTGGTAAAGTATGTATATTATAGAAAAATGAGCAAATTTGTCAATCATATTTACCTGTCAGGGCATTTTTCCACCTCTATTTTTTGTGCAAATAAGCCGCTAACATTATTTTTAATAGTGAATTTGTCACCCAAAGTTAAAATTGTTAATGTCCAACTTGTAAGTAGCATAACTTCAAACATGCTACTTGCTTATGACTTCCACTACTTTGCCATAAACCACGCCATCAACCTAAGGTTCACCAACTACTAGTGATGTCAATTGGAAGACGAAAAATGCCTAACCGCAAGTTTACTCTTTCTTTGAGTTCGTCAACAATCTTTTCACTCTAGGGCTTAAACACTATTATCACTCATTGCTCAAAGGTATTGATCACCATGGAGAAGGCTCAACTAGCCTGCTCGTCAAGATTGTTGTAATAGACATGTCACTAAAGGAACTCAGTAGGTTTGCAGTTACACTTGATTATAAATATGCTTAAATACTATATTTGCACGGCTAGATAAGATAGAGGTTAAGGAAAAAATTTCAAGGATTAAATTCAGAACTTCATGCAATGAATCTTTTTGGTATATGTTGATATGACACTGATGTGACACTGATATGTACTCCCTCCATCCCAGGTTTTTTGCCGCATTTGTATTTGGTACAGAGATTAAGAAATGATAAAAATATGTATCTTTTTTCAATTTTACCCTTTAGTTTAACGTTTCTCCTCCCCCACTGCTACACGCTAGGCCTAGAATCTGCTAATGTTTCTTTTCGCCTTATCACCTTTCACCTCCGATCTCCTTGTCTCATCAATTCGGCCTCTCCCAACATTAGCCATCTTTTCGATTCGACGCCTCTTACCTCGTCTTCGATTTTGTCCTCTAATCTCCTCGCCTCATCGTCTCTCACCTCCGATCTCCTGCCTTGTCGACTCTCACCTCTTGCCTCCAATCTCCCCGCCTCATCACCTACCTTCACCTCTTGCCTCTGATCTCATTGCCTACCTTCGCCTCTCACCTCCGATCTCCTCACCTTGGCCCTCTCCTCAATTCGGGGATCTCCCTCCACCTCAACCTAAATCTCCTCGCCTAGCCGCTGTTAATGATGTCAGTGGACCAGCTCCGCTGTCAACGACATAGGTCGACCGGCTCCACATCTAGCTGCTGACAACCATCGAATGGATTTGCTTTAACTCTTTACTATCATTTTTAAAAAGTAAAAGTAGAAGAGGGCAATATGGTCATTAAGTATGATAAAACTCGACCAAAAAGAAAATGATGCAGAGAATATGGGACTACTCAAAATAGCAAATGGAGTAAAAAACCTAGGACGTATGGAGTAAGAGATATGTAAGAGTAAATCCATGTATTGGACAAAATATTTCTACTTTTAGACCACCGAATAACCATTTTATTCTAATTTTTGTAACTTTGATGACAAAGGTATCCCCGCACTATAACATTACTGGCAGTTTTACACATAAAAAATAAAATAAAATAAGCGTGCCAAAATTGGCTCTGTGGACAAACATATTAATGACAAATTTGACTTTTTTTCTTTCTCTTGGATATTATTGAAAAGAGAAAAGGCCACTTTCCATTTGGTTGAATGATTGAATCATTGAAGATGTTTAGGTGGCGTTATGAATTATATGCGAGTTGAAACACTTTCATGATTTCTGGTTGATTAAACTAATTAATTTAGTTCATTAACAGGTGATAAGGTATTACCTTTAATAAATCAACAGTTTGATTCGAGATTCCTCACGAAATTATGAGCAACCCTCAGTGTTTGTTTCTTCCCATGCAAGAATAACAACTTCTTAATTATTTTTACTTAGAATCATAAAAAAAAAAATAAGAGTTAAAGATAATATAATGTTTTGGGGGAAGTTTAATGAAATTCGTTTCTAGCGGCGCTAAAACCCCCAAGCTTGCCCACGACACATAAATTTGTAAGCTTGTCACAAAATAAAGCCTTCAAGAACAAATAACTACTTTCCCTTAACAGAATTTTAATTATTTTATTTAATAACATTACAGTTGATTGGACTCTAGTTTAATTGACATAAAAACTAGATTTCTTCTCTTGACTTGTGTAATAGATTTCTTCTCTTTACAGCAATTGAGTAGAAATCAGACATATTAGATCATACTTTTTCCATCTCAAATTTTTTGCTTCATTTCTGTTTTTTTTGTTAAAGTTTGACTTAAATTTATTTTTATCAATATTTGATTAAAAATTTTCAAAAATTTTATATTTAGAAACTAAAAAACTTATAGTTTTTAAATATAATTTTTTAAAAAAAGTTTTAGAAAATATTAATATAAATAAATTTAAGTCAAACTTAAATAAAAAAATTAAAATGATGTAAACAATTTAGGATAGAGGTAGTAGTTATTTGGTAAAATACAAATAAACGGCTTAAATTTGGCTCAAATCTGAATCATATTGACGCTCATCTACAACTTATTCATATTAATTTCAATTCAAGTATAGAAGACTCGATTCAGAATGGCTTGAACTCGCCGTAAGTTGGATCAAAATAAAATTCATTTATGACTCATTTACATCTTTTTCAATTTTAGAGTAAATTATTAGACTTAATATTATCTTAATCCAAACTTAACTTATGTTTTACTATCCTTAGCTCGGCTCGACTTGATATTGGCCGCAAATGAAACTTAGGCATAGCAAGGAGGATAAAGAAAACAAAATAGCTTAAAACCAAAAATGGATTCCCAACATTTAAGCACTTAGATTAATTAATCACTCTAGCATAGAGATGCACGGTGGGCCAACCTAGCCTGGGCCTGGGTCTATAGGGAACTGGCATGGCCTAGACATAGGCATGCCAGGCCTGAGCCAATCCTAACCTGGTCCTGGGCTGAGCTGAGCTTAAGTCGGGCCTAGGCAATTTTTTATTTTTTATTTTTTTATAATTTTTGCAAGATAACTTTTACTAAAAATTGAGATTAGTAATTTTATTAAAAGTAAAACACCACCAACGTTGTGAATTTTATTAATTTTAAACCAAACGACACTTATATAAGTTGGAATGGGCCTTACAAGACACTTGTCCTTTTTCTTTTCCACAAAGGTTTAGGCAGCCTAATCTAAAGATTTATTTAAGATTCATTCATCCCAATTTTAAATTTTTTTTTGTAATCTTTTATTTGAAAGTGTATATTATATATTGACTAAATTATTTTGACAAACAATTAATTTTTAATAAATTTCTCATATTTTCCAAAGTAAAAGATATAAAAAAATATATAAAAATACATGCCTTTTAAAAATAAATTAATAAATAAACAAATAAGTACTTTTTCAAACATTTTCAAGAATAATCCCAACCAAAATGAATATGCTTTAAGAAAAATCAGGAGAATTTACTTTATTTTTCCTTGTCAACATTAAAATCAAATGAGAAAGTAGATAGCTAAATACTAGGTTTTGAGACAGCGTGTTGTAACGGTGAGGAAGTGTAAGAATGACCTAAAAATCAAAGTAAAGCTTGAAAATAGCCCAAACTATATATAAAATTAGAAAACCATAGTTATTAAAGTTTTTTTTGAAGATATGGATTATATGGGAAAGTTAGGGGGCCAAAATGATAAATGGATGAATTTAAGGGCATAAATGAGAACAATCGATAATTTACATAAGTAATTATGGGGGTCAAAAAAATACTGCAGGCTGTTAGAAGGGCCTGTAGTGTAATTAGGCCATTTTTTTAATCAGGAGCCATTGAAGCACTAACTTGACCATTGAGATCGGAACCGGCTAGGCCGGGCCCGTCCCATGTCGGTCCCGTGTGCTACGCCTAATGCGGACAAAGCCCATTCCCAAATTGGGTCGTGCCGAGTTCACTTCCAACCTCCTCCTCCCTTAGGCCCATAACCGCCCCTCCCTCACCCATGCCTTACCCGGGCCCGTGTTAATTCGGGTTTGGCCTGGGCAAATCCTGAGCTGAGACGAGCCCAAACCACCTCGATGAATGCCTTTACTTTAGCACACACATCAAATTCAATCATTTGGATCATATGCTTTGTACTTTAAGCTACCGGGGATGTTGTGTTCATTTTCACTACTAGAAAATGATAACTTTTTTATGGCTAAATTAATGGCTGCCAATAACAGTCACAAATTTCTAACTACATGCTATCGAAAGTTTTCTAGTTAACATTTTCCGATGGCTGGTTGTCAAAATTTTTCTAACATTGCGGCTGGTGGAGAACTTCCCAATGCCTCCTGTCTAGTTTTTGAAGGTGTCCCCAATAGCCGGAAAACTTCTCAAGTCCTCTGATGAGCTTTTTGACTGCGTGCCATTGGAAAACTTCTTAGTGCTTCTATTGAGTTCTCAAAGGCATGTTGTAGTAAAAATTTTGACTACTAGCCGCTAGAAAATTTCCCAAAGAATTTGGTGAGGTTTCCAACATCTGGGCATCAAAAAGCTTTTTGATGAAGTTTCCAATGACTAGTTATCAGAGTTTTTCTAATGGCCTCCGAAATTTGTTTCAGAATTTTTCCCCTACCTACTTAGTTTGCCAGAAGACAATTTTAAGTTTGAAATTTTTTGATGACTGATGGCTGAAAATTAAAAAGTTTTCACTCCACTTTTTTCCACCAGCGAAAGAAATTTGAGTTTAAAATTCTCTAATAACCTATTTTTTATGGCCGACCATTGGAAAAATGAAAAATTTCCCTTACTTTTTCTTGCCCAAAAACTTAAAATTTTGACACCATCATTATAAAACTACTATTATACCAAAATGTCATTTTCACTCTCTCTCCCCTCTCTTTCTCCCTCTTTCACACAAAATTGTCTCTCTCCTTCTTTAACACATTTTCTTTTCCTCTTTCTTTGTTTTTTTTTCCTTTCTCTTTTCTTTCTTCTTTTTGTTCTTCTTCCTTTCTCCCTCTTTGTGGCCATTTATTTCCTTACTCCCCCCTCTCCCCTCTCACAATCTTCTTCTTCTTCCTCATCCTCCTCCTCCTCCTCCTCCTCCTCTTCCTCTTTTTCTTCTTCTTCTTCTTCTTCCTCTTCTTCTTCTTCCTCATCCTCCTCCTCCTCCTTCTCCTCTTCCTCTTTTTCTTCTTCTTCTTCTTCTTCTTCTTCTTCTTCTTCTTCCCTTCCTCCACTTTTTCTTTTAAGAAAGAAGGAAGTTTCCAACGGCTAACCATTAGGAAAAATACGTACACTTTCAAATGGACAATTGCCAGATGCGGAAAATCGCTGATGACATATTCCAACAACTGGGCATCACAAAATACCTGTGACATATCCCAACAATCAACCATTGGTATTTTAGTTTTTAGTCAATGCCTCTGAAGTTTTTTATGATGACTACTTCCAATAGTTTTGCAACGGCAAATCATTGGAATTTTCTAACAGCTAACCCTGGGAAAAAACCATTGGAAAGCACCTTTTCATTTTAGTGTTTCTTTCAAAAGTCTTCTATTTTCTCAAAAATCATGATATTTTCAAAATAACATGTTAATCCTCTCTAGCATCATGTTTCTCATAATATGACTGAGAATCATTATTTTAATTCTAAATCACCACGGCAAGTCTAGGTTATCACCTAAGGACATCGTAAATCATAATTAACCTTTGGCAAGATTGCAGAAAAATTTACAAAGATTTGTAGTCTATTTCATGGAATTCCATTGGCTGGCTGAAAGATAGATATCAGGTGGTTTGAATCTTCTCTTACAAGCAACCCAAACTAGATAGCTCCAACCCGAAATGTTCAATTGGGTGGTCTCCCATGGGAAGGTTAGTGTCTTGACCAGGAATTTCTTGCCTCTGACCAGTGTGGTTAAGTTTGTTGTAGTTGTTTTTTTTCCCTCTTTATTTTCATTTAGTTTTAGCTGTGATTTGTTGACTTGATATGGGCAAATTATAGAGATTTTTTTTCACATTTTTCTCGTACACAAAAGAGGTTGAATGGGTAATATGTTAATTAAATATTTTCAAATTTGATAATGACTTGAAAACCTCAATCATTATAATAAACTTCACTTGTTAAATTAATTAATAAATGAACAATTCTAGACCTATTAGCGTCTTATTGCAAAGGTATAGTAGATTATGGTTGATGTAAAATTATGTGTAAGATTCATTAAAATTTGTTCACTAACAACTTCACAAGTCAGTATGAAGAAATCACTTCTGTAAAATATGCTGTAAGTATATATATATATATATATATATATATAAGCATTACGGTCACTGTTGGAGAATCTTCAGACCTGAGATAATTTGATCGCTTAAATCCAATTAGTCTTGGCCGATGATCCATTACAACAAGAATTACTTAGAAGAGAAATCCCCAGTCTTTATTTATGAGACAACATACTCGAGATGCTCCAAAATAATAATAATAATAATAATAACAATAAATAAAATTTAAAAAAATGAACATATATTGAAAACTTAAAAATCTTCAACCAGTCTGATGCTTGAGTTAGGTCGATGATCTTTGTTGACTTCAATATAGAGAGATTGTGATGTATCCGCTCAACTAACCTAATTATAGATTAGTTTCTGTTGCAATGATGGCTAATGAGATAAGGATGGAAGGTAGCTTTTTAACGCCTTGGGTTCCCATATAAAATTCTCTCTACAAATTTCTATCTCTAATGTAATAATGTTGGTTGTGGTACCAATTAAAATTGCCTAGTTCCTCAACGGCCGCCGCAGATTCGCTCAACTCCAACAAAACATCAGTTTTCCTTTTTCCCTTTTTCCTTTCTGTTTCTTTTTCCAGGGCTCCATCCGGCTGGGGGGGTTGGTCCTCTTCCTCTTGTCCATTCAACTCTCTGTTATGTCGGCAATGGTTTTTAATGGATAATCTCAGAACAAAAAATGGTTGATTTTGTGTTCTGGTTCTGCAAATTGCAAGATTTTTGTTCCTGAATTGCTGGTAAGTTCATTTCTGTTTTGTTTCAATTTGAAAGTTAGAAGCTTGAAGATCTTCATGTCTAATGTCCGTAAGATGTTTCATATTGGAACTGACCCAGATGACATGTCCTGTTCTGTTGTTCTTCCATTGGATCCTTTTGCTGCGTAGTTTCTTCCAAGACATTTAATTTATAATCTGAAACTGACACTATTGGGGCTGCTAATGCCGATCAAATAGTAAGTTATTTTTATGATAATTAATTTATGTTTGCTAATAATTTTCTGATGACTTTCTTTGAGCAGATGACTCGCAATAGGTTGTAAAAGCAAGTTTTAGGAGACATTGTTGAGTTTCAGAATCTGTCCAGATATATCTGTTTGTTCTCTGGCCTCAGAGAGAGACAAGGTGGTATTATCAAACTTTGTGTGTTTTGTCTTCAGCTTGGAACAGATCATAAAAGTGCTACACTTTTTGCAGGCTTGTGAGTTGTTTGTTTCCTTGGCCAACAATGGCAGAAGTTATTGACATCCCAGGAATCAATACCTTAACTGAACCTGCTGATTATGAAAGGCTCGGTTATGAAAGGAGGCATTCGACGGGGAAGATCATGATTCCTCCACGCATCAGAGCGAAGGTTTTGTCCCGTTATATGAAAGCACCAATAGGATCCTGCCATGATAACTGTAAGTCTGGACTGAAGCCTGGGATCGAACAAAAGCAAAGGCCTCCCATTCCAATGAGGACTATTAGGGCTCCTAAAGCAAGAGGTGAAGTTCAGAATGTAGAAAACATGGAGGCTGACTCGGTGATAATCACCAGGAGAAAATCAGAAGCAAGTCCTAGGACTTCTTCCGCAAGGGATTCTCAGGAAACTGATGGTACTTCTATCAGGGGAACAAACTTTGAAGGCCATGATCTGAAAATGAATGCAACAACTTTTGCAGGTTGTGATGAATCAGAAGTTGTTTATGCGTCTTCTGATGTTAAGGACCAGAATCATGGGGATCCCACACTCAGAGAAGGCCAGGATGTTGAAGTGCCTGAGTCTGGTTTAGCTGATAAACAGATTTCACTGGAAAACTATCATGGTCCGTCCAATGATTCCAACCTCCTGGAACCTGATGATTCTGTTGTCAGCGTACCGCGAATAGACAGGGAAGGCAAGACTCTAGAAGCAGCCACGTCAAGTTTACAAGAGAGGAAGATAAGCTCAGAAAATAACCAGAAGAGCTCTTCTGATACTTATGCGCAGGAAGTAAACCGTCCTCAAGTAATGGCCATGCCATTTGAGGTGAGCACCTTATATCAGGAAAAGCCAACAACTAGCATAGCTGAGGAACAATTGGAAACGGACATTGACCTTAAACCTTCTGAATCTAAAATCCCCGAAGGTGATATCCCGGCCGTAGTCACTGAGAAGGCATCTGAACAATGCCAAAGCCAGGTTGTAGATGCTGATGAAAGAAATTTAGAGGAGAAGAGGAATAAAAAGCAAGGAGTTCATTATAACCCTCTTCGTCACTCAAAAAGTCACCAATCAGTAAATCAAACTTCCATTCGAAAAAATTCCGCAACAGTGACCAAGCCAGATATTAACTCACAACTGCAGGTTCCTTCTTTTCCCAAGAAAGCATATGTTCCCAGAAGGAATTCTAGAGGTTCAACAATGAAGGCATCAACTCCAGTTTACGTCCCAAAACATGCATCCGTCACCGATAAAGGAAATTTAGAAGGTATCAAAGGTGAGGAAACTTGTAGTCCAATGAATTCTGAAGAACTTTCTGGCTGCACAAGCAAGGATGATCATGGACCAAGCAAAGACATGATGGTCCCGATGATCAGAAAGAAGGGCAGTCAAGTGTTACCATCCGTTTCTTCCAGGGAGTTAGACAAGAGAGCTTCAGCTATGAATGCTAAAGGACGTGGGAATCTGAAGAAGGTTCCTCGTTCGGAGAAAAATGCTAACAATATCAAAGTTGAAACCAGAAAACTGAATGGCAATTATCGTTTGAAAAATCAAGGTGCTGTCGAGGATGAAGTTGATGTATTCAGTAACTATCCTCCTGAGAAAACTTTGCATGTGATTGAGACAGAGCCTGAAAACAGGTTCATGACATCTGAAATCAATAATGTTCATGGAAATAATATGTCCATTTCATCATCCCCAGAAGCCAAGAGCTTCGAGAAAAACAACAGCAGGGTTCCTACAGGCAGATCACCACCACACTCTGAGAACAAGAATGTGAGGGGAAAGGCAGCTAATGCTTCACAGTTGGATACATCTTCCTCTCGTAAAAATACGAGCTGGAGAAAAATTCAAGATGGATTTCATAATCATCAGCTATCGTCGTCTACATTGCTTTCAGTTGAATCATTGAAGTCTTCTCTTCATAGTTGCTCTTCTGGGCACAAGAAAACTAACAACGACAAGAAACCAAGGACAACAAGTATGAGATCAGTGGATAAGCCTATGAGAGCTCGATTGGATATCTCAAACAATAAGCAACGGGCAAGTGAAACATTGAGTTTTAGGAGGGGGAAAGTGATTGAGCTACAGCCGGTTGACCAAACTCCAAAGAGACTCAAGTTCAGAAAGAGAGTGCTTCATGACCAAGGAAGTGGTGATGGCTTGAAAGGTAAAGGTGACCTTAGAAACATTGCAGAGAAGAGGATTTATGTCCCTAAGGGAACTGCCAGTGGAAGCAATTCTGAGAAAGTATTTCTGAGACGCCAAAATGCAGAAACGAAGAAAAACTCAGCAAGTCTGTTCAACAATGTGATCGAGGAGACCACAAACAAGCTTGTAAAGTCCAGGAGTAAGGTGAAAGCATTGGTTACTGCTTTTGAAACTGTTATTTCACTACAAGATATCAAGCCATCTCCAACAGCTACTGTAAATTGAATTGTCCAAAGGTATATACAAACCCTTTTACACATAATAATAGCAACCATAGAACGAATAAGTTGGCATAAAGGTGATACATATATATAAGCACGAGTTGGATGGATTTTGTGAGATTTGGAATGACATAGTTCCCCCTTTCTATGTACTTGGAGAATTTTCTCCTTTTGTTTCTTGCTCTAATGATTTGGGTAACGCTTTCAGTGTTGGCTTGCCTTAAGAGTTTGATCTGATGATTTATGGATTTGTTGAGCTGTGAACATGTAAAGAGAGGATTTGGTCAACATTTGTGCTCTGCAAGTAAATTTATTTGGAAATATGTTTATTTTTCCATAAACTTGTATTACAACTCAATATAAGTCTGACATTTTGCTGGGTGCAATGATGGTGGTGGTGGTGGTGGTGTTAAGGCCCAGTTTCTATGAAGAATCTGCTTTCCATCTATTAGAACCAGAGTTTAAGAAAAGTACATCCAAGAGAAATCATGGAAGTAATCCGATGTTACAAGTCATCTGCTAACGACAAACCACTCTGAATCACCACCTACATTGATTAAGTAACATTTTGTGGTTTAAGGAGAAAGTACAATGTCATGCATAACTCAAGCATAGATAGGGCTACTTACTCTTGATGAAATTTCCTTCACTACGATGGCAAAGGCAACGAGACATTGTCTTGCCAAGCTCTGACCACCACAGTAGCCGCTCAATGTTACATGGCCAGTAATTCTCTGATGCTGCTCTTGCAGGGTGAAAGTTGTATTACACCAGCATCCTTTCCCCAACCATTTTCCGAGGAAGATGTCTCTCATCCACATCTTAGGAGAAAACTGGTGAAAGAAATGAAGACATCTATGCTACCATGAGAGATCATTTAAGGATTCTCCTCATCAAGATGTGAATCTAACGCAATCTTTTTACAACTTCCCTATTTTCCAAGTTCATATCCTTTAGATGTTCACCAAAACGTGATCTACTACATGAAACATACAAGTACTCAGGGAGATGCGGGGGCAAATTCATGCTTTTTCAATAAAAAAATCTTCAAAGGTATCCCAGACAACCTTTACAAGAAGATCAGGCTCCGGAGTGAGCAAAAAAGAGTGGGGTTTCGCATCAATCAAATGCGGGTAAATTGTATCCGTGGTCCCTAAATTTTAATTATTGTCCCATTATTGCCCCTAACCTGAAAATTGCTCATAGTATGTCCCCAACTGACAAAAGACGATCCATTTTCATCCTTTTCTCAAAGGAAATTGTTAATTGTGACAGAAATGCCACATTAGCACAAGATTGTAGAGAAAATGACACATTTTGTCCTTAATCTTATTCTTTTATCTTAAATGAGACCATAACTTCAGTTTTCAAGCAAAAACATTTTTTTCCAGTAAAAGAATTTCTTATTTCAAACTTTTAATTCAATAATATTTAAGAACTAATAATTTATTAAATAAGGTTAATTAAAGAATGATTTGTAGATACTAATTTTTCTGTTTATTCAACCTTTTTTTCAGAATATATTTAATGCACAATATTATTCATCTTTCTACAAAATAAGCATTATTAGTATTTAGTAAATTGTTTTGAAGCTTATTATAATTGGTAAAATGATTAGAGATGAACTATCATGTTTTTATCATTCAATTAATAGTTTTTTAATATTACTCAATTAAAGTTTGGTAATAAGAAATTTTTTTAGAAAGAAAAAACTAGAAGTTTATGTCTCAATTAAGATAGGAAAATAACACTAAGGAAGAAAAGTGTCATTGGCCCCACAATCCTATGCTGATGTGGTGTTCCAGTCACAATTAATGTTGTAAGTCAAGAAAAGGATGAAAATGGAACATCTTTTGCGGGATAGGGACCTACTACGAGCAATTTTCAGGTTAGGAGTAAGAATGGAACAATAATTAAAGCTCAAGGACCACGGATGCAATTTACCCAAGAAATGAAAAAAAAACTATCTGCATGACAGGAGATCTAACACCTCAATACAATTGAGATCAGAATTAACAACTTCCAAAGTAATCCAAAAGAAGCAAATTTACTGTTAATCGATTAGGAAGGTATTCATTCACTTTCTCTATTGCTTCATACGCGTATCTGACATTACAGATTCACAAGTACGAAATCACTTAGTTTTCAAAGGTCAACAGCATGGCAATAGCTAGTTGTAATCCCTAGTGTAACATAATACATGTAATAACCAAAATAATTCCCATCTCCATACCGGTAAACATAATATTCAAAGTTCATAGTGTTAGACTTGAAAGTTTGGACAGCAAGGAAACTTCAAGCCCCTCAAAGCAATATTAATTTACCAGGATAACTTTCGTAGTTAAGAGAAGGGGTATCATACCTCACATTCACTTTCATGGTTTCTGATAGACATGCTTGTCTAAAAATGCTTTTGCCAGATTACTGAACCTTACAGTTTCTTCTGCAGCAGCATATCTCTTGATAACATCAACCACTTCTGGCTTCAGAATATCTTCCTTGTTAGACTCATTACACAAATAATAAAGAGCTCCCAAAGCGTAAGTCACCTGAACCCCAGAAAAAGTAACACACTCAGTCACAAGCAACACAAATGTGCGGACAGTCCTTACAGCAAATAAAGACTAGTAAGTGACAGACTTCTGTAACACCGAAAAATACTGACTCATTGTTGCCATATCATGATATGAGGAGCTCAGCTGATCCAATGAACAAATGTTGGGCATTTATCAGCTCATCTTTCGCAAGCAGCTGAAATCCTGCTGACAGAGGCTTTAACTGCCAGTTGCAAGATTCAAGGCCCCAACAATATGTTCATGAAAGGGTAGAGGAGGACAAGTAATGGCGATAGTGTTCATAAATAGCAACTAGCTCCATGTTTTTTTTACTACTTTGCTTTTTCGTTGTTTTCTACTAGAGTGATGAATCTTGTAAATGGAATGGCAATTGAAAAAGGGCTCTTCATTCTTTATCAGACAACAAAGTTTCTCAAAGTTATAGAACATTTGCTCAGGCATCAAAACACGCACACACGAACGCAGCATCAGTCAGCTTAGCATGCTTGAAGACATTGTGTCATGGTTTTGCATCTGTGTTCAAACACCAAAAAAGCAATGCAAAAATCAAATGAAAGATTACAAAAGATTTCAACTTACAGTATTCCTGACTGGGCTAGACAAGCACTGAATGGTGAGAGGAATTCCACCACACTGAGTAACAACAGCAGCATTCAGTGGATCTACAAACCCAATGAAAATTTTCGAATTATTCTACACACATGTCACTAATTAAGAACACAAGAAATTTTAGGGTTCTACCAGCACAAGAATTGCAGAGCCCTCCAATACCAAACTCGACGAGCTTCTCGTTGGGTTCAGTCAGGCAGTCGAGGAAGAGCTCGAGAACGTTGAGCTGTCGCAAGAAGGTATAATTGTAGGGATCGTAAGCGAAGTTTGCCAAATTTGCAGCGATCTTCTCCTTCGTCTCTTCATCGCTCGAATTCTGGAACTGGCTCACCAACTCCTGAAGGTATTGCGGCCTCGGAGTTCCGTATTTCCCGATTCGCTCTTCTTGCCTCCGATCGTTGGTGAACATTCCGGCTGCCACCTCGTAAAAGGAGACGCCGAGTAGTTTGCGTTTCGCCGGCGGACGCGGCGTGTGGACGTGAAGTATTTTAATTTGTAGAAAAGAAAAATTACCAAGTAGGTGACTAACGTCTTGAAACAAGTTCAACTAACCAACTGTGTTTTAGAAGTGAAATTTACACCACTGGAGAATACTTTTTTGTTTTTTTTCCCTCATCTAAAAAAGGATTAATTTTTCGTTTTGGTACATTTATAAGAGAATATTTTATTGATTAATTGATTTTGAATAATTTTCATATCAGATTTATTTTTGAAAAAGTTTAAATTAATGAAAAAGCCAGCAATTGTTGATCCTGATTCCATTAAAAAGTGCAAGAAAGCTGCACACGACTTAACACCACAATATTGTAGTGAACATAATCGTATTCATATCCAACGAAGAGGCCATAAGGAATTTCTGATGTTCTTCTACTGGCAGTCCCAGCTTTTTCCAAAGCATCTCAGTAGGTATAGCAAAATCCATCAGGTTCCTTGCACTGGAAGTCAGGCTTTTATCTTATTCTTCTTTCCCCGGCCAACAATCCATTTCAGCTTGTCAAACCTGAAAATTATGAAGAGAAACAATAAAAAAAAGCTGGAGTGATTATGTTCAAGTCCCAAAGAATCATACATAGTGAATTAGTGATTCGTGTTTTAATAATTGGTAGTGAATTAGTGATTCGTGTTTTAATAATTGGAGTGTTTTTTCATACGGAAGATGGAATCTAAAGTTTTGTCACCATTCAGCTTTTCCAGCAGCAGGTTCAGATTCTGGTGTTCTTATGGAAGATGTAGGGCTTCGATTGCTAGCTGAAGAAACCCTTCCCAGCTCCATTGATCTTGAACTTTTCCCTATTTCATTTCACGTTTTCAGTGATGTTCCAGACGGGAAGTGACAAGAAAAAAATGTTAACATGAGCTTTTGTTGTTGAAACTTGAAAATATGTGCCTGCAGTATTCAGTCTTCTGAATGAGAACCGTTGGCTAGCCTCCCTGGTGAAAGGCACCCTGGTGGCCTTGCCATTTCTTGGTGTGCTCATGTCCGGGGCCTTGGATTCTTCAATAGACTGAATGGCAAAAGCTGCTGCTGCTACTGCGGTGGCATATGCACCTTCTCTTGTGCCAGGGTCTTCACTAGTGCTGCGTGAGAATTGCCTCCTGAACAAGCTTTGTCTTCTGCAGAAACAACATGAACAAAAAAGAATGTCTGCTTCATTATGTTCTAGGATATGTTTCAGGCAGTGAAATTCATTTGATACACTTATTCACCTCTTTTGCTTCACAACTTTCTCCATCTTCCTCCAACTCTATTTTGTATACCGGCCTTTGTTGAGTCCAAAATCTCCCAACTCAAATGTTCAAATTAAATGAGAACAACTACCTAGTTTAACACTTTAACAGATATGGTCTTCTCAGAAATGAAAAAGGGAGGAAAAATAAGACAACGACATGAGCTTGACAAAGAGCTGCTGTCTAGAAGAATAACTTTATTTCTTTTTCAATCAAATGTATAAGAGTGCAAGAATCTCATGTGCTTCAGCAAAAAAGGGAGCATCAAGAGGACAAGATCAAAGCATCAGAAATCAGTAGATATCGATTCTTATTCTACCTTTCATTAGCCGTAAATAAAAGTGTGTAAGCTCTTGTGGAAGGAGCATGAATGGAGATGCACTTATAAAGAACAAATATTTGTAGCCAAAGTCAAATATCTCTCTTCTTTTCTCAAATCCTCGGCCGCTACATGTGTTGAAATTTTATGGGCTCGGATTTTTCAATCGAGTAAATGCAAATGCATCTGCTGGTACTGTAGTGGCATATGCACCTCCAGACCGAGCTATGTTTTTAGCAGAAAGAACATGAAGAAGAAAAAATGTTAACATGTTAAAGTCTTAGGATATATTTCCAGTAGTGAAATTCAATTCACTTGATATACTTCTTCACCTCTTTCGCTTCATGACTTCCTCTTTTCCACTAACTCGATATGTTTTGTGTCTCCCTGTTGAGCTTGAATTCTCCAGGCCAAGTGCTTGAATAAGATAAGAAGCTACCTTGTCACATTTTGATATCTATGGCCTTCTCATGTAAACGGAAGGGAAAGTGAATATAGGAAATGAATTTTCCATACAGCTGTTCTCTATAAGAATAACAAGTTTCTTTTTTCATCTGACAAGAATCTTAAGCACTTTGGCAAAAAGGGGAGCATGAAAAGAAACAAAACAAGGATGGAAGCGAACCAACAGAAATCAACAGAGGATTGATTCTTATTCTACTTTCCATTAGCCATATATTCCTTTCTGTTTTGCTGCTAAATATGGGCGTGTGAACTCTTGTAGGCAGGACTAGTGAAAAGCAAGCCGTGGCCACCATAAATACCTCTCCTTTTCTCTATTCAAAGCTGTTACATGTTTTAAATTTCACACCACAGATGCTTATATAGAATGGGAGGTAGTATATGTAATCCAATTCTTACATGTTATTTGACATATAATGCCTGCAGTTGGTTCTACATTGTATGTGGTGTGAGTATATAACTAGGCTACAGAATCACTGATCCCTTGAAATCTGCAACAAACAAAGTTAACCGGGTTTTTGTATGAGAATGCTACCATATGCCTAGAAATTTTATGAGTTTTTGTATATAGTACAAAGAATTAAGAGATCTGTACATATCATGAAGACAAATTTCCTTGTGACATTACACATGTTTTTGTTTCTGGATATTTAGAAGCAGAAGCAATATTTGACAGGAAACTTTCTGGAGTCTCTCATTTTCTTGGCCTTCCCTTTAACTTTCTGCTCCTCCCGTCTTCTCTTCTGCTCAGCCTGCAGCCTGGCTTCACTGCTGATCTGCTCGATTCTAGCTATCTTTGCCTGGTAATGCCTTTGATTCCTGGTCTTCCTTTCCTCAAAATCTGCCTGCTGTCAAGGCAATATTCAGACTTGGGGAATCGGATAACTTTCAACTGAAGAAACTGAAGTGGAGAGTAGACACAAGTAGGAGTTGATACCTGTATGCGCTCCTGTTTTTTTCTAGCCAGAGTTTTCCTTTCGTTCTCCCAAGCAATAATCGATGACTTTATCTTCTCATACCTGAAACTGTAGTGTGTTAGTATGAAATTTGAGGCTTGGCAAGGAATTTTGTGGATCAGAAGCTTGGAAGTTGTAGAAACTTGTTGGGGAGGTAAAGAAAATTTTCAGGTTCACATATCCTTTTGCTATTAGATTCTAGGAAATTCGCTTCATCAACTTAATGATTACCTTTGGCGAATCTTTTCCATCTGAGATCTCTCCCAAGTTTCTACGGAACCAAGTCTTGAAGAACCACCCTTCTGCTTTCTCTCCCCAGCTCCATTACTCCTAGGCTTCTCTTTGTCCCTCAACTCCTGGCCAATTGAGTTCCTTGTTGCAGTTTCACCTGATGACAATTCTTAGTCAATCTCTAAGACAATTTTGGCACTAGGTTCCCTTTTTTGGTAACTTCTGCTGTTACCTGCGATTACTACATCCCGGCTGGGGTACCTCCTTGTGACCCTACCAGGTATTGGACGTCCAGTCTTCATTTCTTCTCTCCTAGCATTGATCCTTGACCTTTCAACTTCTTCCCGTGCCCTTCGCTTGCGTTCTGCTTCTGCTTCTTCCACCGCATCTATGGCAGATGCAGCGGCTGCAACTGCAACAGCAAACTCCATTTCCTGTGGATCATACTCCTGACTCACATACCGGGGAAATGAGAGTTCGAACCAGCTTTGCTCTTGATAGCCTGTAGAAAACTTTCCACCACGAATCCCCAATGTGTTGCTTCAAGAACAAGTAACTAACAATACATAACAAAAAAGAAAATCATATCAGATATATCACCTGTTAAGGATTCAATTTGTTCTGCTGCTGTTCTTCCTGTATAGCCATCAGTCTCCCCTAGTCCCTGACCAGCAAACCTCACTCTAACAGAAGTGATTACATTTCAAACAGGTTTTGATTATGAATTCACCATGAACAAAACTATTCATTTAGGGTTTTTTTAAGAAATAATAAATAAAAGAACAAAAAAAATAGATACATAGATAACTTGGTAACGAAGGTACCTCCTTTGGGTAATCAGTTGTTCCATGATCCAAAGTCTCTGGCACAGAATGAGAGGCCTGCAGGAGAAGCAGAGAAGGCATATATAAAGTTTTGGTTGGGGCTTTTGAGAAAAGCAAAGAATCCAAGCCCGGCTCTGAGTACTAAAAAATTGGGTAAAGTTCTGATTATTCCTTATTCTATGAGAATGGAATGGTTATGGTATAAAGTCACATGCACATTGGACAGACCAGAAGGATTCTATAGCCCCAAGTTTTCCTGCAATTGCAAACTGATTTTAACTGAAGCACCCTACCTTGGTTGCCTTTAGGTTTTTTTACTTTTTTTCCTTTATTATTATTATTATTATTTGAAAATGACTTCGGTCACATTTTTTTTCAATTTTTAATTTGTTAGTTTTGTATGTAACTTTTTCTTGGAATTAGGTATTTAAGAGTTAGTAACCAAACACGGTTTGGTAACTTCATTTAAAGATCTACCTCAGTTCGTTTTAATTTAAATCAATTGAATTTCAAATAATTTATTTTTATTCTCACATCTTTTTTTATCCTGAACTAATTTTAATTAAAAGTCAATATTATGCAGGTACAGTAATCTATTGAAAATATAATTTTTGTAGTCTTACTAAATTTTTATGAATTTTTCTAGTTTTAGGCATTAAAATATAAAAATTCATAAAAATTTAACAATATTATGAAAATTTACTTTTAAATAGATTATTACATTTACATCGTATTGACTTTTAAATGAAATTGGCTTCAAATAAAAAAAATATAAAAATAAAAATAATCTAGTTAATTTAGGTTAAAACAAATTGGGCATAATCATTATAATCATATAAAATTACAGACTAGTAATTGCGTCTAGCAATTGCGTTTTTATCCCAGGTTCTTGTGGGTTAAATCCCCAAGTGGCTCTTAAACCCTTGAGAATTTGATCTTTTGTCCCTTGAACTAAATTCGGTTCCAAAACAGCCATTAAGCTTTTAAAACTATGCCAACTGCCCTACATGGTCATCCACGTTGACAATCATTATTCAAATAAGCCTGTCTTTTTTTTACCCAAAAAAGCTAAAGAGTCCTATGCAGCCTAGGAATTTGAAATCCTCCCCCCTATGGCTTCGGTCCCCCAATTTCAACTACATTCGCATCAAATTTTGTGTAAGGCTCAGAAATTTATTCCCTTTTCACTCTCATTTGTCCTTTTCCCCAAATTCTGAAAACATAGCAGGTACTCTTCTGCGATCTTGCTCCCATCTTGCTCCTTGAAGGAGCTTGCTCCGATCTTGATCCAATCATCTCCAATTTTACTTCAATCTAGATGCGATCTTGCTTTGATTATCTTCGGCTTGCTTTGCTTTTGCTCCAATCATTTTCCCTGGGTTCTAGTTCCATCAGACCAAAGTTTAGGAAAGGGTCTGGATAATCTCCGACGATGTTGACGATGATGGCAACGAGGTTGTTGACGAACAAAGCATGAATTTGTTCAAATGAGTTTGCAATAGGGCTTCCTAGGCACTGTTGATGCTCTTCCTAATCACAACAAGGGCCAGGATTTCGGATGGTTTCGGCATATAGGGACATCGAGGATGACTCGGTGGCGGTCGGGTGTAGAGAGCAAAGAGTACAGAGAAAGGTTTGATTTCGTTCACAATAGATCTTCTAGATAACTCTGGGGTAAAAACATCACTGACATAAGTCCAATCAGCAAAAACACATTAATTCAGAGTCATTAACTCCAAAGGAACTGTAAATGATGATAAATTACATCATTTGTCCCTAAATTATACTCCATGTTGTGTTCCATTTATCATTATCATTGTTGTTTGTTTTTGTTTTGTTGAATGTTTTTTTTTTTGTTGTCATATTTGCATGCTTATTTGTTATTTTCTTTGCAGGAACTCCAAGGGTCCTCTTATTGAATGCAACAATGTACTCATCCCTTAAGTTTAATTGTGTAAGTACTAACATTTCACCTAACAATTGACTAAGCAATTGTGGACTAAGTTTTTAAATTTTGCAAATATTTAATTATGTGAATCTACTATGATTCCAAGTTTGCTTATAAATTAAGTTTTTACTAACCAAGTGTTCATGTCTTAAAAATGGAGATAAGTTATTACACAATGACAAGAAGGGCTTTGCACTTGGAGCTTCCTAGGTTAAGGGTAGGAGCTAAGTTAAAGGATCTCAGTAGTATTTTTTCCTTTTAATAAAGTACTTTATGTACTAAAATATTGTCGCTATTAAAATGCATTGTTGTGTATAATAGTTGAGTTACTTTTGAGTACATACTAGGAATGTAAAGTGTGTACAAAACTATCACTTGAAGTCTAAACAACTGGTGTTTGTTGTCTTGGCCTGTTTTAACTATATTTTTAGTATAATGTTGCAGTGATGTTTTATACTTTGTTTTATTTATTTGTTGTTGCATTGTTAGGACAAAAGTATGCATATTTTCATACAGATATGCTAGGTAAGTAGTTGAACATAGACTGTTTTAATTTGTCTACAAGTAATTGGTAGTCTATGTAACTAAATGGGATCGTAGTCCCCAAGAACCTACAAGTTACTTAAACCAAGTAACTGGAACCCTGTTCTGCCACATAAGCCTTGGGAGATAAATCACTTTATCACTATGATAAAATCATCTAGCATATATTTCTCCTAGTTAAATAGATTTTTTCAACACAATATACATTAGTTATTATGCCTATGTGCACATATTTTTTTCTAAATATACCCCCGCCTAACTTGAGCAATTCCCACCATGTCATCATGCTTTTCAAGTCCACTACTGTTTGTCACTGTTCATTACCACACCATTTAACATCAGCGTGGCTAATTGGCAATCCATTGTCCTGCATAGCAGTCGTTGTTAATGCAACTAGTGAATGATTTGTTTGTCAATTAAGATTACCTCTAGAGAAGCCCACCAGGACATACCAATCATCATCTTGCAGTGTGGCCTCTGACGCTCAACTCCATCGAGACTATTGTTTATTATTACAAACAACTCAGGTCATGCTTCCTCTTGCCCAGCACTAGATTGTACAAATCGAATAAGAGAATCACAAAGTTTGCAATCCATCATGGCCAAAAAGCCAATCTAGATTTAAATTTTAACCAATTCTCATGACTGGAAACCCAACTTTGAAGATGTGTCTAAAAGAACATGAGATGTGTCTAAAGAACTGTAAAGATGTGTCTATGTTAGTACCAAGATGTGTTTACATCAAGTATATTATAATATATACATGTTTAAGACAAATGTTTAATAAAGTGCAAACGCATCCATATGTCATTTTAGACATCTTTGGTTATTGTTTCAGATACATCTTAATTGTTAGTAACTTGGGATTACATGCACTTAATAATGTTGTTGTGTTTATAAAGTGTGTAGACATATAACACTACAAGGATAGGAGTTATTGCCTACGCCCACTTCCTACAGTAGAAATTGTAGGATGAAAAAATTGAAGCAAAATTGTTAGGTGAGGTGGTGGGACCAAAGAGTCAAACGATTGTAAGGCAAATATTTGTCCTGTGCTTTTCCTGCAACAGTATTTCCTATGGTTTTCATGCAAAGATATAGTCCTATGGTTTTCCTGTGTGTTATTTCCTACAATTTTTTTATGAATAAAATAGTAGCAAAAGCAAATGTCTCAAAATCATAGGAAGGAAAAAGTTTCCTACAACTTTTTGATGATGAACAAACATATGTCTCAAAATTGTAAGAAAATAAATTGTGGCAGTTCTCCTTGGTCAAAACCCTAACCCTAAATTCAACCTTAAAATCTCTAAACCCTAAATCCCTAAATACAAACCCTAACTCTAAATCCCTAAACACAAACCTTAACCCTAAACCCTCACAAACCTTAACCCTAAATTGGCCTAAACCTTAAACCCTAAATCTCTAAACACAAATCCTACCCTTAACCTCATACCCTCCTTAAGCCCAAACCTTAACTTTATATACAAATCTTATTAACCCTAAACCTAAACCTTTTATAACCTTATGCCCTATAGTCATAATCCTAAATCTCTAAAGTCAAATGCTAAAACTCAAAACCCTAACCCTAAACCACCTAAACCTGCTAAAATCCCTAGACTTTAAGTACTCTAAAAGTCTAAACCTTAAGTTATCAACCTAAACCCTATAACCCTAAACTATAAACCCTAACATAATAACCCTAAAAATATAACCTAATTAAAAATCTAATTCCTAACACATTATCCTTAACCTTAACCCCAACCTTTTCCCTACCCTTAATTTATGCAACACCAGCCTTTAGTGGTGGTTGGACATGACCAGCTTCATTTACATAGGTACTTAGTAATGATTCTAAAAATGATCTTGAGGATGAAGGTTTATTACTTAGTGACACTTCCAAAGATGAAGAAGCGATTATTCTTTTAATTAATTATATGCTTTAATTACTGTATTTAGTAATTAAAGCTCTTCATCATCTGGGGGTTTGCATATATATAGCAACTTTTATATTGAATAATTTTCATATTTAGTAAGTTTAACAATTTTGTCAGGGTATATCAATTTTCACATTCTATTATAGTACGTGTGTGTGTGTGTCTTGTATTTTTTTTAGGGGGGAACAAAATTGTTTAAATCCTCACAAATTCATCAATTTTCATGAGCAAGAATCACAAAAAATTCAAATAGTGGGAAGGGCAGGAAATTTAGCAAGCCTAACAGCTTTTTTCACTACAAAACTATAGGAATATGTCCTACAGTTTTTCTACGTTTTACTTTTTGAAGGAATATTGTCACAGAACCATAGGAAAGCTTTCTATGTTTTTGCTTCTCTTTCTTCAGGTGTAACAAAATCATCGAAAATGCCAGACCTCTAGCCTACATCTTCTATTTCATATTTGCCTCTTTCTGACACCTTATTAATTTTATTTCTCATTTTCTTTCATCATCAAAAAGCCACCCTTTTTCTCTCAGACAAGTCACCCTTGCTGTCTGTCACTCTCTTGGACAAGCCATATTTGCCACTAATCTTTCTCCTTCTCCCTACCACCAGTCTCTCTCTCTTTGCCACCGGTCTATCTTTTAGTTGTCGTCCTCTATCGCGCTCTGATCACATCATTTCTTTGCCTCTTCCTCTGATTGCTCTTGTTACCATTATCCCTCTACCTTTTCCTCTAATTGCCCCAGTTTCCCCTCTTTGTCATCGTTACCAAAGGTCTTGTCATCACTTGAGACATTGCCATCTCCCTTTGACCTTGCTATTTCCCTTTGATTTCACCTTCGGCATCGCCATTTCCCTTCTATTTCACCTTTGACCTCACCATTTCCTTTCAATTTCATCGAGAACTCACTGATTTCACCTTCAATTCTGCTTGGCAAAGGAAGCAGATGGTCTAATCAAACCACATGATGATCAAGGCATCGCCAGAAAAGAACGCCGATCAAGGACCTAACAAGAAAAAGAAAAAGGATGCCGATTAACTAGGATAAGTAACAAGGGTAGAATAGTCATTTTATTTGCTAAAACTTGCTAAAAAGGAAAATAGAACAATTAGTTTGGGATAACCCAAAATGGCAATTGGTGCAATCTTTCAAAGATAGAGGGAGTATATATGTATTCATTGGTTTTATCTATATATGTATTTAAAAAAAATTAATTTGGGCGTCAGAAAATAGTATGACAGTTTTACACAACAGTCACAAAATCATAAGACACTAGTGTTGTCAAAAAAGCATAGGAAACATAGATTTTGTCACAAAAATGTAGGATTATATAATGTTAGAAAACTGTAGGATGTTACTGTCACAATATATATGTCACAAAACTGTAGGACATGACTTGTCAAAAAAGGGTCAGATATATATACGTCAAAGAATCATAGGATTGATTGTGCTACACTTGTCCTACGCTTTCTATTTCAGACACTGATATTTCCTATAGTTTTTCCCTATAATTTTTGTTGTAAAAAATGGTCATGTCCTATCATTATCCTACAGTTTTTAATATCTCAAATACTCTACTCTCTTGTAGTGATATTTTAAACACATTTGACATAAAACTGAGAAGCATTTATTTTAAAATCACATATCTTATTCAATTATTGACAAAAATGATACTAATTGCTTGGTGGATCTAGATGTATCTAGATTAAGCTAGATTTAGTTAAGATGGGATTAGGTATGTAAAAATGCATTTAGACCATACTAAAATACCAGACATATGAATTTTGGGTCAAGTTAAGCATGTTCTCATTAGTTTTGATGTTTGAAATCCAAACTAGACCCAACAAGACCTTAGGTTTTTGGGTTTTGGTTTGGGAAAATTGGGTTAAGTTCTCTGTTTCAGATAATTTTACACATTGTTAACTCAAGACCTTGTTTTTCTTTTGTTGGCAATAAGAAATTGGGTCATTGCAATTTTGTTCTTGGACAGTAGATGGAGTTGGGAAACATTTTTCCAATTGGTGACAAAAAATGTTCTTTTTTGATAATTAGAAGGATTTATGGTTTTATACAATGTCTAAGGGTTTAAGAGTTATTTATATGTAAAGTAAGGGTAGAATGTTTGCTTTTTCAAGATCTGAAAGGCATTTGAACTGGTATTAAAGCATTATACAGGAAATGGAATGGTTGGAGTTTGAACGCTGACCTACCTTACATCTCTCTGACCCTTTAGCCATTAAACCAAAGGGATATGGGTAACAAAAAAATGTTGTAATAAGTTGAATTAGCTTTAAATTGCCCTAACTATATATGCCGATTTCTTTTTTGAAGGTCATCTTAATGCGAATAAAAGAAATTCATGTATCTGTTTATCAACATCTATATTATACACTAAAATGGAAAGAGGCACACCTGGTGGTGCCACGTTTCATGTGTGTAGTGGGATAATGATGGTTTTGGTACTTTTTGTTTTGTTTTGTTTTGTTGATGATTTGGGTGGATGCTTATGCCGTTGTTACAATTGAGTCGCTTTTTTTTCGCTCCCTCTTCTTGACCATATTACTCTGTGACTTATATATCAGTAAATAATAATAATTGAGTCCCCTCTTTTTTCGTTTCCTCTCTTTGCCCATTTTACTCCGTGACTTATATATCAGTAAATAATAATAATTGAGTCCCCTTTTTTTCGCTCCCTCTCCTTGCCCATTTTACTCCGTGACTTATATATCAATAAATAATTATAATAATATCAGAATGCATAATCAATCTCCTGGGCTCTATTATTATGGGACTTATATGTTAGTGAATCATAATCTATAACAGAGTGTCTCTTGGGTTCTATTATTATGGGACTTATATGTTAGCGCATAATAATTAAAAAAATATCAAAATTTATAACAAAGTGTCTCCTGGGTTCTATTATTATGGGACTTATATGTTAGTGAATAATAATTAAAAAATATCAGAATCTATAACAGAGTGTCATGTGTGTATTGGTATAATAATGTGTTTGGTCATTTTTGTTTAGTTTTGCCTACCCTATTGCTGTGTTGTTGTTGCATTGTTGCAATTTAATACATTGTTTTTTTACTGAATATCCTGACCAATCTCATTATCTACCTTATATATGTTAGTAAATAATAATAAAGAACATATCAGATTATCTAAGAATTTCTTTTGTCTCCACATCCAATTTTCTCTTGTCATCAATTCTTGGCATGTGTATTTATTATTAACAATTGTTGATCACTGTTTCCCTGTATGTGTCAACTTGCTCCTCATGCTGAATGCCACTTGCCTCCCGCAGAAGCTATCAATGGATATGTGTCTGGATGAGATAACTTGCATGGGGGAAGGGGATTTCATCGTTTGTTTGCTGGCTTCTTTGACCGCCTGGACATTATACAATTCGGTTGTATTTTTCCTCTATCGATGCCCTTTATCAGAGATTGCAGTATTTATATGGGTTTTGTTAGTTGGAAAGGGAGGCGGCACAGTTGTTTTGTTCACTTTTTTTGCTTACTTATTGTCTTCGCGTACCCCTTGAGCTCTGTTGTCCTTCGCTTTTGTGAGTTATTTCTCATGTGGTTTCTTTGTTCTCCTTTTATTGTTGGTTCCATTATTACTCATCTTATATTCAATTCCTATTTCCATGTTTAATTCTTGCTTCGTTGTGCTTAGGACAAGTCGTTCAGCTACCTCACTGTCTACCCAAAAAAGTTATTAGTCAAGAGGTTTGTTGGCCCCATATTGGTTCATTTTTTTACCTAATTTGTTCCCTTTCAAACTCTCTCACACTGGTTTTTTTGTTTCTACAGTTTCTTCCAACATTCTAATTATATTCAGGGTACGTTGCTCTATGGCTCCGCCTACCTCCTCTTACTTATTTCCACTGTCCGATTCCTACTCAATGTCATTTTAATCTTTCTATTGTTGGTTCCCATAATTCGTTAATGTTCCTGGTTTTAATTCCCTGCCATTATGGTTTGCTTGCCTTCACAGTGTGTTGGATCATTACAATTTTAATCAATGTCTTCTCCTCCATCTGCCTTTTCTGAGTTATTTCCTCCTACGGCTGTTAGTCAACGAGCTTCATTATGCTTTACTTTCATAGTTACATACGTCCACACAATGGAGTTGGTTTGTTTATCACTGAAAATGATTTTATCTAAATTATGTTCAAAGTTATCATTGCCTATACCTTTTTACGTACTAAAAGCCCCAGTTGATGATTTTTTTTCTGCTTCTGTCTGTCTTCATATGCATTCTATTTCACGAAATTTGATTCCTCTCATTGTATTTGGCTACTTGAAATTTAATGTGGACCGTGCAAAGAAAAAAGCTATTTTCCTTGCGATAAAAAAAATTACAAATTGTTTGGTGTCCGCATACGCCACTTTGGCTGTAACAACAACAATTGTTGGCGCCAGTTATATGACCATATATGTGGAAACTTTGACTTGGTGCACAAAGAATTGGATGATCTGCAACAACATCTCATAAAGTTAAAGCAAGAGCGAAGCGATGTTGAGTTCGAAAATCACCAACTTCATCTAGAATACCTTGACTACAAGAATAATTACTACGGGAACACTGATTAAATTGTGCTTCCTCTTGCGGTGAAAATCAAATTTGAGTTGCCCGTATGCCTTGGCACAGTTGTTGTAACAGTTTGCCTTTGCATATGAGCCCTATATATATATATTACTATTTCCCACAAAAAGTGAGTTCCTGTAATGTGTTTTTTTAGGACATTTCTTGGAATATAAACGCTTTTGTGTTCTGTATCTCTTGTTCTGTTCATGTTACCGTCTTTTCACTATGTCTCGTACACTCACATTGACGCCCATTTTCCTTGTTATAGCCCTCCTAGTGGGAAGCGCAATTGAGGAAGGTAAAGTATTTTAAATTAAGTTTAAAACCTTAATTCAAGTTTACATAGCAAGAATAGAGAAGTTTAGCAAAGTTCACTAAGTTTCGAGAAGAATAAAGTACTGAACAAAGTTTAGGGGTAAAATGATAATTTTGCATCCTGAATAGCCGGATAAATCCCAAGTGTTTTAAAATGAATTTTTAGAACTTAACTTTCAACCTTAACTCAAACTTGAAAATAAGACAAGAATTTAATCAAGAATTACTAAGTTACAAAGATGGGGGACTTAATTGTAATAAGCTTAATACTTTGAGGACTTTTGGGTTCAGTGAGGGTTTAAGAAGGGGAAAGTGGACTATGGCTGCCATAATCCAGTTTCTAGCCTTCTCACCCTCATTTTGCTCTCAATTTAAGCTTGGAATCAAGAGTTTTTGGTGCCAAGAGGAGTAATTCAAAGTATATAAGCTTGGAGAAGTGCATTTCAAGCTTAAAATCATGTTTTTTAAGCTTGAAAGGCGTTTCCCTACTTCCCCTGTTGTTTCCCTACTTCCCCTATTTTTGAACAAGGTGAGCAAAGTGTTCTTGATTGAATTCATGCTATTTACTTGGTTTGGAGCTTGGGTTTTGGTTAGAGAATGAAGTTTTGATGGTTTGTGCTTTGTTTTTGGATTGAAACTTGTGTAGAACTTTGGGAGCTTGGTTGAACGAAAAAGGGATTGATCCTTGCTTGTTACTTGGAGTTGAGGTAAGGGAGTCTGTTTTCAAGTTCATTTAATGCCAATAGCTTGAGTTTGCTTGAAGAATTCGAATGATTTTAGCAATGGCATTAGTTAAAGGTTTTGGTTGAATTATGGTGGACTAGAGGAATTGGGAGGATTGGATTGATGTTACAAGACATCATAGATTGGCTTGTGATAGTTGGTTGTGATCTATGCAACATGTTCTATGTGTATATGAAATTTGAAGGCATTCCAAGCATGTTTGATATGTGTAGGAAGTGTCCAAAGTTCATAGTAGCAAAACCGAAGTTTTTCTAGGCATTTTGCAGGTTTGGTGACGCGTCGCCAATCCCCAAGAGTTCCCACGATGCGTCACCAAGACCTCAAAAAATTGGCAAAACGTTGACAACTGTGGCGACGCGTCGCCAAGACAACATTTGACACCCGATTTTGTTTTCAACATAACTTTTCGCTCGGGTGTCTGATTGAGGTTATTCAAGATTCCACGTGAAGCTAAGAAGGAGTACTATCACCTCCATGTTTTAAAAACACTTAAAATGCCCCAGTTTTAGATTTATATTAACGCAAAGTGAAGGCAAGTTTTAAAGGAAACTATGTTGCAATGATCACAACAAGGTATTACTAGCCCAGGTGAGAGGTTTAGAACCCTTGGCAACCTAGCCGTGCCGTAGCCATGAGGTTGCAAGGTGAAACCTTGTTCATCTAGTCTACAACAACGAGGCCCTACGGCCTAGTCTACAAAGTTCCACCATAATTCCCCTGCATAACGACTATGGGAAGGCTACATGATTGCATCCAGTAAGCTTCGACTTGCTAGGAGCGGGTTAGTGATCAAAACTCACTAGGCATGAAGTGATGCACCATGAGGAGGACTAGTTTGAGGAGAGGTCTTTATGGCCTAGTTATATGTGCATATAAT
Source organism: Aquilaria sinensis (assembly GCA_005392925.1). Classification (NCBI taxonomy): domain Eukaryota; kingdom Viridiplantae; phylum Streptophyta; class Magnoliopsida; order Malvales; family Thymelaeaceae; genus Aquilaria; species Aquilaria sinensis. Next base: position 139,997 of record SMDT01003302.1, read on the forward strand.
AGACCCTCATTCTGTGTGAGCTCACAGCAAGAGTCCTAGTAATTTTCTTGCAGGTATATTGAAGATCCCTTACTGAGAATTGTCGAATTCTCACTCCCTGGTTTTGTTATGCAGAGCCTGAAGTTGCTAGACCGGGTAATCGTTGAGGATTATCGCGGTAGTACTCTTTGGTGTGTATAGGTATGGCAGTTGAGAATCCTTGTGATTCTAGTCTACGTAAGTACTTAGATGGCTTGTTGGTCAGGTAACAGTACTAACTAGTATCTTCCTTTGGCTGCAGAGCCTAGTAGCACTTGGCAAAGGACTTTTGAGACTCGCCACTGAGACGTGTATCAAATGTGGGAGTTAGGGTAAAGAGATCTTAGTAGAGTCTTATATTTATACAGTACTTTAGTTTGCCTTTATAGTCTATGTTATGAGGAGTCCTTAACTCTAGGATTGCTCTTGGGTGAGGGCATTGGCCTACTTTATGTATGAATGTTCTCACGAGTTGTTATGTGTAGTAAACTCACATAAATGTTGATTTTTGTTTGCTTTGGCTGTTTGTATTTATTTTCCATAGAAATTACTTGGCCAAGTTAATGTTTTAATGTTTTATGGTTTTAATAAACCAAGTCAAAGCATAAGAGCATGCATATTGCATATTCTAGGTTAATCAACTAGTATCATGGGATTTAATCCGCACACATACACAACTAGCCAATTGCAATCCACCATGAGACCAACTTTCACAGGGCTTCCTGGGCAGGGGCATGGACGGTTGTGTCATTCCTGTAATATTACCGGACATATATGTTTATACCATTGACAATACGTTTATACCATGTCAGATCGATGGAAGAATGTCGGTCTACTGCTCGCCGTAAAGATCGATACTTGTTGCTTAAGCGTAGTTGATTTGACTTTATGATTGCAGGAAGAGCTATAAAGGATACCAATCTATCAAAACGACTCAAAACAAATGAAATAATTGTTTCCCCAGCTAGAGTATCATCTGTTTCCCAAATGGATCCCCCTGACTTGGATACTCAAGCCGTATATCAATGTATGCAGTGCACACTGTTAATGAATTATTTGTTTCTGTTGCATAAGAACTGATATGATTTCTTTGGATATCTACTTACTGTAAACTCTAACATATTTGATACCTATAACATCTTGGCCTCAAATTCTGGAGTAAAAGGTGTCCGATTTAGACAAAACATTCGCTTATATAATTCAATGTTTGCTTTCACTTTCTTAGGTGCAAAAATTGATCACACTATAAACACAAGCATAAGTCCCTATACATTCCGTGTTCATGGGCAACATTATCATCATTTGGGATCTCTTTTACCTATAGATGGTACAGGTCCACAATTTGCTCAACTATATATCTACGATATTGAGCATGAAATAGATAATTGGTTGAACATTTTAGAACATAATGAAGCCTTATCTGTTGACCCCCAAATTATTGCCGACTTGATTAACATGCTTGATAACACTAATGAAATTGTTCAAGGTTTCCAAATTGTTCATGATCGTATTAATTCACCTATTGTTGCATCTTTACAGTTAAAAATATTAGAAAAATGCCCAGTAAATTTCGTAAATTATGAGACTCCTTCATCAGCAAAAATTGCTGGATTAATTATCGGGGGACTTCGGAGCTTCAGACTCTTCAAATCGTGATATAATTGTTCAATATTAAACAGGACATTTTCATCGTATTAGCCATTTATACAGATCCTTTATGTCAATACAGTATCCACTATTATTCCCATATGGTGAAGATGGCTTTCATGTTGGAATTCCATATTGCGAAATTGATAGAAAAAAAAACGTAAATATGTTACAATTGGTGAATTTTATACATATCGTATTCAATTCCGCTGCATTGATGGATTTATATTACTTAGAGGTGGTCATTTGTTGCAACAATATATTGTTGACTCTTTTGCATGTGTAGAAGAGGAACGTTTGTTTTACATCAGAAAAAATCAACAAGAATTACGTTCAAAAATATATATGGGTATCAAAGATGCAATTACAAAAGGAGATGTTAATGGAGAGGCAATTATGAAGCGCATCATCCTACCTTTTTCCTTTACTGGCAGTCCCCGTTATATGATTTAGAATTATCTAGATGCTATTGCAATTTGTCCTTGTTATAGACATCCTGATTTATTTATTACTTTCACATGTAACACTTAGTGGGCGAAGATAAATCGAGCATTTAGATTGGTACCAGGTCAAAGAGCAGAAGGCCATCCTTATATTGTTTCGAGAGTTTTCAAGATGAAAGTAAACCAATTAGTAGATGATATAACAAAAATAAATATTTTGGGACAGCCATCGCAGGTTTGTTATTATCTAATATATTACCTTTTTAATTCACGCATATATACATCAATTACTATTTGTTTATAAATTCTTATAACCTGAATAAAATATTTGCTCATTATGGTTCTATTTGTTTATTCTTACAGTCCTGTATACAATAGAATTCCAAAAGTGTGGGCTCCCTTATGTACATATATTACTTTGGTTAGATGAAGGTAATAAAATTCCTTCATTCAAATAAGTGGACTTTTTAATTTCTGCTAAAATTCTAGATAAATATACCGAGCCATTTGCATATAAGACGGTAACTAAATTCATGATTCACGGACCATGTGGAACTAATAAACCTATATCTCTATGTATGAAAAATAAACGGTGTTCAAAACATTTTCCAAAGAAATTCATTGAAACTATTTCCATCAATGACGATGGATTTGCAATATATCAAAGATGCTTTGATGGGAAAACAACTATAAAAAATGGTATTGAAATAGATAACCATTTTGTTGTCCCTTATAATTTACGCCTATTAATCAAATATCAGGCTCATATTAACGTTGAATGGTGTAGTAAAACATGAGTGATTAGATATCTTTCAAGTATATTAACAAAGGCCCTTATAGAGCACGAGTTATCATAACTAAAAATTTAGCAATTGAACCTGATTTTGAAACAATTAAAATAACAAAAGTGGACAAAATAAAAAATTACCTTGATTGTAAATATTTCTCAGCTCATGAATCAATTTGGAGATTATTTGAATTTGAAATTCATTACCGTGATCCATTTGTTAAGCGGCTTCGTGTCCACCTACCTTTGAAACAAAATATTATTTTTAAGAAAACTGACCCATTAGCAGCCATAATGATGCGAAAAGATATTCATAAAACAATGTTTACAGAGTGGATGTCTACTAATGCCCGAAATCATGAAGCCCGCAATTTAACATATGCAAAATTTCCCACACAGTGGGTTTGGAACAAAAAAGATAAGATTTGGACAAAAAGGCAAAGACAATGTCGCCGCATAGTTTACATCCACCCAGGCGTAGGGGAGCTTTATTACTTATGAATGTTATTAAATGTTGTCAAAGGTCCAAGAAACTATGAAGAAATTAGAATTGTTAATGGAGCTTTTTATTCCATATTTCAAGAGGCATGTTTTGTATACGGACTATTAGGTGATGATAGAGAATGACATGAGGCATTAAATGATGCTATGCACTGGGCTACATCTGCTGAACTACGACAATTATTTGTAACAATTATATTATTTTGTCAAATTGGGAACCTTGGTAAACTATTTGAAACTTTTTTGTTATACCTCACAGATGATATTACACATAAAATATAGTTATTAATGAACCTGTCTGTAACTACAATACCAAAAGATCAAATAAAATCTTACCTATTAGCTAATCTTGAGACATTGTTCAACAAAAATCATTCTTCTCTGATAGAATTTGGGCTCCCTATGCCAAGTGGACCACATTCTGATAATTTCAATGACCATTTATTAATTGATGAATTAGTCTATGATAAAAATACTTTACCATATCAGCATTCTATACTTTATAATAGTTTAAATACCGAGCAGTTAAGAATTTCTGATGCTATTATGCATGCAGTAGCAAATGATATTGGTGGATTATTTTTTATATATGGTTACAGTGGAACAGGGAAAACATATCTTTGGGAAACAATAATTGCAAAAATTCATAGTGAAGGGTTTGTTTATTCTAGCGGTTGCATCTTCAGGTATTACATCATTCCTCTTACCAGACGGGAGACAACACATTCACATTTTAAAATACTTTTAAATCCTGATGCCCATGCTACATGCAAAATTAAAAAAGGAACACATTTAGCCAAAGTCATCAAGAGAACAAAACTAATTTTATGGGATGAAGCACCAATGACTCATCGTTATTGCTTTGAGGCATTAGATCATGCATTACAAGATATCCTTGAACCAACTAATTCCAATGATTCAAAAAAATTTGGAGGTATACAGTATTATTATGTGGTGATTTTAGACAAATTCTTCCAGTTGTTGGGGGTAGACGCGTAGAGATAGTAAATGCATGTCTTACTCATTCATATCTATGGAACTCCTGTATAGTGCAGACATTAGAAACAAAGATATGCCTACTTAAAAATTCATCTTCCATTGGTGATAATAAAATGAAAGAATTCAATGACCAATTGTTGGCAATAGGATGCGGGAGCAGCTCAATTTGTCATCATAACTATATAGATGATGATGGATATGGTTGGGTGAAGATTCCTGAAGATTTATTGATTCAACCATCAAATAATCCTATCAAAGATGTGGTTGATTCAATTTATGACAACTTTGAACATATGTACAATAATATCAAATATTTAAAAGAATGACATATTATTACCCCTGGAATGATACAGTTACTAATCTAAACAACTATGTGCTATCATTAATACCAGGGTTAGAAATTAGTTTACTGAGTTGTGATTCGATTATTATGACGAGAAAAAATAACATTGACTATGATATCTTATATCCAGTTAAATTTCTTAACTCAATACAAATATCTGGTATTCCTGAACATAATCTAATGCTAAAAATTGGTATCCCAGTTATGTTATTACATAATCTTAATCAAACAAAAGGATTACGCAATGGAACGCATTTAATTGTAACTGGTATAACTCAAAGAATTATTGAGGCTATTATTATCTCCAAAAGTCATACTAGAAACAAAATATATATTCCTCAAATTATTACACAGGCTTTAAGAAACAAAATGACCACTTATTTTAAAATGCCAACAATTCCCACTTCGTTTTTGTTATACTATGAAGATAAACAAAAGTCAAGGATAAGCTTTAAATAAAGTGGAACTATATTTACCAAAACTTATATTTGCACATGGACAATTATATGTTGCATTATCACGAGTTACATCAAGAGATGGATTAAAAATTTTAATTCACAATGAATCTTTAGAAACTCAAAATTGTACAAAAAATGTTGTTTACAATGAAATTTTTATGGATTGGCCAAAAGGTACAAACTTCTATATTATATTGTTTATTCCATTTTGTCTGGTATACATATAACTTTGCAAAACAATTCAATTTCATATTAGTTATTCTTTAGATGGTTTAGATAGTGTATTAAATAATAAATTCTGATCCACATATATCCTAATACAGAAGGGGAAGAGAAATACGCATAAATAATCCAAAACTATTTTCCAATATTATTGTCCACTAAACGTCACCCCACAAAAAAGAGAAAATAAACAGTAAATATCGACTCTTACTATTTAACCTTCTACAGCCGTGAAGAAGTACACATGTAAATAAATAAAAAATAAGATGCTATTACCAGGAACTAGAGGAGAACAATAGTGACTATGTATCTATATTTTTAATTTAACAATACATGTAGAACTTTACCTGCTAAAAAGGAATATATTAATTTTTCACACAATATATACGTATAATCGCTTAAAATTTATACTTTATTGTTAAATATAGACAACATGGGGAAAGGATCAAATTTGACAATGAATCCTAGCCGTTTATGGCTATCTCCTCCCGTTCATTACCGTTTTTGCCACCTGTAAAATCCTCCCCATTATACCTTGCATTAATCAATACACTCGGTGGAAGAGCAATAGACTCAACCTTTCTCCAAAAATACATATTTTCATCATTGCCCCTGCCTTCTCTTTCCACGTGGACGAACACACAGAGATCTCTTGCATGAACGACTCTACTTTGACACGTCTTCATTTATGTAAAACAAACTTACAAACTACACCTGAAATATAATAATGTTCTAAAAATCTTTCACTAATTTTAAGATACATGTTTTTTTACCAGATAATGTATTATGCATATATCTCAAAGTTCTATGTATTTCAAAGATTTGAACCTCAACTTCTTGTATTTGAACTGGACACATAACACACATAATACTGGTCAAAATTTAATCAAGATTTTTCTTTTGTCTTAGCACACATAATACTCTTCAAAATTTAATCAAAATTTTCTTTTGCATTAGCACTATTATATATGGCCTTGTGCTAATCCTAGTGCACGCACAAATTTCGTGTATAAAAATTATATGTTGAAATTAATTGCAGCACAAATTATAATATTGAAATTTAAAACAAAGATTTTGGGGGATCGACTCTCTAATATGCTTCTCACGTACACAAGCCTTTGATTAACACTTTGAGTTTTTTTAATGGAGATAATAATAGCTTCTTCACGAACACGAACTCCAGAATTTGTCTTGTGCAAACACGGACTGATGTTTCTCGCCGCCACTTTTGGTTTGAGATTATCAATCATACTCCTTAAACTTGGGGGTTTCCGGCAATGTCCACCGCTTTCTCGCCACTCTTTCTTGGAGTTTGACTTGATGTAGCACAGAAACAAATCCTTCATATTCCCTGTTGTTTCATCCGGATCTAAACTTGGACTTGATGCAACACCATCCCGCGTTCTTTGTATTCCTCACCGCGTTTTTCAAATCTAGCCTTAAAATTGGGATTTGATCTTTCTTGAACTTGATTTTTACTCCCACCGGGCATTTGTACTTAATCGGCTTAAAGAGCTTGAGAGAGAACTTTTTGTAAAAAAATTTTCCTTCTCCCCAATTCTACTTTTTTTCCAATTCTTTTTTTTTTCTTTAGCCTTGGGGGGCTATTTATAGATGTGGAAAGGAGATGGTTTAGTTTAAGAAAACTACATGTGATAATTATCGCATATTTATCTCTTATATTTATCTTAAGAGAAAATAAATATGATAATTATCTTTTCTTAATTTTCCTAATTATTCAATTTAAGCGGATAATTAATGAAATATTCTAGAATATTTGAGCTAAATGATGGACATGCATGAGCTTTAGTCATTTTGGCTTTGAGGCCTAATTTGCCAAATATAGACTTTGGCTAAGACAACATAATGAGTCTTCATTTATGGCATGTGGTTGCGTGGTCTTGGGCTCCAAAAATTAAGTTTCTTGAACTTGTGGTTTTTAGACTCAATGGGCTTTTGAATTTTAGATATTGATTTTGAAATGGGCTAATAGACTTTTTATTTAGGTTTATTTATTTTTAGCCCAATAAATTTTTTATGTCTACAAATGCCACCTCAAGATTATTTATTTATTCATACACTTTCTGTGGTATAATAAATAAAATAATCTTGAATCCTTCTTAGACATTTTTGGCCGGAATTGAATTTGGACAATTGGTATTGTCCATTTCCAATCTTACTAGAATGGGAAAATCTCTTGTTAGCTTGGCTTCAATAACAAGTAATCAATGGAATTTGGTGAAGAGCATTTACTTGCATGGAAATTTCTAAATTTCAATTAGCTTCACTTTTAAACACCTTGAAAGATTAAATTTTCCAATTCTCATGGAGCTAGAGTTTCTTGTCTGCTAGCATTGGGATGCCATTGGATTCGCCAACAAGTAGCCGACTTAGATTAGAAGTCCAATTCATGCATTAAATAAGCTTTGCCCAATTTTTTTTTCTTTCCTCCGTTTAAACTTGAGTCCTTAGATAGGTTGTAGTTCAAATTGCCTATTGTTTAACAGTAAAGCATAAGCTAGAATTAAAGCGTTAACTCCATTAGGATTTAATCTCCAAGTTCAACTATATTTTCCAATCCCAATAGAACAAAACCAGCAGCATGTATAAATTAAGCACTAATCTCCATAATTTTTCATGCGAAACAAGTGCTTCTCTTCTTTCTTATTTTTTTCACTATGTTTGTCATTCATTGATTCACTTTCTTCTTCATCTCTTTTTTTTTTTTTTGCAGGCGGGCACAAATTCTCTAATTATCCGAGACGTTTCTTCCTTTTCTCAAGCTCACATGTGAGGTTTTTTATTTCCTTCATGCTAGTGCATTGTCTGTTGCTTGCATGTTTCTTGTGCATGCATTATTTAACTTGTTTCAAGCATTTACCCTTTTGTTTGTTTTTCGTTTTCATGAGCACAACGCCACTTCCAATTTGTTCCAAACTTCTACTTATCTAGTTTCGCTATTTTTTGTATGAGTAGATACCCGGTGCCATTGTACCTAATTTGTGGCTGCGATCAAATTTCTTGTTGACCTTCAAGCTGGTGACTATAAGCATCCCCGAGTTGAAGTTTTTTTTTCCTTTTTTTTATTTTTTATTTGTAGAATCATGCCCATAAATTATTTCTTGCTTTTCTTTTGAAGCCAACTAAAGCAATGTGCCACCCCATTTTTTTTTTCTTAGGGCTTCTTGGTTTACCTAAGTTCGTGGCTTCCGAGTATGGTGGGGAACCAAGGTCTTAGATATAGATCATTTCCAAACTTTAACTTTGAAATTTTTGATTTTTTTGGATTCCGATGACGTAGATAAACCTTTTAAGTTTTAAGACGAATCAACCTTGTTTTTGTGCTTTTTTTTTTTTATCATGAACCGCCTAAGTCCTTTTGCTGTAGAGTGATTGTCATTGCTTCTGCTTCTACATCAAGTTTCTTTTTTTAGTAGGATATTTTGTTGCAAGATGGCCACCCCAATGGTGCACTCAGAAGTTGTACCAGTTTTCAGGCTTGTGAAGATTGATTAGATTGCTCAGTCTAAAGATGACAAGTATTTGACAATTTCAAAGGCCATCGTAAAGCCACATTTTGATGGAGATGCTAGTCCACTTAAGCTTGTCAGTCACTATCCTTGTGTTGCTTTTTATGCCATGGTGCACCTAGGCCACATTGAGAAATCAAGCATGCCTAGACTTAGTGAGTATTCCTTGAAGAAGGACATGGTTCCTGAAGATGTCATCTTGCCAAATCAACGATCGTCCTTGTGCTTTCCCCTGTCCCATGTGAATGCTCATGACGTTGCAAGGCCAGATGTTGCTGAGCTTATTTATTGTCGTCAACTGAAGTCGGGCCCTTCCTTTGATTTAAGAGGTGAGGTTCAATATTAGTGTGGTTTCAAGGAATGGACTATTGACACTTGCAGTTTGCTGCAGACGAACGGGCTTAATGATTTAACTTCTGCCATTGGAGCCGTGCGATTTAACTACCATCGGCCGAATGGGATGTATCATGCTTTGGTTGAGGCCTAGTCTTTTAGCAGAAATACTTTCATCACTTCATAAGGTGAAATTGACATGTTTTTCTAGGAGTTGCGTAAGATCAATGGCCTTTCCATCTAGGGGGAGTATTATGAAGAGGTTGTGCCAGGCTATGCAAAGCTCATAGATCATACTGTAAATGGCTTGTCGGAGACGTGTATCACCTCTTCAAGGCCTTCTCAGAGATTGCTTTTAGCAAGAACAAAGGTAGGCTTTCTCATGCCGATTGGATTGATTCCTGGTTAAAAGTGGAAGGTCCTATGTCCAATTCTCACGCCTCTAAGCAATATTAGATCGCAACTCGGGTGAAGTATGATCGTAACGGCTGATGTATTAAAAGTTCACAAATCAAGACCATTTATGATGGTTTTTTAGAATTCTAATGTCCTATTTGATTTGCTGGCTTTCCCCAAGCATGGGTGTCCTATTTCTCCAAAATTTTATAATGAGCTTAAAATTGCCACTTATTTGGCTTTATGGCTTTGCCGTTATGTTCTCCTTTTCAAAAATGACTTACGGCTCAAAACTTTCAAAGCTACATCAAAGATGGCACAATAAGTCACTTTTAGCTTGGTACCTCCTATCCTAACATGCAATTTATAATGGGTTTTCTAGGACTGGGCAACTTGAATGAGAGTCTTGTGAACTTGGAAGGGTGAAAGTAGCATTTCCTAGTCATTTCCTTTATACTTGGGCTGGCTTACATTTTCCATAAGCAGTTTGTGACACTATGAGCAAAGATTTTTCTTGTCTTTGCTACGTGATTGGCTTCCATCTTATGATTTCTCATGGAATTCTATACCAACTACAATGAATTCAGGGGAACATGCTGATGATGGAAAGAGGGCAAGATACAACGGAGTTCATGATGAGCCTCTGTCCCTGGGTACTTAATATATCATCAGAATAATACTTTTATCATGGAGCACTACAATCCCCAATAGTTCATTTGTTTTCTTCATAGGCTTCCTGGTAACCCAAAGCTCATTATTCTTTCTTCTTGGCTTGACTCCTTATATGAAGCATGGTTGTTTTTTACTCAGACTAGCACAAGTGCTAAGTTCTACATCCTCAAGTTTTCTTCTACCATTGGTTTACAAGTTGACTTAAGCTATACAAATTAGTGGAAAAATAAAGTACTGCCTACTTTGGAAAAAATTCTAGTTTCTACATTATTGGAAAGCGAGAAACCAAGCTTCAAGTTATCTCTTATCAAAGCTCCACCAACCTTAGTTAAGGAGCAAAACCTAGATTCAAAGAAGCATCCAGCGATAGAAGTATCAGTGGCCCATACAAGAAAGAGGATCAAGTTGAAACCTCGTCAGCTACTTTTGCCAGAACCTAGTGTGCAAGCTTCGAGAAACAAATGTTCTTCCTTTTGTCGAAGCTTAGAAAACAGTCTTGGCATGTCCCCGAAGTCTGTTAATGAGGGTAAGTATTTTCCTTATGCTTTCATTCACAAATTTTTTTTGTTTCTTTGTTTTAGCCTATCTAATATTCTCCTAGTTACAGTATTCCCTAATGTACCAAAATCACAACACCTTTTCTCTAAAGAGCACTCAGTACATGGAATTGAGAAGATTTAAAGCTCTAGATGGTTTATCTGATCATTCTATAGAAGATAATTCAAATAAGAAAGATAAAGTGGAAGTTATGTTGAGTGGCCAAGTCATAGCTTTTGCGTGCAAGACAATTATCGTTGATACAGTCTCGACGCCTCCTCCTTTGAAGGGAAACTCACAAATTATGCCAATAATCTCTTGTGCTTCCAGTATGCCAAAGGAGTCCTTTGCTTCAACAAATCTCATTAAAGAGATTCTTTACCGTGGTCTCGTAGACTACTTGAAGAAAGAAGGTGATGGTGATTTGAAAAATGGATTTTCTTCACTATTAGATTGGTGGCATTATAAGAAGAATAAAATTTTGAAGCTTCTGACCAAATGTTTCTTTGTAGATTGCTCCCATTTATTTAAAAAGATGGATTATTTACTAAAAAGAACTGTGGTGTACTTTTCATAGCAATAGAAAGCCATACAGTCATTGGACCTAAAGGTGAATCAGAGGGAGCTTGGTTCTATTAAGGTGGAATTTGGCATTCATACTTCACGGGAGACAACTTTTGCTGAGAAGATAAATTCGCATGCGAACACCATGGAGAATGCTAATGCCCTAATAGAAAAGCTTTAGCAGAAAGTGGCAGATTTGTCAACTGCCATTGATATATTTCGAGATGAGAGTCAGAAATCTCTCGAAACATTAAGTTCCTTGGATGCAAGGCACAAAGAAATTAAAGATCACTTAGCTACAGGGAAATCTAAGAATGAAGCAGTAAATTAGCAAAGGCAGGACCTTAAGATGGCACATTTAGACATTTTTTCTGGGGCTTGGGCCGCCATTTCCATGTAGTTTATTTTCCTCTCCTTTTTAGGGTTAGGTAGGCTGTGGTATAATTCTGGAATGGAATGAAGATTTTTTTTTTGTTATTGAATCTTATCATTTTACTTAATTCCACCCTTCAAATAATACTCCTGACCTTAATAACAAAGATGTACTTGAACTAATGGACAACATAGCATGAAAAGAAAACTTTCATTTGATTTAGCCATTCATAGTTTACACTTGTGCGGGCCAGGAGTATTACATTTTTTGTTTTGAGGATTTTGTTATACATAGTTTATACTTGTGTAGACCAGAAGTATTACATTTTTTTTGTTTTGAGGATTTCAAAGATTTCCCCGTACACAGTTTAAACTCATGAGGGCTAAGAGTATTACATTTTTTTATTTTTTGGATTTAGAGGATTTTGTGGTACACAGTTTATACTCATGTAAGCTAGGAGTATTACAATTTTTTTTTTCCGTACACAACTTATACTCGTACAGACCAAAAGTATTGCATTTTTTCTTGTTTTGTCATATAGTTTAGGCTCTTGTGACAAGGAGCATGCCCCTAAGCCTTCATGCGTAGAACTTCTTCAAGAACTTGCCATTGATAGGGCCAACTTTTAAGCCGTCTGTGTCCACTATATTGTAAGCACCATTAGTGTAGAATTCGGTCACCACATACAGCCATCTCACTTTGACACGAACTTTCCTTCAGCATGCTTCATCATGATGATTAGTCTCTTAATGGTCAGCACCAGGTCCCCAATTTGAAATGTCCTCAGGCACACATTCTTGTTGAAAACTTTTGCCATGCAAACTTGATAGCACTCTAAGCGTTGTTGAGTTTCAAGTCTTTTCTCGTCTAAAGCGTCTAACTACTCCAGTTGCAACTTGGCATTTTCCTCCTTAGTTAATCCTTTTTGCAGAGCTATCCTTAAGGAAGGGATTTGGCATTCCAACAGGAGAACCGCTTCTATGCCGTAGACCAAGGAATATAGAGTTGCTTGAGTAGAGGTCTGATGTGTTGTTTGATACACACAAAGGGCTTCTCTAACTTTCTCATGCCAATCTCTCTTTGATCCCGAGATGACCTTTTTCAAAAGGTTGTGTAGCTTCTTATTGAAGGTTTCAGCTAATCTGTTTGCTGTAGCTTTGTACATAGAAAAGTTATGTTGGATAAATTTGGATTTGGCACAAAGTTTATCCATCAATTTATTGTAGAATGACTTTTCGTTGTCAGTGATGATGTAGCGGGGAACTTCATATTGGTAAATGATATTTACTTTGATGAATTCCACCACATTCTCCTTTTGACCTTATTTAATGGGATAGTTTTCGCCCATTTTAAGAAATAATCTGTGGCGGCCGAGATAAATTAGTGCACAGTAGATAATTTAGGAGTGATTGGTCCCACAATGTCAAGCTCCCAAACATCGAAAGGCCAAGAAGCCACTGTATGGTGTTAAGGCTCCGGAGGCTAATGAATGAAGTTGATATAAAATTGGCAAGCTTGACATTTCTTAGCATAGCTAATGCAATCCTTCACCATAGTTGGCCAACAGTATCTTATCCTTTTAATATGATAATATAGTTTTTATCCAAATTGATAAGCTCTACAAATTCCAAAATGAGAGTCTTCTACAACTTGGCTAGCTTCTTCGTCACTTAGGCATCTGAGGAGAACTTCTTCAGTAGAACAGTGATAAAGAACTTATTTACAGTGGATAAACCTTAATGCTCTTTGGTGAATATCGGCTCGATAATAAGGGTCTTCGGGCTTGTTACAATGTTCCAAGTAGTTAACAAATGATTTTCACCAATCTTCCTTTGGTTCAATGATAGAGATAGTATGACTGCACCCATCTTTCCCGTCTAACATTTGTTGTATTACCCATCTCTTATGTACTTGGACCGAGGCTTATTTGTCAGTTGAATTTTCTAGAATAACTGGTAGGTTGGCTAAAGCATCGGCATACCGATTCTGCCCCCGAGCAACATGATGAATGCTTACTTGATCTAACCGCTCAAGCAAATACCTTGCATATTTGAATAAAGGGAATAGCTCAGGCTTCCGAACATCATATTCTTGGAAAAGTTAATTGACCACTAGTTTAAAGTCTCCAAAGATCTCCAATTCTTGGATTTGCATGTCCATGCATGCTTCCAATCTAATTAGCAATGTTTGGTACTCCACTACATTATTTGAGCACTTCTCGAGAAAGCTGAAAAAGTATGACATAACTTCATTGTAAAGAGAGATGAATATCACACCTGCCCTCACTTTATATTCCTGGGATGCACCATCGAAGAACATCTTCCAGCTCAGGATGATTTGTGCAAAGAAGACTTCTTCATCCGAGATGTGTTTTGGGAGTTTCCATTTTGCTGGCATAGGGTGATCGGCCAAGAAGTTTTCTAATTCTTGTTCTTTGATTACCTTTTACGAGATAAACACCATGTCAAATTCGGACAGAAAGAGAGCCCATTTAGCCAACCTTTACAAAAGCACCGGTCTTAACATCAAATACTTCAGTGGATCAGCTTTTGACACAAGATGGACTATGTGGGCTAACATGAAATGTCTTAGCTTCTTTACAACAAAGATCAATGCAAGGCAAATCTTGTTAATAGAAAAATAGTTAGCCTCTAACCCTACTAGCCTTCGACTCAAGTAGTAAAGTGCATTTTTCTTCGTCTCATCATTTTCTTAAGTAAGAAGTGCCCCCAAGGAGTGTTCTTGGGTGGCTATGTATAGTATTAGGGGTTTTCCTTGAATTAGTGCTACAAGAACAAACGAATAAAGTAGGTAGTCCTTTATACTTTGAAATATATTTTTTCAAGCATCATCCCAGATAAAAGGCATATTATTTTTTAGGAGCCTACTAAATGGGTGGCATCGTCCTGCTAGGTTGGAGACAAACTGCCTTATATATGCTAATCTTCCTTACAAACTTTTAAGCTCGAGAGTGTTATTTGGCTCAAGCATTTTCAGGATTACGTCTATCTTTGATTAGTCCACCTCAATGCCATGATGACGGACAATGAATCCTAAGAACTTTCCAGAAGTAATGCCAAAGGCACATTTGAAAGGATTCATCTTTAGTTGGTATTTGCAAAGTTGGTCAAAGATATCACTCGAGTCCTTTAGGTGCTCTGACTTGTTCTTCCTTTTCATCACCAGGTCATCAACATAGCATTCTACTTTCTTGTGCAACATGTCATCAAAAAGTCCTTGTATCGCTTGTTGGTAAGTTGCACTGGCATTGTTAAGTTCAAATGGTATGACTTTGTAGCAGTAGATCCCCTTTGGAGTACGAAAGGCTGTAAGCTCCCCGTCTTTTGGATCCATGTGAATTTGGTTGTAACTAGAGAACCCATCCGTGAAAAACAAAGCTTTATGTCCTGTCATTGTGTCAACCATTAATTTTGTTATCGGCAAAGGGAAGTCATCCTTTGGGCAAGCTAGATTCAGATCCTGAAAGTCTACGCAGATTCTGATTTGTCCATTCTCTTCCTTACCACCACAATATTTTAAATCTACATGGAGTACTTAACTTCTCGAACGAAACCAGCACTAATAAGCTTATCTACTTTAGCCTTAATTTGTAGGATGAGTTTTGGCTGAAATCCTCGTTGAGCCTATTTAACGGGGCGAGATCCATTCTTCATGGCAAGGTGATGGACAGCAATCTTTGGATCCAATCTAGGCATCTCTTTATAGGATCATGCAAAGACATCTCCTTACCACCATAATATTTGAAATCCATGTGGGGTACTTAACTTCTCAAATGAAACCAGTACTAATAAGCTTATCTACTTTAGCCTCAATTTATGGGATGAGTTCTGGCTGAAATCTCCGTTGAGCCTATTTAATGTGGCGAGATCTATTCTTCATGGCAAGGTGATGAACAGTGATCTTTAGATCCAATTTGGGCATCTCTTTATAGGATCATGCAAAGACATCTTCATATTCTTTTAGTAACTCAAAGTACCTTGCCTCCTCTTCAGGACTCAGCAAGGGTATTCACAAATACCGACTTTGAATGATCTGGCACCCCCAAGTTTAATTCCTTAAAGTCATCAATGGTTGCTTGCCCCCTTCCTTAAAAGCTTCAGGTGTAAGGCTCAGATCAATTTCTTCTAGTACTTCTTTTATGCTTGACTCATCTTGATCTCGTTCTTCAAGTGTGACATTATTGTAGGAGGCTACTTCTTCTTAAGGATCATCATCTTGGTGAAATGCTTGGTGACGACGCCTTTGTCTTCTTTGCTTTTGGCGCTTGGCCTTTGCTTGTACTTTTGGATGAGCTTCACTTGGTCCGAGCCGTGAGAAAATAAAAGTTCTTTGTATATTATTGGTAAAAGCTTTTGGTCCTAAGTGCTTGAATACAGAGACTTGAACATTCTCATGGGTTTCGTTTTCCTCCTGGTTGACTTGTAACTCTACTTGGTCTTCATCATAATCATAGATTTGGATCATTACCGGATTGCATGACACGTTCTTTGTGAGGTCAGAAGGTTGATATCCTAAACCATGCTTGTCTCCAAGTTACCCTTTTTCAAGGACTGAATCCAAATCATCAAGTTGCCAAGGTTCACTTTTGTTATATGCTACCCTTTAAAACAATTTTTTGACTTTGGGATCAAACTATACATTTTCTTTCAAACTTTAAAACTCTTTCATTTTCTTTATAGGTTCATCAAACGTAGCTAATTTAGAGAGTAAAAAAATTGGTAGGACCAAGTCTCCTTTTAGCACTTTGGCATGTTTTTAGAGAAGCAAGGTTTACTGGTTGAGACAGGGATGTGCTTTTTGGTGTTCTTTGCTTTAGGGAGCATTATGGAGAAAGCTTTGGGCTTTGTGTCTTAGTAGTCCTTTAGATAGAACTTGGTAGCGGAAAAATGGATTTCTTTGATGTAAAAAAGGGCAATTTCTGACACGTTTGATACTTTCATCATTATCAACATACTCGAAGCATTGGTGCCAAGTTGATTGTACAACACAATTTTCATGCATCCAAGTTTGCCTAAACAGCAAGTCATATGAAATATTTGCATCAATAACATGGAATAATATGGAGGTTTTCAACTTTTCTATCTTCATTGTAAGCTGAATTTTTTCTACAAAGCATTGCCCTTTTTGGTTGAAACATTGGATGATCAACTTGCTACTTGAAGATCCTTTGTAGATAACTTGACTTTCTTCAAGGTTCGAATAGGCATGATATTTATGGCAGAGTCATCATCAATTAAAATCCTTTTAAGTTGGTGTTCACGAATATATCCACTTACATTAAGAAGTCAATTAAGCTGACAATGACCCAACTACAAGTCTTCGTCATAAAAAAATATTGTAGCCATGTAGGTGACATGCTTATCATTTGTTTTTTTGTGAAACACCTTTCCTTCATAAGCTCCTAGGTCAATGAGTACTTGAAGCAAGGCTAGTCAAACATTTTGCAGAAGCTATGGCTATGGTTGTTGAGAAATCTTTAAGTTTGGAAATGATGCTAGCCTTTACTGTATCGATTTCATCTCCGATGCTTATTTTGTTGGGTCCTTTTTGGCTACCACTTGATTTGCTATCTCCACGAATGCCTATGGTATTTACCTTCACATTATGTTTTGTAAAGTATGATTTTGGGAAGTAATAAAGCAGTGTCATGGGCCTCCTAACCACCTGTGGTGGTTTTACATCTATTGGATGCGGTGGTCTCTGGATATTTCTAGGCATTTAAGGATGCATTCTTGTGGGGTCATGCCTGTTTAATGCTTCTAGTTCTTTGTCTTTCAAAGCTTCTAAAAAGGAGTAGTGTGGTGGTTGGTTCCTTCATCGTCTTCGGCCTCTTACCATTGTCCATTCATTATCTTGCTCATCTAACAAACTAGAACTTATTAAATCTCCCCATCTAGTTGGCTTTTCAGCTTGGTAGCTCATCAAGCTAAACACTTTTGAAGGATTTAGGATGCTTACCCTTCTTGTCCAAGCATACTTTTCTTTCTTACTTATGAACATTGACCATCCATCACCAACTTCATTTTCCGACTTAGATGAGGATTCCCATGTACCTAAGTCATCAACTATGACTTCATAGAAGCTTGGGGCATTTGGGTCCTTAGAGTATTTTGGCATTCTAGGGTATGCATAAATAGTTGTCACCTTACCATCAACCTCAAATTTCACTAGAACAGCAACTTTTGGGCCCTACATGAGTAATTCAAGTGTATTTTCCTTCTTTGTAAAGTTTTGGGCTGCGATCTTAACTTCATCTTTGAGTTTTTCCATGAACTTCGAGGAAACTGTTCTAAAGCATATCTCCGCAACATTGGCAACCAGTGGTTCCTCTAAAGCATCGAATTTAATATGCCCTTCCTTTTCCATGCGGACTATGAGATCCTTCAGCACAAAGCATTTTTTGATGAGATGACCAAAGATGCAACGGAATTGACAATACTTGGGATCATCCACTCTTCCAACCTCCTCTAGTCTCTTCAGGTTTGATAGTTCTATCAAGTTCCTTTATAGCAACTGATCCAAGATTGCAAGCACATCAGCATCTACAAATGGGTATTGTTTTGCTTTAAGCTCCTTTAGTGTTAATTTTTTCTTCACATCTAGTTAGCCCTTCATGAATTTGGTTTCAATGCACGAGCTTCCTTTGGAGATCTTCACTGGAATAGTAGCTACGGCCATGGCTTTTTAGCCTTCACAACTTTTTCTTCCTTGTCTTTCTTGCCATTTTTCTTATGAAATGAACTACTTGGAACATAGCTCCCATACCTTGCAATCTAGATCTCTAAGTCATGGGCCCTTATTGCGAGTTCTTCAAATAAGTGTGGCATATTCTCCTTTAAGTTATAAAGTATTCCCCAATGCATTCTTTGTACACACATATCGATCGATGCGGCTTTACTTATCCGCTCATTGTAGTTGAGGGCGTTAGTTCTCTAATGCTTTATGTATTCCGTTACCAACTTTATTTTTCCTTTGTTTGAATACTGCCAACTCCGAGAGGTTAACCGTCCTTTTTGTGCTGTAGAAGCGTAACAAGAACTCTATTTCAAGTTGGTCTCATCTATCAATGGATCCAGCTGAGATATCCGTGTATGAATCAAAAGTAGCTCCTTTCAGTGATTGAACAAATTGCTTCACCAAATTGCTTCACCATGAAATCAGCATAGGTCCTGGCATTGTTGTAGGTTTCAATAAAGTGAGATATATGTTGCTTCGGGTTGCCTTTGCCATCAAATTGTTGGACTTTTAGCAGTTGATAGCCCAATGGCATTCTTAGCTTTTAATCCTCCTCGAGTACAATTTTGAATATACTATGGATGCTTGTGGAGCCATTCTAGATTGAGCTCGAATGGTATCCATGATCATGTGTTGCAGTTGCTGCACAGATAATGAGGCCACAGACCTCCTGGCTGTGTCGTTCAAGGCACTTTGCATGACCATACGATCATATTAACTTTGCTTTTGCTGCTTTTCCATGTTCTCAAGCTTTTCAGCAACAGGATCAATGGCTTGCTTTATGTCACTTGTAATTACTTCCTTGGGAAAATTTTGAGCTTCTTGTTTACTAATCAACAATGCAATTTTGGCATCTTTCTTTTCAAGTTTGGTCATCAACCTTTCAATGGACAATGCCATTGTTCGAGATAATCCTTAGAAATTCCAGAATCTGCTACCAAGGCTGGCAACTTTGATTGTGAGGATGAAGAGTAATCTGCCCACTTTTTCTTTTGGAAAGCTAAACATCCAATTTTAGATTTTTCACTTGTGGTGCCCTTTCTTATTGATGTCTTAGAAGATGAATGAGCTCTTATCTTCTTAGCACAAACTTCCACTTCCTTGTTCCTACTTGAGTGGCTAGAGTGGCTTGAAGGATTGGATCTCCCTTTTGTTGGTTGAACTTCCTGCTTCTTTACAGCAACTCATTCTTTCTAGTTTTTGCTAGAAAATTGCATTAGCGGATATGCCAATTGAGATCCTTTAATGCGAGCTTTTGCATGAGTGACCAGTATGACTTCTTTTTCCTTTGTCACAGATTTCCAAGTGTTGACAGCGGCAACTTGAGCTTCCATGATCTACACTTGAATTTCTTCAAAGCTTCCTCGATGCGAGAAATGATAGGCAGATAATGTCCCCTAGTGGAGTTACATGAAATTTATACGTACAAATTTCATGTGTAAAAATTACGCCTTGAAATTAATTGTAGCACAAATTACAATAGTGAAATTTGAAACAGATATTTTGGGGGATCAACTCTCTAACGTATTTCTCATGTGCACAATCTTCTAATTAACGCTTTGAGTTTTTTTGGTGGAGATGCTAACAACTTCTTCACGAACACGAACTCCGGAATTTGTCTTGCGCAAACACGGACTGATGTTCCTTGCCGTTTCTTTCGGTTTTAGATTATTCATCGTACTCCTTAGACTTGAGGGCTTTCGGCAATCTTCGCCGCTTTCTTGCCGCTTTTCTTTAGAGTCTAACTTGATCTAGCACATAAATGAATCCTTCATGTTCCTTGCCGCTTCCTCTAGATCTGAACTTGGACTTGATGCAGCACCATCTCACGTTCTTTGTGTTCCTCGTTGCATTCTTCAAATCTGACATTGAAATTGGGATTTGATCTTTTTTGGACTTGATTTCTCTTTTCACCGGGCATTTATGCTTGATCAGCTTAAAGAGCTTGAAAGAGAGCTTTTTGCAGAGAAATTTTCCTTTTCCCTGGTTTTGCTTTTTCTCCAATTCATTTTTCTTTTTCTTTGGCCTTGGGAGGCATTTATAGGTGTGCAAATAAGGTGGTTTGGTTAAAAAAAAAAACAACATGTGATAATTATCATATATTTATCTCTTATATTTATCTTAAGAGAAAATAAATATGATAATTATCTCTCCTTAATTATCCTAATTATTTAATTTAAAAGGATAATTAATGGAACATTCTAAAATATTCTAGAATATTTGAGCTAAATAATGGACATGCATGGGCTTTAGTCATTTTGGACCTTGAGGCACAATTTTCCAAAAAAGGACTTTGACTAAGACAACACAATGAGTCTTTATTCAGAGCCTCTAGTTACGTGGTTTTGGGATCCAAAAATTAGGTTTCTTAAACTTATGGTTTTCAAACTCAATGGGCTTTTGAATTTTGGAGATTGATTTTGAAATAGGCTAGTAGACTTTTTTATTTAGGTTTATTTATTTTTAACCTAATAAATTTTTTATGTCTACACTTGGGATTTGTAATATTTATTTCTCAATCTTTTTAGTTAAAGTGGCACCACTTCGATATTACACTGGTGGACTTTCACCATTTAATTTATCCTAGTTATTTATAGAGACAAATTGCAGTAACTACATTAAGAGTACAAACTCATCTTACTAATTACAGCAACTGTTTGCTATAGCTTTAAAATTAGGAGATTCATCTAATGCACACAAGTACATAATTGTAACTTATTTTTAGGGTCAATTCATTTTGTCTAAAGTCAACTAACTTTTTTTTTTTTTTACTTTTACACATTTTTTACTTGAAACTAATTTCATTTGAAAATCAATGTTATGTAGATGCAATAATTAATTTGAAAGTAAATTTTTAGAATGTTGTTAAATTTTTATAAATTTTTCTTTTTTAAGGCTTGAAACTAAAAAAAATTCATAAAAATTTAGTAAGATTATAAAAATTGTATTTTCAATTGATTATTGTAGTTACATAATATTGACTTTTAATTAAAATTAGTTTCAAGTAAAAAAATGTAAAAATAAAAATAAGTTTTTTTGTAGTCAATTAACTAAAGTTAAAACGAATTGGGTGTTACCCATTAAACTTTAGAATTAATGTTCAACTAATTTAAAGTTGGTTTCTCATTATAGGTGCT
Source organism: Aquilaria sinensis (assembly GCA_005392925.1). Classification (NCBI taxonomy): domain Eukaryota; kingdom Viridiplantae; phylum Streptophyta; class Magnoliopsida; order Malvales; family Thymelaeaceae; genus Aquilaria; species Aquilaria sinensis. Next base: position 161,713 of record SMDT01003302.1, read on the forward strand.
TTTATTGAGGATTTTAGTCTCATTTTTTTCAATGTAGAGATAAACCAAATCTCTACCAGGCTATGTCCACATTTTACGTAAATAACAGCAACCACTCCACCAATATTAATCATGGACATAATCATATCATACACTAATATGTCTAGACTTTCCATTACAAATTTCACTATGTGCTCTCTAGATAGTAGTCTTAATAATATAGTGTAAAGAATTAGCGGTGTTGGTTATGGTCACAACTCTCTTTCAAATAACAATATTTAAGTCATTCTAATTCATTGCCTCCAATAGCCAAAGGATAAACTTTGACACCAAACAAAATTTGTTTATTAGATGTCAAAATTCTAGCACACTTATATAACAAATATCCACCCATTAGTATTTCTCATTCAATTTTAATAGAACATCCTTCCAGCATAAGATGTTTAAGTACTACAAGTTTAGATATTTTGTTCTTAGCAAATATTCCAAAACTCTTGAGAATTGCTTTGCAATGCTTTATGCCATGTTTGCTTTCCTTGTATATGGCAAGAAATATACATTATATATAGTCATGTACAATTTATGGTGTCATACATCAGACTATCAATAGCATTGCCAATTCATGTTTTTTTAAGTAACAGTTTTATCAATATTATTTGACAATTTCTTGAGCCCTATATATTTTATGGCTCAAATTGCAGTAAAGCTGGTTCACCTAACCAAGTGTTAATTTCTTTGGGTCAAATTGTGTAAAGCCTACACAACCAATAGTGGTCATAGAGCAATCACTATCAAGGATTCATATGCGACTTTCTGTCATTGCAGTTCATCATATTAGAACTCTTCCAAAGTAGATTTCTTTTAATTTTGTGCTCCATAAACAGTAAAATAATTATTAGTCACCATATAAATCAAATATATACTAATTAGATTAACATACATGTATCAAAACATAGAACAATAGTAGGGGTACCTCATTTGTAGACATTTTATAACCATATAGCTGTCCAATGTTCCACATAAGAATTTTGACATTAAATTGAAAAAGCTTACTCTTTGACATCAACACTCACTTTCATCTTCATTGAATAATTGTCTTTAAATTATTAGAAAAATAAGGGATGATGAAGATGAAGAAATGCTTATGAGTTGTAAAATAATTTCACTTTCTTAAAGACAATTATTCCCCCAACTATAGCATACCAAGAATATGTCTTTGGATACAACCAAAACTCTATAAAAAATCTTTCTTAAATTGTGAAATGACTCATTTATATAGAAAATGAAAAAACACAAATCTTTTCCTAATGTACATAACGATTCATAAATATGTGTCTCTTGAAATAGACACAATTATTTATAAAAAAAATGTGTTAATTACAAAGGACACTATTGTTAGAAGAGTTACAACTTTTTGAATTAACACAATTGTTCATGAGAAAATGTGTTCCTTGTAAAAGACAAAATTGTTAGATGAGTCATAACTCTTTGAATTTTAATCAATTTATAAAATTAATTAAAAGTAAATAAATAAAATACATTTTTAATTTATGTGAAACTTACAAATTACACATAGAACTTAAAAATGTTCTAACAAGGTTATTTCTATATTTTCAGGAAAAACTTCAGTCGCTATGGTTTATTTGATTTTGGCCATTATTTAAACTGTCTCTAAACTTTAACTTTTAGGTTTAAACCCACAATTCGTTCAATTTTTATTACTTTTTTGTGTCTTAATACTAAAACACCAATTTCAGTTTCTGAAATCTATCTTTTTACCCTATTAATCTTAAAATTTTATGGCATAGAGATTATACTTGATTTTAAGTCAACTCCAAATCTCAATTTTTTTTATTTTCATGGAAAAATTTATGTTATCAATGATTAAACTAAATTTTAATTAGAACTCTAAACTTTTCATTTTTCATCCCTAAACTTTATTATTAGGTAAAATCCACCATGGGTCACCTAATTTATTTTTTTGTCCTAAATGGGTACTTGACTTTCATGTTATTCTAGCGAGGTACCTTACTTCTTATGACGTGTCTTATTTAAGTACTTTTCGTTAATTTCGTTGTTAGGTTTGACAAAAAATGATGTTATGGAAAAAGAAAATATTAAAATAATTTTTGAAATAATACTTTTAGTCCTTTAAGTTTTCCTATTAACAATTTATATCATAAACTTTTTATTTAGACTTTTTTGTCCTTCTCCTCTAATCTTAATTTTTTTAAACTATTAAGAAACCTAACTGTAATAAACAACCGCTGCCCAGCTAACTGTCCTCAAGCCAACCACCCTCTAGCTGCCAGCCTCGTCGTCGTTTCCTCCTCCTTCCATTTCGCCACCGTTCCCTCCTCCCTTTATAGTTTATCGTTCATCTCCCCTTGCTCCAATGTAGCTCAAGCCCTTTACTCCACGTTCACTCGATGCCCATCGCTCCCCTTGCTCCTCGTTCTGCTACGATTTAGAGAATTGGTTGGCAATCTAAGTGATAGGATCCATGCAACATGGTTTCAACAATGACGGGTTTAACAGTATTTGACAGTGGGATTCGTGATGGGTTCGACAGTGACGGTTTACCAATGGTTTCGATAGCCATGGCTTAGCGATGGGTTTGACGGCCATGGTTTAGAGATGGGTTCAACGGTAGCAACTTCGACCATGGCAGCTTTGATAGGTTTTGAACAATTTGCACGATTTTGATGGCCATGGAAGCGAAACATGCTTGAATCACCAATTTCTTTGAAGATGGCTAGGTGGTCAGCTGGAGGGCGGTCGACGGCGGGGGTTGGTAGTTGAATTGGTGGCTGGAGGGTGGTTAGTAGTGATTGGGGTAAAGGGCGGTCATTGGCGATTGGGGTGGAAGTGGTTGGCGACGGTGGCTAGAAGAGCAGCTTTTGGGGGCTAGGGTTTTGGGATATAATTAATTTGGTGGAAGTCCAGGGGCTAGAATTAGTGATTGAAAAAATTTGAGCACTAAAATTATCATTTTAAATTTATTTTCGTATTATTTAATATCATGTTATCATTTTCCGTCAAACTTAACCTTGAAATTAACGGAAATCACCTAAATAGGATGTGTAATAAAAGGTAAGGTATCTTACTAGGACAAAATAAAGGTCAAGTATCTATTTAGGACAAAAAAATAAGTTTGGTGACCTTTGGTGGATTTTACCCCTTTATTATTTGATGATTATTATACTATATTTATATTAAATGCTAACCATAGATTGAGTTGCTGCAACTCTAGAAATTTTCTTTTTACCTTTTTGGTCCTCACACTTTTTTTGGGGACATTGACCTCTCTTTTTTAGTGTTTGAGTTTCTAAAATATTATTATCTATCTTCCTAAGCCATAAACTTTGCTTATTTATGATCAACTGCTTGAAAAATAAATTGTTGTCATAACGTGTGGCTAATACAGCTAGTTCTTCATATATATAAAAAGGCATGACCACTATTCATTGATGAACGGTACCCAAAATATTGTCATTTTTTTTTTTTTGCCTTTCCCAGTAACGGGATAAACTCCTCTTTTATTTCCTAAATATTTTCTTTATCGTTTTGTTCTTCTGATGAATGAGTCCCTATTTCATAAGGGTGAGTATGGATTGGGTATACCCGAAACCCAACCCGAACTATCCTCATTGGGTTGGGTTATGTTGGATAAAAATGAACCATGGTTTGTGGGTTGGTTTTACATATAAGAAAACAAATGATTTTTTGATTGGTTCTGATTTCATGTGGAATCAACCCGAGGTATATATATATATATAATTATATAATAAAAATTATAGTATTACTAATATATCCATATATATATATATGTATTTCTTTGAATAATTGTGATAGTCATTTTGTGTTTTTATATTAAATCCTTAAACTGTTGTTCCAAATTGAAATAATATGGAAGTTGTGAGATTATTCACGAAATTTGTCCATATTTACTTGAATCATTTCACTTTCTAGATCAACTACTCTTAGGTCATTTTGCTTTCTAGGTTGACTACTCCTAGGTCATTTTGCTTTTTATTTTTCTACTCCAGACTACTTTCTATGATACATTCTTCATATATTTTTTTTTCATTTATGAGTCACATGAAACTAAAAATTCATGACATTAATATATTTCAAGTTTTGATACTAAAGAATATGATCTTAAAGGCCCAGCTTTTTATGCGGAATGTTTTGCCAATGTTGGAATTACTGAAGGGAAGTAAACTAGCTGAGATGGAAGATATTTCACAAGTAACTCTTTTGAATAATTTTAGTAACAGTATGTTAAACTATTTTAAATGTGTCTAAGTACATGTACTTAAATGCTGATTTAATTGTATATTATGTTGAATATTTTATAAACTGATTATGGATGCAATTTTGTTGAATTTTGGTATTGTTATAGATATACAGTATAAACTGAACAACCCAAGAACCAGAACCAAAAAACCCTGAACCATGGTTCAGGTTCTATTCAGTTATCAATTCTCAGGTTGGGTAGAAAAATTTTAGAACCGATGTTATTTCGTGTTGATTCGGTTCCAGCATAAAACCGAACCAACCCGAATCATGCTCATCCTTACTATTTCAAGCACATTGGCCTCCCATTTTGGATTCTTTGGTTTTGTTTTATTGATGATATATGAAAAGATAGAGCTTAATTTGGAATTTAGTTATAAGAGTTTTTTTAAATTTTAAAGTATTTATGAATCTTTATTCCCAATTTTGGATATAAATTACCATTAACCATCAATTGGGATTTTTACATGCCTTGAAATTTAAAAACATTTTGTATAGTTTTTTCAATTTGAAAATATTTACTAATCTTAATTCTAAATTGAGGGTATGAAATACAATTAACTGGGAATTAAAATTTCTATCTAGCTTAAAATTTAAAAAAAATTTATTTTGTTTTTTAAAGTTGATGGCATTTATAAGTTTTAATTTCCAATTAATGGTATCAAATTTTCTTAATTAAAAACTAAGATTCATAAATACCCTATATGAAAAATTATTATAAGATTCTTAAAATGAACTTTTATGTTTTAACACAATAATCTTTACATTTACTTATTCTCATTACTTTATCATTACTTTATCATCATCAGAGCCTTCAATGAGCCATTAAGTGACTAATGTCAATGCATATCAAACTAAGACTAATATGTGTCTAACAAAACTTACAGCGAAACAAGGGTGCAGGCTAACCTATAGTTTTGTTTCGTTTTTGTATTTTTACTAAAATTTCAAAGTACAATATAATAAAATTTTGATCTGTAGTTAGAATATTTATGTACTTTTCTTCATTCAAGTCTTGGCACATAGAATTTAATACATATTATGTGTTTTGGGGTTGAATGATACCTCTTGTTCTTAGGGATAAAACTTCTGGAGTTGGACTGAATTTTCAGCTTGTTTTTTTTTTCTTTGTGGCATGAAACAAGACTAATTAGAGACTTACCCATTTAGAAAGATATACTTCTCCTACCAACAAGAGGTACATTTTAACGGAATGAAGACTCAAACCTCGCACTTGACAAGTAAAGGTGTTTATATCTTTTAATGCTTGGTGGCCTTTGACTCCTGCTCCTAAGGGCTAATTTTTTTTTTTCACCCCCTTTTGTAGCCTCATAAACCTTGCCCTTGGAGCTAGAAAAAGGCTTTGGTCAACGTTGACACTGATACGTTGTCGTTCAATTTTACTTTAATTATTTCCACCTTGTTTCATGATAAATCTCATGTGGAGAAGTGATTAGTAGGCCAGATGAGATTGGCTCAACATTGAGGCTCAATCCTAGGGTCGGCTCGGAAAAAAAACTTTATACCTCGTCCAACAAACAAGAGTCAATCTTCATCATTGACACAATGAATAAATGATTTAGTATAAACTAGCCTTCAAAGGTTTTTATTCCTTGATAGTTTTTTATCCTCAAATAATCAATTTTCTTTTTTAGTATTCTTATTTTTTTCTTCTCTGCTTTCATCAAAATAGGTCCCCTGCTTTTATAGTCTTTTTGTTCTATCTTATGTCTTCGTAATTTAGTGAAATTGAGATTTTTCAGTCTCTGTTTGAAAAGGTTGTTTGCTCTTTCAGTGGCGAATACTCATTTAAAACTGACCTAATTTGACTTGGTAGGAGATTTGGCAACTACAATAGCATGTAGGTGGTATGTTCGGCTAACTTATGACCAAAGCAGGTTAAGGAAAGAAAGTTCAACTTCCCAATTTATCAAAAGGCTTAAAGGTTTTGTAAAACTCGACTATACTATAAAGGAGAGGAATGGATAGCCCTAAGCCCTTAGAATGTGTGTTTATGTCTTGTCATGGGTGATTCCAGGAGATCACTCCTTGCATTTAGATCGTTGTCTTTCATTTGCATTGCCTATCAACTATTCAGCCTGTGAACCATTGGTTTGAGAAGCATCTATTGTCAGGGCACTTGATATTTCATCGTAAGATTTTGGTTATTCTTATGCCAATTGGGGCCAAGGGCTTTTTCACAACCTACCCCCAACTAGTCCTCTTTATTGGTCTATGCTCTGGTGCTTGTCCCTACATGCATGAAATCCTACTCATCTCCTATCAAGGACTAGGAAGGTAGGTATTCAATTGGTTGCTTCCCTCTTCTTGCTAATATTCCTTCATTCAAACCTTGGGTAAAAATGGATGACATTAAGTTACATAATTTTTTTGTTTTAGGTAGTTCCTTCCACAACTGCTCTTTTATTTTCACTCTCATTTTTATAATATTTTTATTATTTAAATTTTTAAAAAATGATGCTTCCCAGCTCTCACTTCCCCATCATTAGCTCGGACCAACATTTGTTGGTGATTTAGAGCTCACTAGTAACTTTACATTATCTACCCAAATTTGGACAAATTATTTTAACTTAACATTCATTTCAAACTGAGTTTCACATCGGTCCTCTCAATTTGCTTGTGCGTGGACTTTCATCAGTGTTCGGTCGCTCACTATCACGGAAGGCCTTTCCGCGCTCGGGGAACATTTCAAACTCCTGTATCTAGTCTCTTCACAAGCCCTAACGACGGCGAGGGTGAGCCAGAACTTCGATCAATGGACCTTAGAGGAGAACAAGGTGCAGAAGCGAGCACATTCAAGACACTAGAGAAGCGAAAATCTTTCACGGGCTCTAATGGCAGCGATCACCACCTAAAAGATCAAGATTCGTGGAGGGTTTCAAAGTGCTCCAAGCTCAGTGACTGTGAAACGCATTTGCAGAAGCGGCCTCAAGATTCCTCGTCGAACCCAGTTTCGAATACCCATTTGGAACACAGGTTCCGGGTATGGCTCGAAATCTGCTCCCCCGATTCCTTCTGCGTCAGGCCCGAGCAGCTCCAGGGGTTATCTTACCCAGGGGACGAGGAGTGCTTCCGAAGATTGACCCATATTTTGGCCGATGTAAATTTACGTCCTTCTCCTTTTGCTTTTTCTGTTCTCCCTGCTGGTGAATGTGATCAACATTTGGCTGTCAAGAATGTTGTCTTCTTGGCCAGTATTAGCGATTATGTTGATAATTGAGAGAGGCTGTAGACAATCATTTGATGGGGGATTCTTGCTAGTAACTTATAGTTGTTTTGTTGGTCCCATTCTTATTTTTTTTTTAAATCTTTTTCCTCTTAGGTCATTCCATCTCACTATACACAAAACAATGGTGGTGGCAAGTCCTGTGTCTATAAGCTCAGGGACTACAGTGGTGTCCTGTCATGTTTACAGAAATCCATCGGTATTAAAATTGAAAAGATACCCTGCGTGACGTTCAAAGTTGTGGAGAAACTTTCACATTCCTTCACTGCTGGACGGTGGGAACCATGTAGGCCAGAGCACTTATCTGACGAATCTGTGGATGAATTGATCATAAAGCTACCAAAGAAACTTTTGGATGCCCTTTTGCCATTCCAACATGATGGTCTCAGGTTTGGTTTGAGGAGAGGGGGCCGTTGTCTTATTGCAGATGAAATGGGGCTTGGGAAAACACTCCAGGTAAGCTATTGATGTGGTTTGGTTGCAGTTACTGGTACAGGTTATGCGTGAATGTATGGCTGATATCTCAATATTTCAAAAGGCCCTTTACATTCTTGATATTTGTTCAGGCTATTGCTATTGCAGGCTGCTTCATGAATGAAGGTTCCATTCTTGTGGTTTGCCCTGCAGTGTTGCGTTACTCATGGGCTGAGGAGTTGGAGCGATGGCTGCCCTATTGTTTGCCCTCTGATATTCATTTAGGTAATATTTTATTCATAAGTCCCCAATAACCTAAGACAGCTTTTCTGAAGCATTTTGTAATTTTTTCTGACTTCTGTTAATCCTGATGATTATGCATGACAGCACAAGAGAGAACTGATCTGCCTATATAGCATACTAGAATTTCCGTATATGCAGCTCATGCATTCATTTATTTTTAAATGACAGCCGAATAGAAGAAACAATGATGATGAGGTATTAAAATTTCATAGGATAACGTTGATAACATAATTCCAAATTTTATTGGTTGGCTTTTTCTTGCTTTATTGTCAATTCATATGTAGTTAATTTGGCTCCTTTAATCCTGATTTGTTCACTGGAAGCAGAGATGACCTGTGTTCTTCAATGACTGAGATTGTGAGGTCTGCATTACTTAGTCTAGAAAATGCACATTGTCCCATCAAGTATTATTTATTGTTTCCTTCAACATTGATTTATTAACCAATCAATTCTATAAAGACCAATTACACAAATAAGTAAATGAAGATTCAAAATATCCTTTGTTTCTACTTCTTCATCTGCTCCAGTTAGTTAACTTTTGGGAAAAAAAACTTGGACCTTTTTACTGCAATTAGAAAATTCTGGTGACCAGTTTTCTTGTGTTTACTTACGTTTCCTATTTGCTTTCAGTTTTTGGTCATCGAGACAATCCTGTCAACTTAATGACACGCCCAAAAGTTGTTGTTATTTCTTACACAATGCTTCATCGCTTGCGGAAGAGCGTCTCTCAGCAAGAATGGGCTGTCTTGATAGTTGATGAGTCTCATCATCTACGATGTTCAAAGAAAAAGTCTGAAGCAGAAGAGGTACAAAATATATATTGATTGCAAAGAAGAAAACTTCCAGTTCGGTCTTGGATTTGTGGAGTAGAGATTTACATTTCCCCTTTCTTTGGATAGCTGCTAAACAAATCCTAGTTACCCAAGTAATCTTAAAATAGGCAGGCTAATAGCTTGATCAGTTTGTATTTTTACTTGTTGGATTGCTTCTCATGTATTTGCAGATTAATGCACTTCTAGATGTGGCTGAGAAAGTCAAGCATGTAATTCTACTATCTGGAACACCTTCTTTGTCAAGGTTGGAGTTTAAAATAAAAGCAGTATTGGGAGCAATTCTTCAATATTTTGCTTTTGTTTCCTGTCTTATTGTAATCGATTCTATGTTACTTCCAAATGGACATTGATATAAAGCTCTCCTTCGATTCTTTTGATCTTTTGTTTCTCGTCAATTTCTAATGGAATTTGAAATTATTTTGTTTTTGTCACCAGGCCATTTGACATTTTTCATCAAATAAACATTTTATGGTGAGATTTCTTATTACATTTAATTGCTGTTTCTATATGGGGGTAAATGCACTCTGATAATGCTTCTATTATGTAGGCCTCGTCTGTTGGGACTAGACAAGTATGAATTTGCAAGAACATACTGTGCAGTCAACCTTGATCCAGGTTCTCAAGGTTTTAAGGTATCTTGTAGTTTTGTTGGGAATTTCATTTATCCCATGGCTTGATCTTAATTTGGCTTCTGTTAGCCCTTTATGAGAAGTAGTTTAGTGAAAGTGTCACATTTAATTAACTCCTGTTTCTTTGTTATTGCATTCTGTGCTGCTGTAGTGTCCCTTTCAGTCTTAATCCACAAGAAAAATTGTGCAAGACTGCAGTTTTCTAAATCTGCCTATGTTTTCTTTTGGAGGGGGTGATGGTGGCCATCTTACTATTCTTTAAACTTATGTTTCTTTTATCTATTGGATAATTGTAGGAGCCTGTAAAAACGTCCCTTAAAACTGTGAAAGTGCAACATTAACCAATTGGCTATGATGAAGAGACTTCACCACAATATAAAGCACAAATAAGCCTCTTAGTTTAACAAAGTGGGCTAACACCACTTTAGCTCACCTCTCTTGTGCAAGCCAGTAAGATGGACAAGATGAGCCTGTCTCCTGGACAGTGAAAACAAGGGTAGCAATTGAAATGGGGCAGTAGCAACCTTGGGCCCTGATATTACTGATACTATGTCACTTCATACAGCCCATAACAATTAGCAATGGGTGGAAAGGCCTCTTCACAGTATAAAGCACCAGCAAACCTCTTGGATTTTATGATGTAGCCCTTTTTGAGTCAAGTTTATTTATTGAAGCTACTTGAATTGGATTTGGGTTGTTGGGGAGGGGGGTTGATTGGGCCTAGTATTTATGTTCTTTCGGTTTCTATTGACTGTTTTGCTGCCTTGATTCGATGTGAATTTTTGTATTTGAATTGATCATTTAATCCCATTTCTTGGTGTTAAGTTGCAGTATGATGATGAATCTCAACTACTCACTATCCGTTTCTAACATTTCCAAAATTTTTACATTATAAGTGTTTTATGTTTTATCCTTAGTACTATATAAGTTAAATAGAACATTGTTAAATAAATGAAAAAAATTTAATATAGTGGCGAAGTTGGAGCAGTAATCTCTTTGTAATTTAAAGATATATAAAACTTTATTTAAAGATATTAAGGTGCAGCATGATGATGATGAATCTCAATGACTCACTATTTTCTCAAACATTAAATTTTTTATAATATAGGTGTTTCATTTTTTAATTCTTATTAGTTAGTTTATGCTATAGAAGTTATATATAACATTGTGAATGAAAAAATTAATATAGTGGCAAAGTGCAGCACTTATAATAAATAGGTACGTAAGTGTTATCTTTGTGATTTAAAGATGCATAAAAGATTTGTTAGTGTAAATCTAAATACTTCATAGAACTTCTTCTATTGCAGGATTTCTCAAAGGGTGTCCGCTTGGAGGAGTTGAATGTGCTACTGAAGCAAACTGTTATGGTCAGTCATTCTTAATTTTTTTAATAGTATCAAATTAACAATGGAAGCTGCATGTGCTTTGGTACTTTGGAGCTAGGTAATTTTTAGCCATTACAGAGAATAACTCAAAGGGATGATATTGAATAGATTTGAACCAAACGTATGTAAATTTCTTTTTCTTATTTCATTTTATTTTAATATTAATAGCATTGAAAATTAGTTTTTAAATTTTCTGTGAGGTGAGATATATTGTATGGGCTAGTTACAATAATCTTGTTTTCTCTTTATAAATCTAGAATAATGGTCTACGAATAAAGTTCTATCTCTCCTTGAATGAGAACTTGTTCTCAGCATCCACTTTCATGTTCTCAAATTTCTGGTTATAAAGGACCATGGTATATTATGGTTTATATGATACAAGCAAATACTGTCTCATAGAAAACTTATCAGAATAGTTTGATATTGCATGATAAATTCATATTCATATAGGTTCTCCTAACAAAAAAGCTATGGTCTTAGTTGTTTTGCATGTTTATTTTTCCAGATAAGGCGTTTAAAGGACCATGTTTTGGTCCAGTTACCCCCTAAGCGTAGGCAAATTATCCGGTTGAAGTTGGCAACATCAGATGTGGCCGCAGCTAAAGCTGCTGTTAGTGTGCATGTGAGTGGTGCTGCTGAAAAGACTACTGCCAAGGAGAAAGATTTGGATGTAGTTGAGGAAAATGAAGGTAACTTATGATGGAATCCTTATTCCTGTTTCCAGTCTGATGTTTGTGGTACTTTTTTGTTCTAATAAAACTACTTGTATTTGCTAATTTGCTTGTTGCAGCTTCTGAAATCGTTAATTTGTTTTCATTTTTTGCCACACCCATATTTTAATGGGCTGATGTTATTGTATTGAAGGATATTCCTGGTTCATGGTCATGCTATAGCATAAAATTATGTATAACATTGCGAGTAGTGTTTCTTATAAGTGTTCTTGTCAATGATATTTCCTATCCTTACTGGGGAAAGAACAATTGTTTCTTAACTGGATCAAAGGAAAAACAGTCTGTACTCTGCCTTAGCTGAAATCTGAGCTATGGAGTTGTATGAGCTCTTTCTGGAAAACCTGACTTACTAATGCCTAGCATTGCTCCATTAAAACAAGAGGAAGCAATTATAATTTTGTCATGACATTGTTGTTAAACTTGGTGTGATGCATACATTCAATTATTCACTCTGGTTCCTATTTGGAAGTTAGGGCTTCATAAATCAGTCACTTTTGTTCCTATTTGGAAGCTGGGGCTTCATAATGACATGATTAATTCCTCATGTTAGTGGTTTTGCATATTAGAATTAATGAAAGTAGTAGCTGGCTTTTTATTTTATTTTATTTTTTTTTGTGTTGATATCTGATAGATAACCTAAGTTCAAGTAAAGGCTTCGGGCCAGAATAAAACATTGCTTTGATGTGTTGGAGTTTTGGGTTCCGACATGTGTGTGGTTATGACCTTCCTTAAGGGTCAGCGTGAGCATTTCAATAAAATAAATGGTGAGATTTCAAAAAAGAACAAAAAAAAAAAAGAAAAATCTAGCAGTTCTTGTTCATAAAAAAAAAAAAAAATCATGTGGGTTCTGATTGCACAACAACTAAGGCATAAAACACGGTAGTTTCCTCAGTGTTTGATCTAGTTCTAGATTTGCATGGTATTGCAAGAGATCTCTGATGCTTTAACTTTTAAAAATCATACTCAGCGTGGAAGTTGACACTGTCATATGGTTTCCTTGACAGTGTATTATTGCAGAACAATGTTAAACAGCCTTTTAGGACCTCTGAAAATACATCCCCTGTTTTAGGATATGGAAGTAACAAAATAACGTCATCCTAATTCTTAGAAAATGTCAAAATTTGAAACTCAAGGTCTCTGGGAATTGGACTTTGTTCTGGGATTGCATTTTGATGACTCCCAGAAATTAAAATGACATGTTCTTTTTTGTTTTTTGTTTTTTTGTATCAACTCTCCACTATTGTTTAAAGATTTTTTTTTTTGGAGAGGCTTGTTGGAATAACTTTGATTAATTTAATTTGCCAACAAGTCTACGATACCTGGTAGGGTCTTCCAACAATTCCCCTTTATCTACATCAAGTTTGACATTTGGCTCCATGGGACTGTCAACCGGTTTAGTTCCCAACAAACCAGTTTCTTCTAGAAGGTCTAGAACATACTTTCTTTGCGAAAGACATATTCCCGTCTTAGACCGTGCTACCTCAATTCCCAAGAAATATTTCAGTGGACCAAGATCTTTTGTCTGAAATTTGGTTTGCAGAAAAACCTTCAACAATTGAATACCAGATGCATCATCACCAGTAATAACAATATCATCAACATAGACGATCAAGAGGATTTTACCAGCTTCAGAGTGGCGATAAAAGACAGAATGATCCACACCACACTGCTGTAAACCAAATTCCATAACAACTGAACTGAAACGACCAAACCATGCCCGTGGCGATTGTTTCAAACCATACAATGACTTATTTAGTCGACATACACGATCAACCTCCCTTTGAGCAACAAACCCCGGTGGTTGCTCCATGTAGATAGTTTCCTCAAGATCTCCATGAAGAAAGGCGTTTTTCACATCTAACTGATGTAAAGGCCATGCATATGTAGCAGCCAATGCAATGATGATACGAACAGATGTCAATTTGGCTACTGGAGAAAAGGTTTCTGAATAATCCATGCCATATACTTGGGAATATCCCTTTGCAACTAGACGGGCTTTTAATTGATCAACTGTCCCATCAGGATGAACCTTTACAGTAAACACCCAGCGACAACCCACAACAGTCTGACCACGCGGAAGAGAAACCAAGTCCCACGTGTTATTAGTCCACAAAGCTGACATCTCTTCTTCCATAGCTTGTTTCCATCCAGGATGAGAGATGGCTTCTGAAACAGACTTAGGCAAGGGTATAGAGGACAAGGTGGAAACAAAAGCAGAGTATGACGGTGATAGAGAAGCATAAGAAACAAAGTTGGAGATTGGGTGAGAAGTACAAGACCTTTTCCCTTTACGGAGTGCAATTGGAAGATCCAAATCATCACCCTTAGGTATTGAAGATGAAGAAGACGGTTGTGATGAGCATGAATCTCCTGGTGGTACTTCAACTCGAGGACGTTGAGTATAAACCTGCAGGTCAGGACGAGACAGACGCTCTAACAGTGGGGGATCAGTATCAGGAATGTGCTCTAAAGATATACTACTAGTGTTTGATGCATCAGGAGCTATTTGGGTTGGTACAAATGGTAAAGGCAAACAGTCATCGGTCTCAGCAGACACAGATTGAGTATTAGAGAAATAAGGTGTGTTTTCAAAGAACGTAACATCAGCAGAAATGAAAGACCGATTCAGTGAAGGACAAAAACATTTGTACCCTTTCTGAAGACGAGAGTATCCAAGAAAAACACATTTTAAGGCTCTAGGATCTAATTTGTCAGTAACAGGTTGGTGCTGATGAGCAAAGCAAACACACCCAAATATTCGAGGTAGAATAGAAAACGGAGCTTGAGAAGGAAAGAGAACAAAGAATGGAATTTTACCCAACAAAATAGAGGAAGGCATCCAATTTATGAGGAAGCATGCAGTAAGAATAGCATCGCCCCAAAAACTTTTGGGAACATTCATGTGAATTAAAAGGGTACGGGATGTTTCAACAATGTGTTGGATTTTCCTTTCGGCCACTCCATTTTGTTGAAATGTCTTTGGACAGGAGGATTGATGTATAATCCCCTGTTGCTGCATGTAGCTAGACATTGAGTGAGAAAAATACTCTTTAGCATTGTCACTACGAAGAATTTTAATTTGAGAATTAAATTGATTTTGAATTTCAGCACAAAAGGTACAAAAAATAGAAAATAACTCAGAACGATCTTTCATTAAAAACAATCATGTCATTCGAGAAAAATCAACAACAAAAATTACGAAATATTGAAAACCTAATTTAGAGTTGACACGACTTGGACCCCAAATATCTGTATGAACTAGCATAAAAGGTTTTTCAACCCTTTTATTGACTCGAGGAAAGTAGGGAACACGATGATGCTTCCCTAGTTGACACGACTCACAATCTAAATTGGAGGCTGAAACTAAATCTGGAACAAGCTTCTTGAGATTTGCTAAAGATGGATGACCCAAACGACTATGAACTAATTGAGGTGATACCGATGTATGACAAGCAACTGATGACTGCAGTTTATCAAAATAGTACATTCCATTCGATTCATGCCCTTCTCCAATCGTCTTCTTGCTCTTCAAATCCTGGATAATGACATGATCAGAGAAGAAACAAACTGAGCAATTTAGTTGTTTGGTTAGCTTACTTATAGACATAAGGTTGAAAGGAAAATTTGGAACAAATAAAGTAGATGGTAAAGTGAGAGAGTGACAAGGATGGGTGGGTCCAACACCTTTAATGGTGGTGGTTGATCCATCTGCAATGGTGAGTTTATTATGAGATACTGGTAAAGAAGAAATATGGTCAAAATTGATTATTTTACCTGAAATATGGTCAGTGGCACCAGAATCCAATAACCAGAGTTGATTTCTAGGAAGATTAGAGGAATAACAGGCTTTTGGGTTTGTTGGGTTACCTCGATGAACAACAGAAGCCATAGAAGAAGTGGAAGCCTGCTGTGCGGACTGATACTGCAGGTACTTAGTATACTCTTCCTGAGATATCGTGACAAACTGCTGTGGGGCTGTAACTGAAGATAACTCCTCATGTGATGCTGGTGGGACAATGACCGGCAGAAAACACCCTTGAGGACTTTTATCATCAGGTCCTGACATGTTTCTGATTACTGATGACTGACAGTATCAGAAACTAACAGAAAACTAGGCTGATGATGTACCGACTGATTGGAAACGACTGAAGAACGAAGGAACTCAACTTCTGGTCATAATTGACATAAAACAAGACCAGAAAATTGTTTAGGACAGAAAGGCGAGCACACCCATCAGAATGCCGTCACCGGAGGTCGCCGGACGGCGGCGCGTGACTCCCACTTGCCGGCGCGTGGGAGGTTTTCCGGCAGCACCGCCGGTACTGGTTTGGTCACCGGTGACTCCTGGTGGTGGCTGTGTTCTTGGTTTTCGATTTGGTTAAGTATAGATAAGGTTACTGGTTAGGGCAGCGAAAATGTAAGGCTGAAAACAGTTTTCTGGTGTTGGCAGCGAAAATGTAAGGCTGGAAAGAGTTAGGCTATGGCTCTGATACCATGTTAAACAATATCAGAGAAAGAAACAGAGGGCTTAATAATACAAGACCCTCACATGACCTTTATATATTAGATAAGAGAGGAATACAAGGAAAGAAATCCCTAGGAATAAAGAGAGAAATCCCTAGGAATAAAGAAAGAAATATTATCCTTCCTAAAATATAATATAACATTCCATAACAGAGGCAACACGAGCCTGCTCCATAATATTCTGAGTATTAATACGTTGTTCCTCTCGTAAGAGTTCTCCAAAACAGACTTCCAGGGTTGGAACAGGATCTTTGTTTATTAGAGAAGCACGAATAGATTCGAAATCAGGCCGCAATTTCATTAGAAATTGGTCTCTCTGGCTGGTTCTGTGTACTTTTTGGACTGCAGCCAATCCTTCTGCAGAGACCTTGGTTGTAACAAGGTCTGAGTAATCATTCCACAAAGTTAGGAATCCAGAGTAGTATTCTTGAACTGATAGATCTCCTTGGGTATAGTTAGCAATGGCTAACTCAAGCTGGAAGCGCCTAGCATTGTTATCCTGATTGTAGACTTGCTTGAGATAATCCCACATGGCCTTTGCAGACCTATGAGGGCGTAGAGAAAGAATCAGATGTGGCTCCATCGAAACAAAGGATCCAGGTAGAATCAGATGTGGCTCCATCGAAACAAGGATCCAGGTCATGATTTGATTATCTTTGGCAGCCCAGGCTGCCTTTTCTGCTGCGGTTGCTCCTTCTTTGGTGCTGCCATCGATATGGCCCCACAACTCTTTACCCTTGAGAAAAGTCTCCAACTGAAACTCCCAGGCAGCATAATTCTTGCCAGTGAATTTGACGCAAACATGATCTGATTTTTCCATGCTCACTAAGACTATGACTGAGAGAACTAAGAAATATTTTTAGGCAATGGCTCTGATACCATAACAGAATGATTCGAATGTGTCCTCTGCTGAGAGGAACTTTTTATTATATAGGCTAGAGTGTCAATCATACAAGGAAACTGAAGCTATCCTAATTAATCACATGGAGTGATCCTGGGAACCTATACATGGAAAGCTAAATCTCCTTTCCTAACAGCCAAGATTAATGAATAATTTACAGCTATTACTTTCTATAAAAATAAATATGGTTTTCTATTGACAGTTATGACCTTCCTTAAGGGTCAGTGTGAGCATTTCAATAAAATAAATGGTAAGATTTCAAAAAAGAAAAAAAAAAAAAAATCTGGCAGTTCTTGTTCATAAAAAAAAAAAATCATGTGGGTTCTGATTGCACAACAACTAAGGCATAAAACACGGTAGTTTCCTCAGTGTTTGATCTAGTTCTAGATTTGCATGGTATTGCAAGAGATCTCTGATGCTTTAACTTTTAAAAATCATACTCAGCGTGGAAGTTGACACTGTCATATGGTTTCCTTGACAGTGTATTATTGCAGAACAATGTCAAACAGCCTTTTAGGACCTCTGAAAATACATCCCCTGTTTTAGGATATGGAAGTAAAAAAATAAAGTCATCCTAATTCTTAGAAAATGTCAAAATTTGAAACTCAAGGTCTCTGGGAATTGGACTTTGTTCTGGGATTGCATTTGGATGACTCCCAGAAATTAAAATGACATGTTCTTTTTTTTTTTTTGTATCAACTCTCCACTAATGTTTAAAGATTTTTTTTTTTGGAGAGGCTTGTTGGAATCACTTTGATCTTATGTAGGTCTGTGGAAGTCTTTTTCCTTCTACTGAAAGGAATCCTAATTCCTGGTGTGTTTTTATTCCACTTAGGAAAACTAACAAAACATGTGCAAAGCTAACTCCTAAAGCATAAGTAAAGGTGACCAAGCCCAATAAGGCTTCTGGAGCGTTTCTCAAATTTATGGGAAATCTTAAAATTTGATAGTATCCTGTATGTTAGAACCCAATAGAAAAACGAAAGCAAACTTTAGAACTTCAAAACATGGACAGATGAGTGGACATAAATGATGTTAAAGTCATTAACTGTATCCCTAGGTCAGACAAGCAATGTAAAGGCCTGTTATCCTAGCAGTCGCTAGGTGGTCTGATGTTCCAGCATTTTGGATTTCTTGGAATTTCCTTACAATAGAACAGATCTGTAGAGTTCTGAGAGACTACTTTTCTATAGGATCTCTGGAGTACATGTGGACACCCCCTTGGTGTTTCATTGAACACACACCTAATTGCTGGAAAAGATTAATTATGGTTCTCTAAACTGTGATTTTGTGTAACCTTAATGCAGGGATAAGAGTTTTTTTTCCTGGAATCTCCTTCGTTATACATGTTTTTGCTTTTCGTTTTCTCCTTTTTGCTCATTAGGCTTGGCAAATATCCTGTGTAGAGTCTTATATATATATTTTTTATTTTCTTGGTCCAATATATATTGTTCATGATTGTCTTTATTGTTTTCTACTATATATATTTTCAACTTCATATGTGCTGTTACTCACTTTCTGAAGGTGGGAGATCTGTGGTTTATTCAGAGATCAACTTTTTCATGTATGAGTTTCTTCATGACCATTACTGTTCAGAGTATATAAGTAACAGTAAAAAAATGGAGTTGCTGCCATTTTTTTCTCATTACTTTTTGGTGTTGCCAGTTTCATCTTTTTTTTTTTTTGACATCTGCTTTATCGTTTGGTTTATGAAGATAATGCATGCCATTAATAGAATTTCAAGAAGAGATGCTGCCTAATGTTAAATTGCCATTTCTTGGTCATAATTTGTCGTCCACTTCTCCTTGCAGATGGTATAGGATGTCAGACTGCTTTAAAGCTTTCTCATCAAGAACTGGGCATAGCTAAGCTGTCAGGATTTCGAGAATGGCTATCAATTCATCCTATCATCGCAAACCCAGATTCTGCGTATGAGTCAGAATTACATGCTGGACTTCAGAAAATGATAATTTTTGCCCATCACCATAAAGTGCTTGATGGAATACAAGTAAGGTTCTTTCATCAATATCTGCTGTTTCATCAGATTGAACATTTAATAGTTAGAATGACTAAAATATGATTACTAGCTTATTTATCATATTAGAGTTGGAAGTAAATAAAAAAGTTCATTTTTTTTCTGTTTTTAAAGTAATAAGATGAATGTATTAGAAAATGCTAATTAATTGATGGGAGTCTTTTGTCATAGCAGATTAACATTTACTGGGAATGTGGGAGGTAATGAAGCATAGGGTAATCGTCCAGTTTGAACATCAAATTTGGGTTAAAGGTGTATAGATTTGATACATAATAATAGACCTTAAAGTAGCTAAACTCTCCTTGTTCTGTTCTTCCCTCATCATGTTGACGCTGATACAATATATTATTAAAATGATGATTACTAGGCAGTATAAACTGAAGTAGCTAGTGTCTATATTAGCATTTTTCAAGAAAAGTAAATCAAACCTTGTTGCTAAGATTTGCTTTCAAGAAGTTCTGCAGTAGTTAAATGTGTATTACTAAGGTTTCATGTAATGTTGAAAATATCAGTGCTTATGTATTTGTTAAGACTTGCTAACATTTGCTTTCTGTGGCTTCTCCTGCTGTTACTTGGAATTTTATTTGACCAGATTATCCTGTAACTGTTGAAACTTTGAATATCTATTCAGGAGTTTGTCTGTACAAAAGGTGTCAGCTTTGTGCGCATTGATGGAACAACGCTGCCAAAAGACCGACAGACAGCTGTTCAATCTTTCCAATCATCAAATGAGGCATGTACCACCGTTTTCCTTTGCTCTTTCATTATTTTTATTTTACTTAAATTGTATGTAAGCTTTTAACAATTGACAAGTATGCCAAACTTGCTGAAGTTTTTGTAAGTACTGTGAGAGTGCACTGTGGCAGTCATGATAAAGGTTGTTCGTCTCTTACCCAGATGTCATCAGTTGCTGTTCTCATTGTTATTGTTCTTGCTAGTATTTTCATACAAGATCATCATGGACATGCATCTAAGGATATTTTGTTCGTCAAAAGTCTAAGTCTCATGATTTTACATTGAAATACAGCTTGAGTTAGCCTTCTGATGTCTGACGAGTTAAATCTATGGTCTGCACTACGTGAACTGACTTTCCTGGACAATTCTTTGCTTTGGATTTGCGAGAGAAAAGTCTCTGGTCCTGTCAAGATGTGTTATTATCTTGACTTATCCTACGTTGGTTGGAGTACAATGCTTGGTTTTCTAAGGATTGAGTTGTATCTTAAAAGTTTGTTTGGAAGAAAATTGTTTCCAAGTTTATGTACAGGCATACGCTTCTGGATCATTCAAAGCTATTTTAATTGTTCACATGGCCAGGGATTGGAAGTTTCTTTTTGCTAATCCTTCATTTTATTTTAGGCGATTGATTTCTGATCCAATTAATCTCTATTTTCATTTTTCTTCACTTGATAAAAGTTTGTTTTTTCACATGGTCACTTAATCTGTGGACTTAGCTAAGTTTTTTCAGGTCAAAATTGCAATAATTGGTATCACTGCTGGAGGAGTTGGACTCGATTTCTCTTCAGCTCAAAATGTGGTGTTTTTGGAACTGCCGGAGTCACCATCCTTAATGCTTCAGGTTCAACTCCTAGATTGGGTTGAATTTGAATTTGTTTCTTTTTGGGTTTTGTTTTTTGTTTCTTTTTTGTTCGTCAATTGGCTCGGTTTTAAGTTTTGTTTTAATTGCATCACTGGTCTAAATTTATGGAGACATGATGGCTCACTTAGAACTCTAATTATTAATTCGGTCTTTGTTTGGCACTAGTGTCAGTGATTAGGGTTAGAGTTTTGAAAAAGCCATCCCTTGGTAGGTTTTAGCTTTTAGCTTCAACAGTTTCATCTCCACCATTATATAAATTATTCAAAACTCTAATGCTAATTAAAAAACTGTTTCCAAACAGGGCTTTCATTACATAAATTACTATTTTAAGTTCATAACTCTATGTTAAATTTGTTAATCAGGACAAGTTAAATACCAGTCACATGCAATAGACTTGAAACATGAAGCTGCCAAGTTGGCTCAAATGTGCAGCTCATTTTCCCTGTATGCATCAGGCAGAATGCTACACCCTTGTTTTTCATTGACCATTTGATAGAATTCTAGTAGTTTGACCTAATATGTTATAGTGGTGTTAGCTCACCATTGTTAAGTGAAGGGGTTTGTCAGTTTTTTACATTGTGGCAAGGCGTCTCCATGCATTGCCTATAAGTTTTTGTGGGATACTTTAGATGTTGAAATTTAATAATCCAATTGAAAAAGGAAAAGGGTCCATCACCTGACTCAACAGGCCCTCAGTTTTGTGGTCTCCTATGCATATCCGGCAAGGTTTGGGATTTAGTCTTCTAAGTCCAGATTCAGATGTCAGGTTTCAGTTTTGTTGTTACTTGTTTTGCAAATTCCTTGTATTTTTCTTTTGTTTTCAAGTTCCATTAATTGGTTATTTAATAGTAATATTTGTCCACCCTCATGGATGTAAATTCAATTGCTACTTTAGTGTTGTCCTATTGAGTAAGATAGTTTGTGGATAATCTTTGAGAGATTGGTCTACCAATGCATGTAATTGCAGTTATCTCATTTCTGTGCGCAGCACATGTTAATTTTACTGAATTTCTGTTGCATTAGAAGCTTTCAAACTAATAAAGTAACCAATAAGTAGAACCCCCTTGCTTATATCCTTAGTCTTAGACCAAAATAACCCAGTTTTCATTACCCAGATAAAATAGCTAGTTTGGTTTCAAACAGTCTGATCTCTTGCTAGTGTTATAGAAGAATAACGAGCTGGTATAAAGAACTTGCTTATTGAAGGCCAATAACATCAAAAGTTAGAAGTAAGCTGATTTTTTCTAATTCAACTGAAGCATGCTACTAAAGTATGGATGTGCTGCTGTGCATGACTGATTAAGAGTCAATTTCTATGCTGTGAGGAAGAAATTTTACATGGATGCTAGTTGAGTTTAATTGGAATTCTTTCTCCTGCAAAAAGATCAGTGCCAACTGAATAGTTTTTGTAGGATCAGTGGAAAGGAAGTGAAAAAACAGACAAAGCTAGGGCTATTTTCTATGGAATGATATGCTTTCTACCAATGTTAATGGCATAGTGTCTGTCATGCCTAACCTGGCTAACAGGATGGTGGATTTTGAGGTTTCTTAGTTCCTTTACAGTTTACATTTAAGGGGTTCATATTTTCCTTTTCATTTGAAGAGTTAGTATCTTATAGCATCTCTTATGTGTGTGCTAGAAGTGACTTCCAAGACATTGAGTCCTCTTGCTTACTTGCTCTTGAATTTGCTTGAAGGCTGAAGATCGAGCTCATCGGCGTGGGCAGAAACATTCTGTCAATGTTTACATTTTCTGTGCCAAGGTGCTTGTTACTTCTGATTCAACCTGCAAGCTTCACTGGCTATGTTTCTGTTTCTGGCCTTCATGGAACATGTTTTTACCATAATATAGGACACGATGGATGAGTTTCGTTGGCAGAATCTGAACAAGAGTCTATGCCGTATTTCATCAACAACAAATGGAAAAAATGATGCAATCCAAGAGATAGTGGTATGCATTTTCTGGATTTTTGATTGATCTAAATGTCTTCCAAATATTGGGAGTTGCTGTTTAATACATGCAGTCAAGGTTTCCAAAATTAAATTTCCTCACATTCCTCCTTATTGAGTATTCTCTCTTTGGCTCTCTTGGACACCAAAGAAGATGCGGTCTGGTGTTGTGAAGGAATGTCAGGGAATAAGTGACTTCTAAACTTGAAGTGCAAAAATATGATTGATTGGGTGTGAGACTTGAGTGTTAGACAATCAGATTCTTTCTTGAGCTGTATATATTGGTCGCAGTTTTATCTTCTGTAATTGCAGATTCTAATAGTGGTTAAATTTGTTTCAGTAGCAAACATGAATTGAATGAAGTTTTTCTCAGAAGCAAACATGAACAGAATGAAGTTTTTCTTGGCTAAATTTTCATGCAGTGGTTATGCATTTCCCTCCGAAACAGCACATCAGTGATCTGTTGTTTGTCAGGCTTTGGCGTGTTTTGCAGCACGAATGGATGGTATTTATTGGCTTTCATAATTGTGCATGGATTTGCAAACAGAATTGCTTTTGTAGCATGGATTTTTGAAGAATGATGGTTAACCCACTTATTGGTTAAATGATTGAAAAAGAAGAAAAATAAGTAATGCAGCTTTATGCTGCTGGATTTGATAAACCTGTAAAAAAATGTCAAATTGACCAAGCAACAGTATACAAAAGAAACAATGGAATATACGCCAAAAAAAAAATGAAAAAGAAAACAAGAACGACTCTATTAGTATTTGACATATCATAAACCATAGCTTTCTCTTGTTATTACTCTTCATAACTGTCATGGTCTTTTATGCATAGAATGTTCCTTATACCTGTGTCCACTTCTTGGTTTTTGTTTTAAAATTTTTTTCCTTTAGTACCTTGAGTTCCCAATTTTGGCAAGTCAGATGTTGGGATTTATGCACATGTTGCTCGCAGCTTGTGATTTCACAAATTATTTAGACTTAATCCCTAATTTGTTGTGGCAGGTTGAAAGTCTTACTGAACTGGAAACTTCACTTGGTGGTGAAAATCAAAACACAAAGAATTTAGAATTCGTAAAGCAGTTGCAAGGATCCAAATGCTTCCAGGGTGTGCAGGGTGCAGGAGAGTGTGGTGATATGGCTGCTGTAATGCATGCTGTGTCTGAAGGGGAAAACCGAACTACTGACCATAGCCATTTTGTCAAGGTATAATATAAACTAAGAATGTTGAAACTTTTCCTGCTCTTGTATTCTCTTTGGTAGATTATAGTTTTCACTTGTCAGATATTTACATCTTAATTTAAAGCATATGAAGTGGACGGGAAAGATAGGTCTCTGTTTACCTTTTTTACTGCTTCTTGAAATGGTGGATCTTAACCTGTGAAGTAGTGTTTCTGAGAGATGTAGGTTACTGTGGCTATTAGACAAGCTTGCCCCTTTCAGAATGATATGACCTCCCTCTTGACATACTTATTATCATTGATTTATGTCTATTGACGCTTTGGACCTTTTATCTTGTAAATAATGTTTTGTCATCTCATTGTCTTCTCAATAGATCTATTTTATTATCATTTTTCCCCAAATATATAGAGGCTTTTTTTTTTGGGGGGGGGGGGGGGGGGGGGGATGTGGTGCGTGCTACTGAAATTGCATGCTTTGATGAAGTAGTATCCAGCTATTACTTGGATACAGTTGGTAAACATAGTAATTGCAGCAGACAATATATAAGCCTTTTCAAAATAACATGGACATGCTGCTTGTGTACAGATAGATGAGCCTTTTTGTTTTTAATTTTCTATGGCACACATTAGAAAGGTACATGCATAGTTTCATTGGTGTGTGATGACGTGTGAATTCTGTGGTTGTTGAAATTGTAAGGTCAGCAGAGTACCCTGTACCTACTTCTAATTTATGGTCAAAGATCAAGTTTCTTGCTGTTGAAATAATTCATGGGCTGTGAGAAGGAATCCAATGACCACAAGGACTCACTGCAAATAGAGAACTTTTTGGTCCCATGAAACTTGCTTTTCTTTTTCTCCCCTAGTATAGGCAAAGCGTGAGATCTTCTCATAGGATATATGACTTGCAACCACGTAACATTTTTTTTTTCAGCAGCATTGTGGATAAACTTAACTTCCACCAACTGCTAACTAAACTTGCACCTAAAAGTATTTAACAGCAGGTTACTTTCATTTACATAACAAGGAAATAAAAACACAGTAAAAAAGGTAACACATACAAATGCACTAGTGAAAATACTGAAGTAATATATTGGCTTAGATTATAGGAAGTGCCTATGCCCAAATAGATTCTTGTATGCAACTTTAGGTATGCTATTCACTTCTAACATTATAACTTGAAAGAATAGGTGAATGAAATAATTAGATGCATCCCGATGTTGGACAAATATAATGAAGGTGAAATTTCATGAATGCAGGATGTTCTGCCTTGTCTACATATGACTAAAGATGATAGTGATGCTCAAATCCAACCAAGGGGAGATGTAAGTTGCTCTAATCAGACAGATACTTTGCGCTTTGAGGTAAATGATCAATACCTTTGTATAAATGCAGTATAGTTTTTTAGAATTGGTGGATGAATCATCTCAATATTTTTGCCTGCATATGAAGTTCGTTAACACTGTCACTATGGTATCTACTGTACTGAGTGAAGTTGGAAAGCAAGATGTTGCAGTGAATTGGAATACCTGAAAAGATGATGAGTTCTATTTGATTGCAAATTTGTAACTAGTGGATGCTGCCAAAGGGAGTGGCATTGCGTTTGAACTTTTATCACAAATTTGTGATGCAGTATACATGCATTGGAAAGATGATAGGTGTGACAGTTTCAGTGACACCCCCCCTCTCTTCCCCCCCAAAAGACAGTCGTCTCCGGCACTCAATCTCATTTCATCCATATAGCCAAGGGGCACTTATGTCATAGCCTCACGGAAAATGCAAGGCCTGGACACATAAACAAGAAGACACTCTTCAGAAACACCTGAGATACTTTCAACTTCTATATCTCTGTATGCAGTACTTCTATGCTCCATACATAGCTGAATTACAATCCCAAAGATTAGTGGATCTTGATATTTTAACATTAAATTCTAGTATTTTCCAGATGGTTCTAATTCCTGTGGCAAGACATTTTTCTGAGCTGAAGCATGTTGTGCTTGGATTTAAATATATGTGCTTCTGCCAAGATATGCTAAAATTTGTGCATTCTTGATCTCTGGATAATCAATTTATGTGAAGTGCAGAAAAATATGACCTGTTATCTTATTTCTATATTTTACAGGTAAGCCAATATACTGGAAGAATCCACTTATACTCCTGCATCCCTGGTACTGACTCCCGACCAAGTCCACTTTTTGAGAATTTTCATCCAGAGGAACTTGAATTCCAAGGACCTTCAACAAGTGATGATAAAGAAAAGGTTTGTAGATCTTTCAAGGACAAGACCACCTCTAGGAATGCTCTTTTGGCATTCATTAAGGAGTGGAATAAACTTAGGCCAATTGAACAACGGAAATTACTTGGAAAGCGGTTGCAGCTTCCTTTGTCAGTTGAGCTACAATTGTTGAAGGAGAGCATCAACCACAATACTGGTGTATGTTTCAATACGTTTTACAGCATTTCTTCCATTAAGTTATTCTCAACTGCCTATTTTTGGCATATGCATGTTTTTCCTTGGTATGAGAATCAATCTAATACAGACTGAAAGCTTAGAAAATGATGAAATTCTTGAATCTACTTTAGGGATTGCTAAAAGGCAAAAGCAAGAGACGAACTACTCCGTTGTGTGAGATAAGTCTTCCTTTACCACTTAATGCTGTATGGAAAAAGGTCTATCTGTGTGGTGGTCATGGGAAAAAAGAAAGAGAATACACTCAGGGATGGAGCTCTGCAGATGAACCACTCTGCAAACTCTGCCAAGAACCATGCAAGTATGGATTTTTTACAATTTTGGTCTTTTTTTTTTTTTAATAACAAAGATAAGTTGATAGATATTGTTTGTTCCAGGGGCAGAAGTGCCAAGACACCTGAATATTTTGAAGATCTTTTCTGTCAGCTTGATTGCTATGAAGAGTATCGCATGAGAACTAGCAATGGCTTCCTTCGTGAGGTTTAGACTCTGTTTCCTCAGAATTTGATCTTTTTGCTCTTATGAATGACATGGAAAGTTACGCCTATTTACTTCAATAGATATATTGCCTAAAATACGTGTCGCAGCTTAAATTGACTGAGGCAAGACTTCCAGGGACTTTTCCAAATTGAGCATGGTGTCTGCACAAATTGCCAGCTCAATTGCCATCAACTTGTGAAGCACTTGAAACCCTTGCCTTTGGATAGGCGGCGAGAATATATTGAGAAAGTGGCACCAAAAATCACTTCTAGAAAAAACTTGTAAGCTGCTGAAATAAAATAGTAGAAATTCTTCAATTCTGTTCTTTTTGTTTTCTTTGTGTGTTCTATGAAAGAGCAAATCTAGCTTGCATGTGTTAGTGCATGCAATTTATCTTATGCTCGTTTCCCATTGGTATGCTGTCTTAGTTCATGGGCCCATGGGAAGAGCAATACTGTGCTATTATAGTGTGAAAATATTACAATACCTGTTTGCTTTCAAATAATCAGTTCATTTTATGTCATATGCTAGGTGGAGACTTACTCAATTTCGCTGTTCTGCAGATTGGAGAAGCTAGTTAATGATCCTTCTGAGGGAAATGCATGGCATGCTGACCACATTGTGCCGGTTTGCAAGGGTGGAGGTGGGGAGCAAATTTTCAATAGGACTCTTCTTTAAAGAACTATTGTTTGTTTCATGATACTTAAAACTTCCTATTTTATGAACTGTCCTGTGAAACTTGAATTTTGAGATGCTGTGTGTTTGGCTCTCATTGATATGTTCAGGTGAATGCAAGCTAGAGAATATGAGGACTCTATGTGTGGCTTGCCATAATGATGTCACTGCAGCACAATGTGCTGAACTGCATTTATTGAGGAACAGGGCAAAGAGGAAGCTCAAAGCTGTTATAGGTGACCTCCAGAGAATTGCAGATGTTGACAACGTAGTTACAAAGGTAACTTTGGTTTGTGACAATGTATAATTTTTTGTTTAGTTTTGTATAGCAAGGACAAGGAAGACTTGTTTGTCATTGGAAACCATCGTTGCCTAATCTAAACTGCTGTATATTTGAGCATGACAATTTTCAGAATTAAGTTGTGGTGTTAACATTGTCACATTTCTGGGTTTGGTAAAAAATAGGGACATCTACCTGTATAGTAAATGGTTAACCTATTTTTTGATTTCGGGAGTCGGTTTCTGCTGTGGCTTTTATCATCCATTTCATGACTTGGTCCTAGTAGTTGAAGGTAATGTATTCAAAATTTTCAGGATCAATTGCCCTCTGAAATTACAGTAGATGAAGACGATGTCCTCATGATCAAGGTTCCAGGAAGTGCCTACTCCAAAGGCAATGACAGCAGTCTTGATCCAGACATCAAAACTTGATTGGTTCGTACTCTACATGATCCAGAAGCACCAAACATCTGAATGGTTCTCTTGATTAGGTATTTCCTTAATGACGTAATCTGGATATTCATCAATAGATTTCATATATTGATCAACAATCTGGCTGTTGCATATATGCCAGTTGGATTGAGAAATTGCTAGCAATTTTGTTTTGTTAATCAGTTGAAGAAAATAGGCACTAGATATAAAAGGAAATGCCCGACAGTTTGTAATAGGAGGCCCCATGCCAATCTGATGGTCATGGATGACTTATGGTTGTCATGGAGTTGGGAAGTAATTTGTTAAGAGAAGAAGTAAATGTAAGATGATCTAGGATGAAAATATTTTGCGCATCTAGAACAAAGCAGGCGAAAGACTGTTTAAACAATTTGTTTGGCCAATAAAACAAGGTATATATGTTAAGATTAAATTTGTTATATATGTAGACCAAAGTTTTAAAATATCATACCAGAGATTGTAGTTTTTGATTGATACAATTTCAATACCGGATTCTACCTGTAGTGATAACATTTTAGCTTCCTTGTTTCTTTTTTGGAGTTAAAAGGCAAAACGTTCATTAATGTAAAACCTCAAGTACGAGCAAAAACCCAGGCGTACCTACGACAAGGAAGTCCACAGAACTATTCCAAACCTACTAACTCTTTGAGCCAACAAGAAGAGTATCTAAGGAAGGCTGGCCATCTATTAGTATGGACACATATATCAAACATAACTTCTTTAGCTACGTCAACGGAGGAAGAATAAATATCCTTAAAGCACCTCCTATTTCTTTCATTTCAAACATGGTAGATAATAGCCAAGAAAGCTGCTCGCTTAACCCTTGCTGCAACTGAATTTTTTTTAGTTTTGCTATGGAACCGGCTGAGGTGCTGAATCTGGGGACTCTACTGAACCTAGCCATTTCAATTTCAAAACAGTACTCTAAATATCCATAGCAAAACTGACAACAATAGATAGGGTAAGGACTCCTCATGAGGTCCTCACAAATAACATTACTGGGCCCTCAAATCCCCAGGTCCTCATTTTTCCCAAGGTAATGAAACGAATTGAATGTTATGTTATTTTTTTTAATGTAAAATAATTAAGAGTTTTTCTCGCATAAAAATGTATTAACTATAATTTTTAGACACAAAAAAAAAGTATAAAACTCTTTTAAATATCTAGAAACCTTTTTATATAATTAATCAATAGCACATAACAATTATATATGTTACTTAAAAATATAAAAAAACTAAAAATTGGAGGGGCTGTACAAAGACGGTTGAAATGGCGGATACAGCCTGTTACATAGGGCTGTACGAGACCTATTCTTTTCGTACCGCTTTCTCACCTTTACCATATGAGATTTGGGACCATGATATTGACACTGACTTTTCAAATTCTAATTTAAATTGTTCAAAAATTGCCTTCCAATAAATTTAAACCGTCATAATTTTCTGACAGTTTTTCCTCGTAAATTATCGTACTGTAAGTTGTTAAGGTCAAGGGAAAGAGATAAATTGCATAATTAGGGATTTATGAAAACCTCAAATAGCCTTCGAACTCCTACCATTGGCTTTCACCAAGTTGCATGGAGGTGGAGATTTGCCATTTTGGCTAAACTCTACTTCAGTGTTGTGGAGTGTTACAGTGGAAATATCTCACATGGTTAAGTCAGGGATCAGCCAAAGCTTTGTACTATATGGGGTCCAGCACATGAAAGAAACCTTGTGTTCTAATTATACCATATCTGGCATGAGGCTAAGTAGCTCCTCTCATGAAGTTAGCTCTCCAAATTGTCGCGCACGGAATTAAGATTAAATTCCTCAACACAGCTTCATCCTTGCCAAACTTATGGTTTCATTACCAGACTAATTGGAAGACCAAAGCCTCATAAAACTGGTTTTGGTTTTTGATGGTTGGGAGAAGTTAGAGGGTAATAAAAAAGATGCAATGAAGATTGCAGAACTTATAATTAGGCCGGATCACTTGAAGTAAAAGTTCAAGGAGTCAAGGAGATCAATAGGTCAAATGCCAATCATGTTGTTGCAGACATGAAGGAGCTAGAGTTGGCCAAAAACATGGGCATTGAGCTGATAGGAGCTAGTGTTCCTGGACCAGGTCTAATAGTGACAAAAGATAAATTAATACTTTAATTTTCTTTTTAATTATTTATGTTTGTTTATTACTGTAGCTTGCTGTATCCTAGACTATCTAGGTTTTCATGTACTGTGCCTATAAAGGCAGCACCTTTTGTGAATAAATCAAGTTCTTCTCAATTCTCTACATGGTATCAAAGCGGGTTTGATCCCTT
Organism: Aquilaria sinensis; assembly: GCA_005392925.1. NCBI lineage: Eukaryota > Viridiplantae > Streptophyta > Magnoliopsida > Malvales > Thymelaeaceae > Aquilaria > Aquilaria sinensis. The sequence goes on from SMDT01003302.1 coordinate 192,370, forward strand.
TCTCTCTTGCTATCCTTTTGCAAGAAACCCTAAATTTTCTCATCTTCTTGCCACAGCTTACTCTTTTTTTTTTTTTTTTTTTTTTTTTTTTTTTTTTTTTTTTTTTTTTTTTTTTTTTTTTTTTCTGTACGGCCTGCTTCTTTTCTTTCTCTATTATCAATGGCAGAAAAAGTTCTGGTGATTATCAATTCAGTAGCTCAGGTTCCCATCAAGCTTACGCAGTCCAACTACTCTCTATGGAAGGAGCAATTCCACGGCCTTCTCCTTGGCTTGGATCTTCTTGGATTTGTCAACGGGAAACTTGCTAAACCTTCGCAAGAAATTGCTGCTGCAGAGGGAAAAGAAACAACTCCAAATCCGGAATACTCTTATTGGGTGCGCCAAGATATTCTCATCCTTAATGGCATCTTCGCTTTTGTCTCTGAATCTGTCCTTCCTCTTATTGCTGCTGCGAAATTGTCCTATGAAGCATGGAAGGCACTTGAAAACATCTTCGCCAATAAGTCTCGTAGCAGAATTATGTCCCTGAATGAGTGTCTCACAATACCTAGAGGCAGTCACACCATGTATGTTCATCTTCAATCCATCAGAACTATGGCCGATGACCTTGCAGCGGCAGATGCTCCAGTTTTGGATGATGATCTCACCTTTCATATTCTCAATGGGATTGGCAGTGAATATCGGGAGATTGCAGCTGCAATAAAGTCTAGTCTGACTCCCATTTCTTTTGAAGAGCTCCATGACATGCTTATGGATTATGAAGTTTTCTTGCAGAAGCAGGATGCAGCCTACACCATAACTACAGCCAATGCCACCACCACAAACAGCAGCAGCAGCCACCTCTTTTAACCACTCCCAAGAACCTGCCCATGACCAACTGATCTTGGAATTCTCCTTGAGGCCGTGGCACCTTCAATTGAGGATGTGGTCGTCGACCCTACAATCCATGCTGTCAGCTCTGTTTTGAGTTTGGCCATACAGCTTGAGACTGCGTACTCATCGCCCTGCCTCCTCTCCTCACCCGTCCGTTAATGCTACCACATCAATCAGAAAACCATGGCTTCTCGACTCTAGCGCATCACATCATGTTATTTCTGACCTTGGCTCCTTCACTCAATATTATGAATACACTGGTCCTGATCAACTTATCATTAGTGATGGGGACTCTTTGCCTATATGTCATTCTGGTTCTATTACCTTAAACACCTCTAATCATTGTGGTACAAGTCCTTGTCCAACTTTCTTCTGTGTACAGGCTATTGGAATTCCAAGGCCGACTCCTCCCTCTTTATCTACAACCGTGGTGAGATTGTTTCTTATGTTCTTGTCTATGTTGATGATATCATTATTACTGGGAACAACCAAGCCTTCTTGCAGCAGTTTCTCTATGCTTTCATCAGCCTTTTCCATGGAGGATTTAGGTGAGCTGAATTTCTTTCTTGGTGTGGAGGTTTTGCGCACATCCCTTGGTCTTTTCTCTCTCAACGGCAATATATTCTTGACATCCTCATATGGAAGATGCCAACGGTGTTGCTACACTGCTTTCTAAGTCAACCACCCTTCGTCTTGTTGATGGGTCTACTGCCATAGATGCTACGGAGTTTCGTCGACTAGTTGGTGCATTGCAGTATCTTTCAATCACAAGATCTGACATTGCCTTTGCTGTCAATAAATTGTCTTAGTTTTATGCGCAAGCCCACCATCTTGCATCTTGTTGCCTTGAAACGTGTTCTTTGCTATCTCAGGCGTCCTTCCGATCATGGCATTGTTATTCGTCCTCACAAGGTGCCTTGTTTGGTCGCGTTTGTAGACTTTGACTGGGCTGGAGACCCTGATAGCCTTCATTCCACCTCTGCCTATATTACTTATTATGTCAATTCGCCAATTTCTTGGAGTTCCCAGAAGCGACACACCATTGCTAAGTCTTCCACTGAAGCTGAGTATCGTTCCATATCCATATCATCTTGTGAGCTTGATTGGCTTTAGTCTCTTTTACATGCCCTTGGAGTCTCTCTTCCGGTGCCACCTACGCTCAACTGTGATAATCTTAGTGCTACCTATGCTTGTGCCAATCATGTCTTTCATTCTAAAATGGAGCACATTGCCTTGGACTGTCACTTTGTACGAGACAAAGTGACTGAAGGAAAATTGCTTGTTCATCACATTCCAACTGAGACTCAAATCGCAGATGGCCTCACTAAGCCTCTTCCGCGGCCATGCTTTGATGCACTTAAACTCAAGATTGGTGTCGTCACTAGCTCCACCATCTTGCGGGGGCGTAATAGTGACAAAGGATAAATTAATACTTTAATTTTCTTTTTAATTATTTATGTTTGTTTATTACTGTTGCTTGCTGTATCCAAGACTATCTAGTTGTTTGTATCCTAGACTATCTAGGTTTTCATGTACTGTGCCTATAAAGGCAGCACCCTTTTGTGAATAAATCAAGTTCTTCTCAATTCTCTATAGGGTCATATGGCCTTGTCACAAATTCCTCACTTGATCAAGTCTGAAGTTTTAGATAGTCAAGGTAGGATATGCAAGAACTGAAGCATGCCTTTGGTGATATCCGTTGCAGATGGTTGATTTTGATTCTTGAAATTTTGCATGAAATATGCTCAAAGGGGAACCAGTTTCTCAGTTAAGTGACATCCGTCCCTGGAGATCCTCTGACCTTTTATGTAGCAAAAGCGACCCTTTCTGAAGAATCTTCTCTTCCTCCTTTCTTCTATCTATAGCATGGGAAAAGACTCAGTTCCCCATTATGGTGCTTGCCAGCTTCTTTTTTAAATTGGCACCATCAGCCTAACTAGTCCATAATGTCTGACCAATTGGTCAATTTCTTGTGAGCAAATATTCCAGCCCTTTTGCTAGGAACGTTTGTTCTGAAGATTCCACTTGCCTAAGTTGGCTTGACGCACAAGTTGCAAGATCTGTTGTATATGTCTCCTTTGGTAGCACAATAATGTCAAGCCCCATACAACTCGGAGAACTAACTCTAGGCCTTGAGATAACTTGGATGCTATAGTGAATGGATCACCAGCTGAGTTGTCTGAAAATTTCATGAGCAGAGTAGTAAGTGTTTGTAGATCATTGAACGGGCACCTCAAGAGAGGGTTTCCGCTTGCCCTTCAGTTGCATGTTTCATAAGTCATTGCGGATGGAATTCCACCAGAGAAGGTATAAGCATGGGAGTACCACCCTATGTTAAATTGCAGACCGCTCCCACAATAAGAATTACATTTGCGTTGCATGGACAATATGCTGGAATTTGGATTAAGATTAAAGTGGGATCATCAGTAGGTGAGAAATCTGTGCAAAGATAAACATTTTGCACTTTTCTGATACTATTAAAGGCAATGCCCTTCGCTTGAAAGAAGCTGCTAGTGTGCCGAAGGTGGATCATCTTTCAAGAATTTGTAAACCTTCTTTGAGATGATCAACCATCACACTCGAGGATTCTGGTTATATTGGCATCACGAATTTCATGTAACATCGCCGCATGTTATATGCTGACAGCTCTATGTAAACGTTTTTGAACACTTGAAGTTTAAAATGACAAATTTAGCTATTAAACTGTGCAATTTGGTTAGGATGTATATCTCTCTATATCTGTTTATCATAAATCACTCTGCTGAAGTTGGAACTTATCAAACAAAAGTTACCAGAGCTATCTATATCCACCTATCTATATCCATTCTATACTTAAAGTACCCTTACTAGATATAAAAAGATATTACGCCATATCAATATTGAAGTAGAGTTGTAACTCATAAAGCGCTTTAAATACTCCTTAATTACTTTATTCTCTTTTTCCCTTTTGTCTTTGTTTGGAAATAATTTTAGGGTTTAGCTTGAAAAAACTATTTATTGGTAGCTTTTAGGCTAGAGGTTCAGAGAAGTTATCTCAATTATTTATAAATTACTGGAGCATCAAATGCGAATCTAATACTATTCCCAAAAGATGCTTTTATGGCAGTAAATTGCTTTCATTACTAAGAGTCATAACCAAGGGTATAATTTGGAAGTGATTCTTTCCAAATCGCAGGTGTGGTGTGTGGAAGTTTGTATGTAGTTGAATTTTAACTGAAAATATTAGCTAAAACGTTTTCGGGTAATTTCAAGTGTTCCCTTTAGCTCACTTTCTTTGCACAATTTACTATTTTGGGTTATATACCAAATCTTTGTATGATTTTCATATGTAGTAAATTATTACAGTATTACTCCTAAAATCATTGTTAAGTGGGAAAATCCCACATGGCCAAGAAAAGGGGTTAAGTCAATGCTTTATATAATGATGGGGCCTCTCCACCTATTGCCAATTGGTTTTAGGTTGGACGCTTTAACATGGTATCAAAGTAGGTTCAAAATTGACCCAGCCATTGTCAAAAATAACCCACGTGAAAGAGCCGAAGTGGCCTACACGTGAGGGGGTGTGTTAAGTAGGAAATCTCACATGGCTAAGAAAAGGGGTTAAGTCAATGCTTTATATAATGAGGGGCCTCTCCACCTATTGCCAATTGGTTTTAGGTTGGACGCTTTAACAATCATTTCTATATATATTTTCCATTTTCTTAATTTCCATGCCATCTGCAAATGGAGCAAACAATCCGGGATGAAGGTGTAATTTGAAATAAATGGAAGTAGAAAGATTGGATAACAATAAAATCGTAATATTTTATAGCTAAAGGTGCAGTGTTTTTCTTACTGTTTAGCATACACAAAGTATATTTGATTTTCAGTTTCATATTATTATTTGTTTTGAAAATATCATTTTTCACCTTATTAGCTAACAATAACATTGATTTCAATTGCAGGTTTTCCTTATTGTTTAATTAGGATTTGTTAAGTCTTATGATATATTTTGTTGTACCCCTATTCAAAATAATCCGTGATGAACTGTGAGAATCATTAGCTTTTATATCGCATCAGTCCTCTTTAACTACATGAGCTGTTAGTCTAGTTTCAAAGGACTCATGCTGATACCTTGTAATATGTCGATTGTTCTTGTCACAGTTCTTTAAGTTTTATATGGTAGATCACATAGACATTATTTACTGTTGCATAAGGGCTATCTCACGCTTTAGTTCATGAATTCGAGGGGCATCACCTTGAGCGAATCTTTCTTACAAGTTTGTCTACATTTCATTCACAGTGTCAACATGCGACGCTACCATGCAGGTTTGGTTCCAAGGCATTAGAGATCCATATGATGACCGTGGAACTACATTTCTCCCAAACTTGCTGAGCTGCTGCGTCTTTTGTTGGTTTTTGAAGGGTCCCATCAGCACACCCATTTCTTTTTTTCTTTCTTTTTTTTTTTTTTTTGGGCTCAAAGAGCATTTCGCATAGCCAGAGGGTGGTAGGTAGGATAGTTTTCTCCCTTCCAGCAAGCAGCCAATGAGCACGCTTCCTGGATTGTCCAACGGACTTAGAAGAATGTAGATGATGGATCATTTGTCTTGATCTATGAACAGCTTGATGCAGCAAACATTTTTGTTGTTGTCTCCCATCGAGTTTGGGAGATCAGGTTTAGAGTTTCATGATCACGGCGGGAAACCCACTCTAGTATCGTATTTGTGTTGTCTGATGTTTGGTGCCTTTTTTCATTTACATTGTTGCTACTTATACAAAGTATGGAAATACTTTCTTTGTATAATTGGCATAGCACTCTTGTATTTCCATACTTTGTATGAGTACATCTCTGATATTTGGTGCTCTGTAAATTATATATCCTTGGTATGAGTATATTCTTTGTATAATTTACATAGCACTCTCACCTCCATTTTGGATAGAAAATGCTAACCTGTTATTGAAAAATACTAAAATAAATTGTAAAATAACACTTGTAGTTCTCTATCATTTCCTATTAACAATTTTAAACCCTAAAATTCTAAGCGTATTAACTTTTCCACGATCACGGTGGCTGACCCAAATCTGAAACCAATAGGCTGCTCCTGCAGTTTGTTGTTCATGATGAAAGCACTTCCGCAGGATGAAATCGCATAAACTGTAATAAGACGTTTCAATTTTCCCTTGCCTAGTTGTCAGAAGAAAAGACAAATTTCTTCCTTGTCTCTCCACCTGGCCACTTGGTTTCTCATCCTCCAAACATAAAAGGGGGAAGAAAAGACTTACCTTCTTCGGCAGGGAGCTGTGCTTCCCTCATCCTCAGCTCTAGGGCCCTTACCGCCGTTCTCGTTGGCACTAGTGTGCTCGTCCATCTTCACCACTAGCTCTTCCTCAAAGCTGTAAAATTGCTTCTCCTGCACTCTTTAATAAAAGTGTTGTCCCAAAAATCGGTGCCGGTTTGATGTGTTTGGACTTTTTATCACCAAGGACGAAGATCGTGTGCACAACAATCGGCCCCATTGGGTTGTGATTTGGATCTAGGTTGTGGGAGGAGTGGGAGGAGTATTCCTGAATATGAGGCTAAAGACGTCGAGCAACGTAGGGGTGAGGCTGCAGAGTTTGAGGCTCAAACCTAAACCTCAAAACCCCTTGGTTCCTGTCCCTCCACCTGGCTGCCCCATCATTTTTCTGAGCTAGCAAGAAAATGGGTGGATTTTGAATTGATTGATTTGTTTCCAATTGGGAACGGGGAAAGGAGAACAAGGAGGAGCAGAAACTTGGCCTACCAGATCCAGCGAGTAGTGGTCTTTGAGAAGCAGAGATGTAAGGAGGGGCAGAGGGAGGGGTTTGTCACATTAGGAGCATAATCAATAGATTTAGAATTTTAGGATTTAAAATTGTTAATAGGAAAAGTTAGAGGACTGAAAGTGTCATTTATAATGTATTTTAGTGGTTTTTTTTTCTCATGCTAGATTAGTATTTTTTGTTAAGCTTAACATTAGAATTGCCGGAAAGTATTTGATTGGGACACATAATTGAAAGAAAGATACCTTATTAAGATAGAAATCAAATACTCATTTAGGACATGAAAATAAATTAGATGATTCCTGTAAATTTTATCCAATATATTATTTCCGTTCCATATTCTTTGTACTATTTAACTTTTTTACATAGTTTGACTTACATTTATTCATATTAGTATTTGTTAGAAAAAATTTTAAAAATATATATTTAGAAACTATATGTCTTGATTTATCATTCTTATATAAATTTTTTTCATTTATATACTAAAATATTGAAAATAAAAAATTATAGATCTATAGTAACAAGTTGGGTCAGGTTTAAGATTGTTCTACGTAATAAGATCCACTCTTTCTCCTTTCTCTCATCCTTTCTTTCTCTAGAATTTAGATTCAATATCAATTCTAACAAGACTTGCCATTGTTGGTATTCTAGGAGCTCTCTACTGCACATCGAGACAATCGGCCTATCCAGGAGTTTTACACAATAATGAGGACAATTGGCACCAGCTCTCCTCCATAGAAGAGTTTACATATTCTGCCTGTGCCACGAAGCGGCATGAGATCAGCAACTTTAGTTCATCATGTACCTTCGCCTAGAGTTTAGGGTTTAGGGTTTAGGGTTTAGGGTTATGACAATTCACCACCTTAATTCGCAACAAAAGTTCTAGCTCCATGTTAGCCAGCGTGACATAGAAAATGGTAGAATCCTAAAATATTCCATGAGATATCATGTTTTGATTTTTTGATTCCCAAACTTTTCTATTTGACATTTGACCTCCTCAATTTGCAAGTGTTTATATCCCCTGGTCCTTAAACATTGCTTCCTCCTAATTGAGCTTCCAAATAATGAATTGCCGCAGCAAAGCGCATGCAGTCCATTACCTAGTAGTAACCAAAACCAAAAAAAACCCCCCAAATATAGAACCCTAAACCAACAACCAAAAAACCAAAGAAGCATCATAAACATGACAAGATTATGAAATTCTTAACAAGAACCAAGAGGTGGAAAAAGCTTATCCATCCAAGACAAAGGAGCGTGACGAAGGCTGTGAATGTGTAGCATCCGGGCGGAGTTCCAGTAATATCGAGCCATTAACATGCGCTTCCATGTTTAGTGCCCCCATCAATGGATTTATCGATTGAATGAGGAGTCCAATTAATGGCTTCTTCTTCAGCCTACAGGTGGAAGTGCGAGATCATGATCTTGGATAACTATCTCCTTCAAGTCTTCTCTTTCAGCTGAGCCTTCCTGAGGGAACCATACTCTTTGGCAATGGAGATAGTAGTTTTTGAATCTTGCAGCTCTCACAGAGTCTCTGATCAACAATCATCTGGAAGTTGATCGAAATGGTGAAGATGATGGTGTTGGCTTTGATGTTTTGATTCTTTTCTGTGATTGCCGAGGCATTTACTGTTATACTCTTCCTTCTCTCCATTGGCACTTTAATCAAAATTATGTAAGAGCTCATAAGGTTATGGACAAATGCAACTGCATGAAGGGAGAAGGAAAATCTGGCATTGGGGAGACAGACTGAGACTGAGGATGGATTTAAAGGGGGGTAATTAAATGGTTTGGTTTGATTCTGAGTAACTAGTCGATTGATTTTCACTCTAGCTGCCGGTTTTCGGGATTGAAATCTAGTGGTCATTTCCAGGGTCGTAAACAATTGTTTTGGGTGTTAGGTGGAATTAAACCAATTCCTCGAGCCTCCTTTTGAGGCTATACATGTTGGATGACATATCTTCCTAGCTGTAGCCATTGCAATATTAATGTTTGTTAATAATGAGAGAAGTAATGAATAAATGTTACACATAAATGAGTACCCACATATCATCCGTTTTTTCCTTTTCAAATTTTTTTGGAGAACATTTTTTTTATAAAATATATATGCTTTTAAATTTTTTTCTCGGCCCAAACAAGGGATTTTTGCCACTAAAAGCTTGCCGGTGATGGCTAGATAAGTTAAAAAAAATATTTTATTGATTCATTAACAATATATAATTTGTTTTAACTTAAATTAACTTAATCTAAAATGATTTATTTTTATTTTTATATTATATAGATGTAATAATTAATTGATTTTGTTAAATTTTTACGATTTTTTTTTGCAATGGTTATCTTAAAATGTTACAATCAATGAATTATTACACCTAAATAATATTGGCTTTCAAATTAAATTATTTTCCGGAAAAATAGATGTAAAAAAAAAAAAGCCATTTTTGGAAGTTATTCTACACTCATATTCATAGGGAAAAAAAATAAAACAGATAAGTTAAAACTTAATGTGTAATATAGCTTGTCATTTTGGTAGGTCACTGATATGATATTCGGTGCTTGTAACATTATTTTCATGTCACCATTATGGTCTTCAACTTGGGTCTCATTTAAATAACCTGTAATGGCGATACTTTAGCTTATATGTCCATGAAAGCAACATGAAATAAATGGCGGAATAACAAAAAGTTGCGGAAACTGCAAGCACTAACAAGATAAAAAAAATAAACAAAATTTGCATGTGGATGCTGGTTCCCATAGCCGTACAAGAAAATGTGAGCACAGAAAAGAAAAGAAGAAGAAGAAGAAAATAGAAGAAACATACAAGAGTACGAATAGTAGTGAAAGGATAAGGGGATGAGAGGCTACTTTCATGTGAGTAATAACCATATCATCAAAATGAATTTATATAGTGAAAAAGAAGAGAAAGGAAAGAAACAAAGGCCTAAACAAATTAAGCTATGGGTGGTATACCACGGCGTAAAATTAGACTCATAAACTTGAGTGATCCGCAGCGATCAGAAAAGAAAAAAAAAATGAAAAGAAGGAAAGAAACTAAAACCTGTACAAACTATGGGCAGTATACTGCGGCACAAAATTAACTAGGGCTAACAAATTTTGAGTAGTCTATGAAGACCAAAAAAGAAAAGAAAAAGAAAAGACCTGAACAAACCATGGACGGCATACCACGGTGCAAATTAAATCAGAGCTCATAAATTTTGAGTAGTCCGTGAAGATAAAAAAGGAAAGAAACTAAAACCTAAACAAACTATTTGCAATATATATACCGCGGCGCAAAACCATGGTTCACATCCAAATAACAAATGACATCATCTCTTTAATTATGAGCAAACTAGACTCTTCTGCCAATGTAATGCACGAGTCAATTTATTTTATTCACCATATAATTTAAAAATATTTATTTACATTTTAAGACAAGTTAGAAGTATAAAATATTTTTGAACTCTTACCATAAATTTTTATTAGTGACATTTTTATCTTAGAGGAGAAGATGGAGACACAAATACTAAGGAATGAGATATTAGAATATCCACCCGGTGTATAGACACTAATTAACGCCGTTAGGTCTCAAAGAATTAACTTTCATTAGGAAGTTTTGAAAAAGATGGAATATGCAAAAAATTTGGAGATAATTAAATAGTTATCCTTTTTAAAGTCCTACTTTTATGCAATAACTTCCCAATAAACCATAAAACTCACGATCTATGCTTCCCAAAAATCCATTCTCGCCCCCTCTCCCAGAAAAGAGAAACCATAGTAGAAAACACGCCGACTGCTGGAGTCACTTTTCTCGTCCTTTGCTGTTGGGTTTCTGCTGTCGGGTCATTGTGTCTTCGTTGGAGAAGCCGCTGCGGATCTTAGATGGCGTCGTAAAAGGTGCAACGGTGGCCTGCATTCGGAGGAAAACAAGAGGGGACGCATGTGCTCTAGTGGGTAGTTTGCCGTATGGGGGATTCATGATTCGTGATTCATAATTTTCGCTTTTCATTGGTAAAAATCAATCAATTCATCAACTTGAGTATGAAACCAAAATTGGTGTATTGTGAGTGTGTTCATATTGTGTTTTTCAATTTGATTGTGCCTTTATTTTTTGTATTGATTTGCAATACAACTAAGTTCAGTTTGTATTGTTCTATGTGTGTGTTGTGTTGTTCGGGTCTGATTCTGTAATATGTGAAGCGTGTATGGATATGAGCATGAAATGTATTGATTTGAGTGTTGGATGTATTGATCTGAATGGAAACAAAGTAGCAACCTAATATTTTTTAGAATGATACATTTGTGGTGCAGTTTGATATATTTGGAATGTATTATTGGGGTTTTGGGTCTAATTATGGTATGTATCATGTGGTTAAATTGTTTAATACAATGAATATATAGAATAATACAATAGATTTCTAGATTAATACATTAGATTTTAAGTTTAATACAAGGAATGTATAAAAGGATACTTTGGATTTCCAGAATGATACATTGGATTTCTACGGTAATGCATTGAATTTCTATTTTAATATAAGGAATCTATATAATGGTACATTGGATTTCTAGATTAATACAACGAATGTATAGAATAATTCATTGGATTTCCAGATTAATACATTAAATTTCTAGTTTAATATAAGGAATGTATAGAATGATATTTTGAATTTCCAGAATGATACATTGAATTTTCAGAATAATACATGTAATTTCTAGTTTAATACAAGGAATATATATAATGGTACATTAAATTTCCAGATTAATACATTTAATTTCCAGAATTATTTTCAACCGGTGAGTTTTCTTTCAAGTAAAAAACTATGATATACCAACTATCGGAACGCATAACTATTTCAAAAAATAAATAAATAAATAAAAATTGATATAATTGTCGAATAAATTATAAATTGGGTGAAGAAGGTGGGAATCACTGAATTTAAAGTTGGTATGGATAATAACTATATTAAATATTTTATTAAAGGTAAATAGATCATACTTATCACATAATCATGACTATTATGCTAACCCAAACTAATTTCCATTGTTTTTTTTAAATAACTGCCTGCTTAACGTTGCTTAACTTTTATTGCATCTAAGAATTTTCGCTGAGGAACAAATGTTCAAAAGAAACCCAGTTACACAAATTAGTTTAAGCCCACTCTAAATAAAACCCACCCAGGACCCACGGAAGATAAAGTACATCCGGAATTAAATCCTTAGCATGAGGCCTCTTGGAAACATAACTATCTTGGAGGAAAGCAACCATTAGTGGGCTCTCAGGACTCTTTTCGGCAACAATTCTTTTGATGGTGTGGACACATTCCCCTTTTTGCAAGCTATACTCTCCTTACCAAGACCCTCTTTTTTCTATTATCATAATATACGTTGCTCTCCAAATTTTTTAATTCCTGGTTTATGACATATCCTCTTCTCTGCACAACGGCTTACTTTGTAATGCATCATTTAACATCTCCTTTTTCCTATCAAAATTAAATGGAAGTCTCAATTGTTGCTGTATGAACATTTTATCTTTGCGGCAGATGCTCAACAAGTCTGATATTGCCAATATCTAAATACTTGCCTTCGATAGTAGTGAGCTGTTGTGAAGTTATGAGTTTTCAATTGATTGCCCATCCGTTTGATCATTTGATGAATCGGACGAAGGGTTCATACTTCAGGTAATTACGTGTCGACATCAAAGTTGAATGATGAGCCATTTCAGAAAGAAATTGCTCAAACACAATCGTCACAAGGGTAATTGCAATAATGACATCGCTGTTATATAGTCATTGCATAATTATCGCAACTTCTGCTATGATTTTAATTTGCAATACTGAATTTTGCTACAATTTTTTGTGATGATTTTCTTTTCATAACATTTTTTTTAAATTTTTGATATGATTATCTCCTACGAATTTGGCCATAAGAAATGCCCTGATCTGATCTGCTGTAGTGATTATACAATTGAAGCTCTTCTGTTTTTGGGATGATCATGAGTTAATAAAATATTGTCCTACCATGTACTCTTCTTTTTTTGGTGAAAAGGGGATGAATGAAAGCCAAGAAAACAGTCAATTTACGAAAATAAAAAGAAGCTATATATGACATGTAAAAACTAAAGCCGGCACCAAAACTTGAAATATTCAAATTTTTAATTAAACAATTTGCTTAGCCTTCCTATATAATAATATACTCTCTCCGTCCCAGATTTTCTGCTCCATCTTCCATTTTGGGCTGTTCGAAATTTTCTGCACAATTTCCTATTTTAGTAAATTTTATCATACATAATGACTTCTTTGCCCTCTTCGACTTTGACTTTGAAAAAGTGAAACTAATTGATTTGCTGCAAGTCCGATCCAATTCTGTGGATGATTGATCGATGGTGGTCCATGGCGGTGATCTCCCTCCCTCTTCCCTCACCTAGCCTCGCTTCTCCTCGCTGGGGCCAAGTTGCCTCTGACTCTAGTCTCTTTAAAGTTGTCGACTACCCCAACTATGGCAAGATCAAGGTTTTCATCCGGATGCGTCCTTTTCTGGCGAGATCAAGCATTTCATCTAGGTTCGTCCTTCTTTGACAAGATCAAGAGTTTCGTTGGAGTTCATTCTTCTCCAATGAGATTGAGGGTTTCGTCCGATTTCGTCATTCTCTGGCAAGATTGAGAGTTTCATCTGGGTTCTTCTTTCTTCGGCAATATTGAGGGTTTCGTTTGAGTTCGTCCTTCTCCGGCGAGATCGGGTTTCATTTGGTTTTGTCTTCCTTGGGCGAAATCGAGGGTTTCATCCGGGTTCGTCTTTCTCTGGCGAGATCGAGGGTTTTATTTGGGTTCATCATTCTCTGGTAAAATTGAGAGTTTCGTTCGGGTTTGAACTTGGCAGGGAGAAATCTCAGATGTAGCAGATGGGAAACAGAAAGTTGGTTTAGGCAATCCTGATTCCTGAAACTGGTTCAGCGTGTAGCAAATTAGAGAGAGAAAGGTGGAAACATGGGTAAAATTAAAAAATAATACATATTTTCATTATTTCTTAATCTCTGTGCCAAAAACACATGGAGCAGATAACCCGGGACGGAGGTAGCATATAATTTGGTGATCTTCCAATAATTTTTGCCGCTTTTGGTTGAATCTGAACAAGTACAGAAGACGAGAGAGTACATAAGCAAACACGTTGCATGTTAACATTGATAATTTATTCTGTTTTTTGTGGCACAATATTAAAAAAATGAATTATTTAATTCATTATTTTATTTTTTGTAATTGTCAGTCAACTTTTTTATACCAACTGAAATTCTATATTTTAAAGGTACATTCATATAACATTTTGTAGATAACAAAATAATAATAATAATAATAATAATAATAATAATAATAATAATAATTCATTATTTAATATGATACGAACGAAAGACTGCTACCCACCAAAGCAGAGGCACCATGTGCTGCTCGGTCTTGAACACAAGTTCTCTTGCTAACAAACAATAAATTCATGTTAAAAGTGAAAACATCTAAAATAAGATTTTCCATTTTAACACATAATTAAGTTTTGTAAAGTTTAGAAAATAAAGTTTTTTACACCTTTAAAACAAGTCATATACTCATAAACTTTTAGCAAATAAAATTTAGAAAAGAAAATGTGAAAATTTTCCTTTGGTCAAGATGGCGCTTTCACTTGGACGAGGACCGATCTTCTCTTCGCCGGCAAACCCTTGTCTAGGCTGGTTGTCAATAGCTGCAAACATATTTGATATAAAATAAAACAATTTAGTACTAATCGACCAACAGACAAATAAGAACAAAATACAAAGACAGAGACAAATTTCAAGGAATTATTATAAGAACATGAGAGAAAAGAAGGAAATTGGAAGCAAAGATAATAGAAGCTCTAGCATGGAGAAAAAGCCTCATGTTTTGGTTATACCCTATCCAGCACAAGGTCATGTAGCCCCTCTCATGAAGTTAGCTCTCCAAATCGCTTCTCATGGAATTAGGGTCACATTCCTCAACACAGATATCATCCATGCCAAGCTCATAGCTTCATTACCAGGCAAATTGGAGGGGCAGAAAAGCCTCATAAATCTGGTTTCAGTTCCTGATGAATTGGAGGCAGCAAAGGGTGATGAAAATGATAAAGCTACGTTGAAGGAAGTGATCCACGAAATCAACAGGTTGAATCCTGATGAGCAGATCAGCTGTGTAGTTGCAGATATGGCACTTGGGTGGCCACTGGAGTTGGCCAAAAACATGAGGATTGAGCCAGTAGGAGCTAGCCTTCCTGGACCGGGTCATCTGGCCTTTTCGTCACAGATTCCTAACCTGATCGAATCTGGAGTCTTAGATAGTGAAGGTAAGATGATGACATAATGATATCCTCCCTCTGGTAATTTGGAGCAGATGTTTGGTTTTTCATACTTGAAATTTTGCAGGAAATGTGGTTAGCAGGGAACCGGTTTCTCTGTCAAATGCCATTCCCCCATGGCGAACTTCTGACCTTTCATGGAGCAGCAAGGACCCTTTTCTTAGAAAGTTTCTTTTCCACCTCTCTTCTCTATCTTACAGGAAGATTGAATTCCCCACTTTTGTTCTTGCCAACTTATTTTTTGAGTTAAGCCCATCAGCCTTGAAACTAAGCCCCAAAGTCCTACCCATCGGTCCATTACTTGCAAGCAATTATTCCAGCCCTTTTGCTGGGAACTTGTGGCCTGAAGATCCAACTTGCCTGACCTGGCTTGACGCGCAAGCTTCAAGCTCTGTTATATATGTTTCTTTTGGCAGTTCAAAAATATTAAGCCCCCAACAATTCGAAGAACTAGCCCTAGGACTTGAGCTAACCGGGAAGCCATTTTTATGGGTAGTGAGAACCGGTTCAGTGAACGGATTACCAGCCAAATTCCCTGAAAATTTCATGAGCAGAGTAGGTGAGCGTGCAAAAATCATTGAATGGGCACCTCAAGAGAGGGTTTTGGCTCACCCTTCAATTTGCTTGTTTCATAAGTCATTGCGGATGGAATTCCACCATGGAAGGTATAAGCATGGGGGTGCCATTCCTATGCTGGCCTTACATTGCAGATCAATTCCACAACAGGAATTACATTTGTGATGCCTGGAGAATAGGTCTGAACTTGGATGAAGATGAAAATGGAGCCATAAGTAGGCACGAAATAAGTAGAAAAGTAAACAGTTTGCTCTCTTCTACTACAATTAAAGAAAATGTTCTTCGATTGAAAGGAGCAGCTAGAGCGAGTGTTGCAGAAGGTGGATCTTCTTTCAAGAACTTCCAGACATTTATAGCGATGATAAAGCATCATCAGTGATTTTCCAGTTTCTAGTTGTTTCGCTATCTTTAAGTTCATGAAAAATAATTGCAACGTATTATGTGTGTGAATTTGTAAGTTTTTAAACATTATGGATAAAAAAGTTGCTTTTGAAAGCTGTGCGTATTTTTGGAAATGGTCCTTAAATTATATCCAGTGTTGCAAAGTGGTTTTAAACTAGGAAACGTTGAAAATTACCCCTTCAACTGTTGTTTTTATTCGGACTAATTTTCAAAATTCAATTTTAAAATATGCCACGAGATGGCATTGAAGAATAAGGAAGATAGGAAATCGAAGACTTTTACAGAAGATATCGCAATTTTTTATGAAAAGCAAACATGTTTTTTTTTTTTTAATGTAAAACACGTTTTTTCTTTTGTTTATGGTTTTATTAAATCAATATAACTAATGGGACAAAGATGCCCTAATTACTAAACTTTTTGTTACTTGTCAGCATATGTGACAAGAGTCTAACTGATAAGTGCAAAAGTTCATATTTGATATATATTTACTCGATAAATTTTACTGAATAATTAATCTATCTAAATAGTTGTTATTAGAAAGTTAAATACTAGTAAACCAAATAATCAATTCAACAATTATAAGATTTTGAAAATTTAATAATTAGTAAATCAATTTTTGGCTACCATGTTAACTACTACCTCCATTTGTCACTTTTTGACTTTCAATTGAGTTACAATAGGTATATCTTTTTTATATATATACTAGTATTGCTCACGTGCTTTGCATGTGAACCAAAATATTAAGTTATTTTTTACTCAAATAACTACAATTTGAATTATCTTGTTCAAAGTAAATAGAAGTGGGCAAATCGCACCAAAAGACACAAACCTTTGTTGCACATTGGTCCCAAATCTTTATATTTTGTTGCATATTAGTCCCTACCTTTAGTCAAGATTGAATAAGCACAAAAAACTTGATTGACAAAGAGAAAAAATTGATAATTTAAATATTTTATTAACTATATAAAAAAATTATGACATATATAGAGTTTATATAAAGACAACTACCAAATAGTTTAAATTAGAATTTAAAAAGTTGATATCAGACACATATGTGAGAGTTATAATTCAGACTATTTGGTGACTTATTTTCTCATAAATTTAATTTGTATCATAATTTTTTTAATAGTTAATGGGTCATTTAAATTACTGGTGTTTTCTCACTATAAATCAGATTTTTGTGAAAATTCAGTTATTTTGAAGATATGCAATGAATTATAAAGATTTGGGACCAATATGCCATAAAATGAAGGTTAAGGACCAATTTGCAATAATAATTAAAGGTTTGGAACCTTTTGGTAAAATTTACCCAAACAGTACTAGCGATAATGATTTTACTTTATTTTAGTTTAGGTATTTTTATTATTAATTTTATTTTTTATTTTTAATTAATTTTTTTAATAATATTTCATCATATATAACTATCCTAATTTGTGCCATCTATTATAATAGATTACTCAGTATATTTTATTTTTATTTATTTTGAATAATAATAATAATAATAATAATAATAATAATATAATGAAAAATATGCTACAGGTAACACTGCTTGTAAAAAAAAAAAAATATAGAATTTTTAATACTAGTCCCATTTTATGACTCCATTTTATAAAGTGATTGTTTAAAGACTCCTGTTAAATGAGCGACTGAAATATTCTGGAGCTCAAAGTAGTTGCTCGTTAATTACTCATGAGTCATGACTAGTGATTAGGTGTTTTGCCATTGAATTTTTCAGTTGCTTTGAGCCACTGACTACGATTGGATGCTTAGTAAGTTTTCTACTTTTATGTTGTAGTATAGACTTTAGATGCGTAACTTTCATGAGCTATAATCTAGACCCTGTATATTTCAAATTCACTATCTTAGCTTTATGATGTATGTCTCAAGACCCAAGTCTGAAATTGATCAACATAACACCTATTCACACAAGTTATCATTTCTAAAAAAATTAAGGTGTATATATATTAGAAATCCAACAAGCTTTTCATGTGTGAGATATGAGATATTACAATCAGATTAAAAAATTATAAGTCCAATAGGTGATGGATTCTATGTGGAATAAATTTTGGCAATTGTAATTATGAATTTGATATGACTACAATTCATTAAAAAAAAAAAGTTTCATTTGAGATCCCGATTTTGATAAGCTTAGTTCATAAGATAAAAAATAGTAGTAAGATTATATAGTAAGTTATAATCGGCGCCAAAGCAAATAAAACTAAAACCAAAAGGACGAAAAAAGTCGACGTCGATAGTAACTTGTTAAGAGAATTACATGTATGATGACTGGGAAGAAAATATTTAAATTAAGCGAAGAAGCTGTTGGGAAGGTACACCCAAACTCAACCCCGAGACAATTTCGACATATTGGTTAAACAATTTGCGAGTCAGACAAAGGCAGCCAATCTTTAATTCCATTCTTAATCTCTGTGGTAATATTTAAAATGCCATTTTTTACAAAAAGAAAATATTACAAAATAAGCGAGTTTATGAAATTTTGTGCATTTTAAAAGGTTGTTTTTAAAATTTTAAACAATTTGGACTCCTTTCTCGTCGGTTTTCATTGGCTGCAAAATCTATCACAAAATAATTCAGTGCAAATAGACTAGCATTAATTATAATAACATATACAAAACTTGTTACAGTATTACACACATAAGACATAGGAGAAAGAAGAGAATCACAAGCAAACCCAAGAGGTTCCACCATGGGAAATAAACCTCATGTTTTGGTTATACCATTTCCAGTACAAGGCCATGTAGCCCCTCTCATGAAGTTAGCTCTCCAAATCGCTTCCTATGGAATTAGGGTCACATTCCTCAACACAGACATCATCCATGCCAAACTCATGGCTTCATTACAAGACAAATTGCAGGAGCAAAGCCCCATAAACATGGTTTCACTTCCCCATGGATCGAAGATGTTGGAGGGTGATCAACTGGATGCAGCTGAGATGGCAGAAGTTAGACATAGAATCCGGCCAAGTGACTTGAAGGAAATGATGGAGGAAATTAACAGGTCGAATCCTGATGAGCAGATCAGCTGTGTTGTTGCAGATATGGGACTAGGATGGGCACTAGAATTGGCTAAAAACATGGGGGTTCAGTCGATCGGAGCTAGCCTTCCTGGACTGGGTTTTGAGGCCTTATCGTTACAAGTTCCTCGGTTGATCGAGTCTGGGGTGTTAGATTGTGAAGGTAAGATGAAGAAAGAACCATATCATTTCATTGTTAGTATTCATAGCAGATGATTGAAATTTTGCAGGAAATTTGGTGAAAGAGGAACCAGTTTCTCTTTCAAGAGACATCCCTCCTTGGAGACCGTCTGACCTTCCATGGATCTTCAAGGACCCTTTCCTGAGCAAACTTCTTTTCCAAGTGTGTTTATTGGCGTCCAAGCGGATGGAGTTCCCCTCTTTGGTTCTGGCGAACTCCTTCTCGGAATTGGCTCCGTCAGCCTTGAAATTAATCCCGAAAGTCCTGCCCATCGGTCCATTACTTGCCAGCAATTGTTCTGCTCCTTTTGCAGGTAACTTTTGGCCTGAAGATTTTACTTGCTTAGGCTGGCTTGATGCACAAGAATCAGGTTCTGTTATATATGTTTCCTTTGGGAGCACAAAAAAGTTAAGCCCCCAACAGTTCGAAGAACTAGCTGTAGGCCTTGAGCTAACTGGGAAGCCATTTTTAAGGGTTGTGAGAGACAATTTAGTGAATGAATCACCAGAAAAGTTCCTTGAGCGCTTCACGGGCAGAGTAGGTGGGCAAGCAAAAATCGTCCAGTGGGCACCTCAAGAGAGGGCTCTAGCTCACCCTTCAATTGCTTGTTTCTTAATTAATTAAGTCACTGCGGATGGAATTCCACCATGGAAGGTATAAGCATGGGGGTTCCACTCCTATGCTGGCCCTACATCGCGGATCAGTTCCACAACAGGAATTTTATTTGTGATGCTTGGAAAATAGGTCTGAATCTGGATGAAGATGAAAATGGGATGATAAGTAGGCATGAAATAAGTGGAAAGCTAAACACTTTGCTCTCTTCTGATACGATCAGAGGAAATGCCCTTCAGTTGAAAGAAGCTGCTAGAGCGAGTATTGCTGAAGGTGGATCATCTTTCAAGAATTTTCAGACTTTTACTGAGATGATAAGGCATGGAGGGAGTTGAGGATTATATATGTGGATCCTAGTTGTATTATACGTGTATTTGTCTGATTTACTTGTTATTTAAATCATGTTAACTACTACCTCCATACCATAATATTTGTAACCTTTTGACTCTTTGGAATTGAGTTTCAATGTGTATATCTTTTTTTCTTTTTTTTTCTTTTATAAAAATAACACATAAGATATAATTTTTTTAATGCAAAAGATTGTTCAAATTTTCTAATTTCTATGTAGTATTTTTTTTAAAAAAAAATCACCAACAGTTACGTACCCTTAATGAAAAAAAAGCAATGGCTTTATCATTTATCTTTTGATTTTCCAAATTTTCATAATCTCATATTTCATTTTTTATTCAATTGATGTATAAGAAAAAAATGGAAAAATTATCTGAAGTCCTCAAAGTTTGTTAAGAGTTATTTTATTACCATAAAATTTCAAAGCCTACTACTTCCCCCCATTTCCTTTAGTCTTTTAGCAATTAGCGGTGAATTTTGAAATATTAATGGCAACATGAACTTTTTTAAAACATTAGCGGGAATTAGGGGGAAAAACAATACTAAAAGACTTGAACCCAACTTGAAACATTGGTGATATATTTGTGATTTTTCCTTAATCGAATTTGCAAAATGATTTTTAAAATAACAACTATCTAAGATTGAAAAGAAAATTCTGATATCAACTTGTTTGTATTGCTCTTTCAGTCTTCAACTACAAAGTTGGTTCCAAGACAGCAAGCAATACAACCATTATGCTAATATGTAACTTGAAAAATGTAGTTTGAATCACTCACATATAACCTAACTCTCAGTCATTCACAAAGATTTGTGGGGCACATCTGAAGAAGTTTTTAGGTTAGCAGTAGGATAACAAACAAATATGTTTAGGGGCCAATTGGGCATAAACGTAAATTTCAATGGCTAAGATGGCACTTTATTTGCCATAATAAAAGGGTTGTTATAGTTACCCCACACAACTTTAGTTGATATTACACTTACTTTTCGGGAAATATACATTTACTTCCTGCTTCTTAAATGTCCTTGGTCAGCTGTTAGTTAAAATTACAGTCAACATCCTTGAACCTTGGCTAATATCATAGTTATACCCGAAGGTTTTAATATACATTTTTTCTCTTACTTTTTTCTCACTATCTGGTAACGACTTCTAAAATTCTAATTCAAACTATTTGATACTTTTTAATAATTAATTAACATTTAAAATATTATTTTACGTTTATTGAGAGAGAAAAATGGTAATTTAAAATTTTTATTAATTGTGAAAAATATTATATAGATTAAAAAAATTGTCGAATAAATAACTGTTTATTGAAATATAGTTATCGAATAGTTTAAATTAAAAGTTTAGATATTACTATTGGACAGTGAAAAAAAAATATAAACGAATGATGATATAGATTTCCAAATTTCAGAGGTAAAATTGTAAACATCAGTTATTTTGACTAAAGATTGATTGATAGCATTAAAAAAGTATGGATATGAATGTACATTCTAAAACTCAGGTGTAAGTATATAACAAGCAAAATTGAGGTGGAAATTGTGAAAAACCCTAATAAAATGCATATTGAGCGGAAGGGTCAGTTGTGCAGAAAGCGAATTGCTCTATACTAAATTGATCAAGATGGTTCATTAGGTGAAAAATAATAGTATTAAAGTCACTCTAAAACATATAATAAGTTGTGATCCTCCAAAGCAAATAAAACTAAAATACAAATTGACAAAGGACGAATAAGTCGACGTCGATATAGTAACTTATTAAGAGACTTGTGTGGAAGATGACTGGAAAGAAAATATTTAAATTAAGCACCTAGAAACGAAAGAAGCTGCTGGGAAGGTACAACCAAACTCAACACCAAAACAATTAATTTCAACATTTTGCTTAAACAATTTGTGTTGGGAATCGAACCCACTTCACGCTATTCAATTAACATGCACCAGGATCAGATTGTAGAAATAATCATACAGGTACATTATTTTCAAAATTCCATAAGTACAAAATTCTCCAAGTTTTACACGCTCGAATTCCCTTTCTACTGATTGCACTATAATTTCACGTATGTCTCTTGTATTATTGTTATCAATGCATAATAACTTTTTTCATAGGCAAACTCTGGAAGAGATCAGAATATGATGTGGGACCCATTGAGATATTTTAATTCTGTCAAATTGGTTCCTAACTAATTTATTGTTTACAAGTCGATACAACATTTTATACGACCTTGCAAAATCTTTCAGGAGTTCAGAGATGATTCATAAGTACCAATATGTTTTATTCTATTCCGTTCACAGTAGATGATTCACAAGTAGCCATATGTTTTATTCTATTTCGTTCACCGTCCAATATTGTTACACATAATCCGAACTAGATCAACCACATTCAAATCATGACACTGTCAATATGGAATCAAATATGTGCACGTCCCTTCCAAGTTTATTCGGACTTTAAACAATTTAGAAAAAAATTTATAAAATTTATATATACTATCTATATATAATTTTATATAGAAAATAATATTTCTGAAAATAATATATTTCTAAATCGACCACGTGGATTTCTTAATTCAAAAAACCAAGAGACATACTCTACAATATTCACTATTTACTTTAAGAGTAGTGAATTTCATTTTGAATAATTATGAGCTTAACATGTTAATTTTTGTGTAATCTAATATGTTCAAGTATATCCTATATTAGACATCATTGGTTGACATATTAAAATCACATAATGTATACATTTAAATTCATATTATTCTTAAGTCTATGAAATAAATAATATTTACTATTTCTCCACAGTTGCAGGTCTAAGAGTAATTGATTTGGTCATGTTTTCAATAATTTATCACCATAAATATTCACATACACATTAGGAATCATTATTTCAGTGATTGAGACAAATCACTCTATCTCATATAGTAATATCATATATGCAATCCTTTATGAGTAACTAACTCATGTATATGCTTATAGATTATGAACACCTTTTTGGAACTATAAAGATAAATCTAGTTCCATGTGTCATGATCTCCATCATCCATCAATTAATATATAATATAGTTTTATGGGTTTATCATAGTAAGAGATAAAACAATAATATAAATCGAAGAAGAATCTAATAATTTTATTAAATCAATTAATAAAATTTAACTTGGCTTTAATAATCACAATAAATCTTTTAATTTGCAAGTCAGCCAAAGACAGCCAATTGGTCTTCAAATTACCTGCTGCTTTTGGTCCAATTAGATGAGTTTTCTTTTATTTCTTTTTTTTGTCGTACTTGCAGACAAGTAAGCTTAGCACTAGTCACTTTTCAATGGCTGTCGGATCTCAATGGACTACGTCTCGTCGGTTTTCAACGGCAGAAAACAAATTTATTACGAAATAATTCAGGGCAAATAGACTAGCAACTACAATAATATAAAACTTGTCATAATATAACAGATAGATTACAGAGAAAAGAGAAAGAAGAGAAATTCCAAGCAGACCCAAAGAAGTCCCACCATGGGAAAGAAGCCTTATGTTCTGGTTCTACCCTACCCAGCACAGGGCCATGTAGCTCCTCTCATGAAGTTAGCCCTCCAAATCGCTTCCTGTGGAATTAGGGTCACATTCCTCAACACAGACGTCATCCATGCAAAACTTATGGCTTCACTGGAAGACAAACTGCAGGAGCAAAGCCCCATAAACATGGTTTGGCTTCCCGATGGATCGAAGATGTTGGAGGGTGATCAACGTGATGCAGCTAAGAGGGCAGAATTTAAACATAGAATCCGGCCAAGTGACTTGAAGGACATGATCGAGGAAATTAACAAGTCGAATCCAGATGAGCAGATAAGCTGTGTTGTTGCAGATATGACAATAGGGTGGGCTCTGGAATTGGCTAGAACCATGGGGATTGAGCCGGTCGGAGCCAGCCTTCCTGGACCTGGTTTTGTGGCCTTGTCGTTACAGATTCCAGAATTGATCAAGTCTGGGGTGTTGGACAGTGAAGGTGAGCAAATATATCCTATCATACATTTGTTAATTTTCATAGCAGATGCTTGGCTTTGAGGCTTGAAATTTTGCAGGAAATATCGTCAAAGGGGAATCAATTTCTCTAGCAAGTGACATCCCTTCATGGGGAGCCGGTGACCTTCCATGGACCCACAAGGGCCCTTTTGGGAGCAAAATTATTTTCCATTTGTCTTTAATTGCCTCCAAATGGATCGAATTCCCCACTTTGGTTCTTGCGAACTCCTTTCTTGAATTGGCCCCATCTGCCTTGAAACTAATCCCCAATGTCCTACCCATTGGTCCATTACTCGCAAGGAACTGTTCCACCCCTTTTGTTGCAAACTTTTGGCCCGAAGATGCTACTTGCATGAGCTGGCTTGACAAGCAAGCTTCAAGCTCTGTTATATATGTTTCCTTCGGTAGCACGAAAACACTAAGCCCCCACCAATTCCAAGAACTAGCACTAGGCCTTGAACTAACCTGGAAGCCGTTTTTATGGGTCGTGAGAGATGGTTTAGTGGATGGCTCACCAGCCGAGTTCCCCAAAGACTTCATGAATAGAGTAGGTGAGCGCGCAAAAATCATCGAATGGGCACCTCAAGAGAGGGTTCTGGCTCACCCTTCGGTTGCTTGTTTCCTAAGTCATTGCGGGTGGAATTCCACAATAGAAGGTATAAGCATGGGGGTGCCATTCCTATGTTGGCCCTACATAGTGGATCAGTTCCACAACAGAAGCTACATTTGTGATGGATGGGAAATAGGTCTGAATTTGGATGAAGATGAAAGTGGGATTATAAGTCGGCATGAAATAAGTACAAAGATAAACAATTTGCTCTCTTCTGATACAATCAAAGAAAATGCTCTTCGTTTGAAAGAAGCTGCCAGAGCGAGTTGGAGTGAAGGTGGATCTTCTTTCAAGAATTTCCAGACCTTCATTGAGATGATAAATCGTCAAAGGTGTTAAGCAATTTATGTTTGTAGTTGTCTTAGCGTCCTAATTAGTTTCTTGTACCACTTTTATTTTATTTTATTTTTATAAATAACATCGACATTGTACCAAATATGTACATTTGACAAGTTCATGGATATCCTTTACTAAATTTAGTATAATTACAAAAAGAGCAGTCATAACCTTTACTTAAATGATATGGTACATATATATGTTCTTTGACAAGTTTATGGATATCCTTTAGTAAATTGAGTATAATTACAAAAAGAGGAGTCATAACCTTTACTTAAATGATATGGTACATATATATTTTGGAAAATAAAAAAATTGAATAACGGTAAGTATAATGTGGGATGGAGGGAGTACCTATACGCTATAGTTAATTGATATTGTATTAGCATATTTCATCTTGAATGAAGATGGTTACAAAAATTAAAATTTTATTTAAAATATAAAATTGAAGAATAACTAAGTATAACCGTAATTAATTATGCCCATATGCATAAATGTGTTGCAATCAACTTTCATTTCTGAAAAAAATAAAGAAAAGGTGACATGGCAACCAATCAAATAAAAAACGAAACATGACATGGCGCCAATATAAAGCCAAAGTTACAATTAATTAGGATATAAATTAAAATTTACTCCTACCATCCCAACTTCTTTGCAACATTTTATGTTTTATTTAATTTTTAATTAAATTTATTTTTCTTAATATTTGCTAAAAAATTATATTTAGAAACTACAAAATTTATACTTTTTAAACATAATTTAAAAAAAATTAGAAATATTGATATAAATAAATAAAAGTAGAACTTAATTAAGTCCAAAAACTAGAATGGTGCAAAGAACTTAAATCGGAGGTATTACTATTTCAGCAACTAGTTCAACCTGTTAAACCATTAGTCCATTGCATATTTGCATTTGCATTCTATGAGTGTTGAGTGACTCTATTGTACACATAAAAAGAATAGGACTAAAATGAAAATGTATACACAGTGTAAGGACTGAGTATGTAGTTTGCCAAATATTATATATAAATTTGTACATGAGCCCAAAACTCCCTAGCGCCGCACCAGCCATGAACATTCCAACGTCTTTCTTTTCCTTTTTTATGTCCTATTGACTTCTTTTTTTTCTTAAAAAAAAAATTAAACAGAGCAAGACATCCACAAGGGCGGAACTAAAGGGGCTAGCAGTGGCCCGAAACCCCCTTAAAATTATAAAATATTTATAATTTTTTTTAAAATTTAAAAACAAATGCAACCCCTTCTTAGAATTGGTTCAATTACCTTATAAGGACTATAGTTCAAGATAAAATTTGTTTTGGCCCCCACCTTTATTAAAATCTGAAACTGCCTCAAATCCATGCTCCCATTTGCCTATGTAAGAAGGTTCTAATAACATACTTTTGTAATTCCCACTTACTGTTATCCATAGAGCTGTAAACGAATAGAATATTCGGTGAACTATTTATGAACTGTTCAGCAGAAGTTCGTTCATGTTCATTTATTAATCTAAACAAACGAACACGAACACAATTTTTTGTTTGTTTATTTAAACGAATAAACACAAACAAACCTATGTTCGTTTGTTTATGTTCACGAACAGTTTGATTATTGTTTGTTTATGTTCATTCGTTTGTTTATTTATTCATGTGTGTGTGTGTGTGTGTGTGTGTTTGTTTGTTTGTTTGTTTGTTCGTTTATGATCGTTCATTTTTGTTCAGTTAAATCATTCACAAACATATTCTATATATTGTTTATGAACACATTCGTATTCGTGTATTGCTGTTCATGAACGAGTTAGTTCATTTGGTACTGTTCATGAACATATATGAATGAACTGTTCATGAACATATATGAATGAACAAAAACAACTGTTTCACACTAAATGAACGAATGAACGAACATGAACAAGGCTTGTTCGTGTTCGTGTTTATGTTCGTTAAAAACCAAAACGAACGAACACGAACAGCTCTCGTTCATGTTCATTCAGTTCATTTTCAGCCTTAGTTATAGTTATCCAAGGAGCAAACTTGCTGAGTCTTTAGCCATTCATTGCTCCAATGGAAGTGGAATGTATGATTGCATACACCCCAAGCAACAGTGCATTTTTTGCTGGTAGAACTAGCTTTGATTTGCTTGGCACTCAATGCAGAGATCCATGATGTGATTCTTGTTGAAGGATATTTGAATGGAAAAGGAAGAAGAAAAATGAATTATCTCCTCCTTATGTCTCAAAATTTTTGTTATTATTATTTTTTTTACGAGAGGCAGTTTAGTACAGTTTTTCTGTTCTCGGCTTTTGCCGATTTTAATGGTTTTGGCCCTTTTTAGCCTTGGTGTAATTAAGCCGAAACTCAGATTGCAAAGATAAACAGTTCATAATCGAGCCTGTCCAGCCGGTTTTAATAGCACTGGCGGGGGCTAGGAGTTTGGCTTGTCCTTTCTCTTTGTTGCTTGTTAGCTGTTAGTGACCATACTTGGGCGCTTTGGTTCATGCATGTTTAGACTTCCTACCTTCTTCTTTTGTTTTTTATTGAACGACTGAAGCAAATGTTATTTGTAAAATTAGAAATACAACTTATAGTTTCAAAAAGATACTAAAACAATCTCACCCTCAAGCAAAAGTATAAAAAATTCCTAAGATAAAAATAACCCGAAGACCATAACTAAAACTCAAATTTAGTATTTGATCCCATTCCAATTTTTTAAATTCAAATTTCAATGCCGATCCGTTTGCTCACACTCCCGACTTTTTTCACTCCTTTCTCAGATCAAAAGTCATCCAAATTCTATAAAATATCCAAAGCTAGTTTATCATAGCCATCAAAAGACCCCTCAGAAAAATTAGAAAGATTAGTATTCACATCTCAAAATTCTCCATATTTTGAATTACCGGCTATGTCTCCTCACCATCGTCAAGCTTCTTTGTCGCCAAGGTCCAACTACCATTTTCATCATAGTCTCTGACTTCTCAATTACACTGCCTCTTCTCAGATGCCAGGCCTCTTTATCTGCCCACTATGTCTCAATTGACGTGGCCCCAACACCTCCATTCAGCTTTGTTTACCCAATGCCCATCAATTTTGCTTTGGGCCGCCAGTGAAGTCGATGATTGAAGTTGTTAGTTGTCAATTTGAGCAGGGGTAACTGTTTTCTTCTACATCATCTAACAATGCATCTATAAACCATAGGAATCGTCACCACTTGGATGAATTTCTTCCTTCAGGAAATATAATTCTCAAATGCTCAGATTTTGTTTCTTCCACCAATTTAAAAAAATTTGCCATGTTTGTTCTCCTTCATTTCAAAGAATAACACCCTTCCAAATGAACTATATCGGTGTTGTCATAATTCTTGTGACAATTTTCCAGAAAATGTTCACTAATTTGCAATGAGCCATAGAATTTTTTCACCTTTTAGATCTCTCTGACTTTGATGTCCGATTTCAATTATATAAATAAAATTTTCAAACTTTCCTCACTTAACTTGTAAATAAAAAGATTTTTACTCGATAGAAATAAACATTTTTTGGAGAGAAGCGAGAACACTCTCCATCTACCTTCTTTACAAAACTTGCTTAAAAAGGACAAAAATGTGACATGACCACTGGTCAACGTTATGGGTTGTGACGTTTTTGCGACGATTTATGTGAACAAAGATTGAAAACATTCCAGCCGGTTGCAATGGATGCTTTATGGTTATTATCAAAGTTCAAATAAGAAAAGAATATTTTTTTTTTGCAAGTGGTCTAGAATAATGTAGTATTTATTTTTATTAAAAGCGATAAAAATCAGATAACTAAAAGAATTGAGAATGTTCACCTGGTGTACACCATCTAACACTGTTAGGTGAGGATAATGGGTTTAATTCGAAAGTTACCTGATTAGACTCCTAGTTCCATACAAATTGTTGCTGAAATTCTCTTAACCTTAAGAGACGAACAAAGCCCCAAAATATCAAGTTCCTTCTCCCAAAAATTCACGAACAAATCCATCATCGCGTCTTCGTTGGAGACCAACGGAGGAACTTGCGGCCTAATTTTGGTTGTCTCACTACTGCTGTTGTTGTATGGGTTTGCTGTGTGGTGGTTGGAAGCTTTTGACATCGACATGACGGTGGGCACAATGACATCGAAGTGGAAGGATAACCACCGCCAACATGTTATGTCGGCCGTCAGCCGGTACCTAGTTTTAGGGAAGCATATTGAGGGTCTAGCATAACAAATCAGTGGGAAAACTAGTGGGTCAACCGTAACAAATTGGCTGGAGGTAAGATTGGGGTGAGAGAAAATATTTATTGGAGAACAGTTTGTAATGTGACAATGAAATTACGCATGAATCGTGATTTATGGTTGTTGCATACTATGTTGTTTGAGAACAATACATTCATGTTTCAGTTTAATACATGTACAAATTGGGCAGATTCTATGGAACTGAAGAGCTTATGTATTGAAAGAAGTGATTTATGTATTATGTGGAAGTAAACTAGTCATTTTTGTTGGTACATTGCTGCGAAGTGGATATGAATTAGGCATGTGTATTTTTGGGTGTTTGAGATAATACATATGTATCACAGGTTAATATGTTGGGGTTCAGGCTAATATAAAAATGCATGTATTAGTGGGTAAGGCATATGTATTAAACTGTATGTTACATGTATCACATTGTTGTGCATATGTATTAATCTAAATGTCATTCGTAGTAAATTGGGTTAGGTGAGTTTAATACGTTCCATACACGTCAACTAAAGTCTCACACATAATTCATACCTTTCTATTTTTCTACCTATTTAATTTGTATATTTTTATCTGAGGTTCGAGGGTAATGTATGAGGATGAGTAATCACTGTATTGAATGATTACGTAGTAACCTTATGTAACACTCCCCCTCAAGCTGGAGCATATATATCATAAGCTCCAAGCTTGCTACATATAAAGTTTACTCGTGACCCTCCTAAAGATTTAGTAAATAAATCAGCAAGTTGATCCTCTGATTTGACATAGGGTGTCTTGATCAATCCTTCTTGAAGCTTCTCACAGACAAAGTGACAATCAACCTCAATATGTTTAGTTTTTTCATGGAAGACTGGGTTTGAAGCAATGTGAGTCGCTACCTGGTTATCACACATTAACTCCATAGGCGATGAATGCTCAAAACCAAGTTCTTGGAGACGGTGCTTCAACCATACTAACTTATATGTAGCATATGCCATTGCCCTATACTTAGATTCAGCACTAGATCGTGCAACAACAGTTTGCTTTTTACTCTTTCAAGACACCAAGTTTCCTCCCATGAAAACACAATAGCCTGAAGTAGACCGGCGATCATACGAACCTACCCAATTCGCATTTGTGTATCCTTGAATCTGAGTATGACCATAATTTCGATAAGGCCTCGTCCTAGAGCATCCTTCAGATACCTCAAAATTCTGATTACTGCATCCCAATGACCAGTACGCGGAGACTCCATAAACTGACTTACGACACTTGTGGCAAATGAAATGTCTGGCTGAGTGACAGTCAAATAGTTCAACTTACCAACAAGTCTTCGATATCTTCTAGGATCTCCCAAATATTCTCCCTTCTCAGCATCAAGCTTAACATTTGGTTCAATGGGGCTATCAACTGATTTGGCTCCCAATAAGCCAGTTTCTTCTAGAAGATCAAGGACATACTTCCTTTGGGACAAGTTTATCCCCATTTTGGACCTTGCTAATTCGATACCCAAAAAGTATCTTAATGAACCAAGATCCTTTGTCTGGAATTTCGTTTGCAGGAAAGATTTTAAGGACTGAATACCAACATTATCATCACCAGTTATAACAATGTCATCAACGTAGACAATCAAAATAATTTTACCGGCTCGGGAGTGTCCATAAAAGACTGAGTGATCCACGCCATATTGCTGCAATCCAAACTCCACAACAACTACACTGAAGCGACCAAACCATGCTCGTGGTGACTGTTTCAAACCATACAGAGACTTGTTTAAACGACATACAAGGTCAGTCTCCCCCTGAGCAACAAACCCTGGTGGTTGCTCCATGAAGATAGTCTCCTCAAGATCACCATGGAGAAAGGCATTCTTCACATCTAATTGATGTAAAGGCCACTGATTTGTAACTGCCAACGGAATGACAACGCGTACTGAAGTCATTTTGGCTACCGGAGAAAACGTCTCCAAGTAGTCTATGTGTCACGGCACTGGGCTAGTCAGGCTCACCAGTGCCGGACAATTGACCTCGAGCCCAGGGGGTACTTCCACCCGCCTGGCACTCTAACCAATCGGCCCAATGGGTACATAGGTCCAAAGGCGCCGCAAATCCGAATTGTCCTCTTTGGCACGGGGACTCGAACCACCGCCCTCAAGGTTTTACTCTTCCCTAGGGAAGACGCGTCTAACCATCAGACTGAGTCTAATGGTTTCTGATGGTTAGACGCGTCTTCCCTAGGGAAGAGTAAAACCTTGAGGGCGGTGGTTCGAGTCCCCGTGCCAAAGAGGACAATTGGGTTTGCGGCGCCTTGGGGCCTATGAGCTGCCTTGGGCCGGTTGGTCAAATGGTCAATTGTCCGGCACTGGTGAGCCTGACCAGCCCAGTGCCGTGACACAAAAAACGCGCGTTTTTGTGTCACGGCACTGGGCTGGTCAGGCTCACCAGTGCCGGACAATTGACCTTGGTTAGACGCGTCTTCCCTAGGGAAGAGTAAAACCTTGAGGGCGGGAGTTCGACTCCCGTGCCAGAGAGGACAATACGAGGTTGCGGCGCCTTTGGGCCTACGTACCCACTGGGCCGATTGGTTAGAGTGCCAGGCGGGCGGAAGTACCCCCTGGGCTCGAGGTCAATTGTCTGGCACTGGTGAGCCTGACCAGCCCAGTGCCGTGACACTATGCCGTATACCTGTGTATATCCCTTAGCCACCAGACGAGCTTTCAACCGATCAACTGTACCATTAGGATGAACTTTAACATTAAAAACCCATCGGCAACCAACAACTGTCTGATCATGTGGAGGATGAACTAAATCCCATGTATTATTAGCCCGCAAAGCTGACATCTCCTCCTCCATGGCTTGCTTCCATCTAGGGTGAGACAAAGCCTCTGAAATAGACTTAGGCAAGGGAATGGAAGACAAGGTAGAGATAAAAGTAGAGTATGACGGTGTTAATGAATTATAAGAGATGACATTCGAGATAGGATGAAGTGTACAAGACCTTTTTCCTTTGCAAAGGGCAATTGGAATATCTAAATCATCAGCCAGTGGAGTTGAAGATGAAGCCGGTGGAGATGACTGTGAATCTTGTGGTAGTGCTTCTTGATGAGAACGTCGGGTATAAACCTGTAAATCAGGACAAGAAAGTCGCTCTGAAGGAGCTAGATTATTGTTAGGAATGAGTTCTGAAGGAACACAATCAGTGACTGGAACATCAATATTTGTAGGAGCCATTTGAACAGGTACAGAGGGCAAAGGCAAACAGTCATCAGTATCAGAAGACACGAATTGAGTATCAGAAAAATATGGTGTAGCTTCAAAGAATGTAACATCAGTAGAAACAAAAAAGCGATTTAGGGAAGGACTGAAACACTTGTACCCTTTTTGCAATTGAGAGTAACCAAGAAAAACACATTTCAGAGATTTGGGGTCTAGTTTATCTGTGCCAGGCTGGTTCTGATGAACAAAGCAGACACAACCAAATATACGAGGAATAACAGGAAAGGGAGCTTGGCGGAGAAAAAGGATAGAAAAAGGAATTTTACCCGCAAGGATAGAGGATGGCAAACGATTGATAAAAAAACATGCAATGAGCACAGAATCTCCCCAAAAACTCTTGGGTACATTCATGTAAATTAACAAGGTACGAGCAGTTTCAACAATATGCTGGATTTTTCTCTCAGCTACTCCGTTTTGTTAAGATGTGTGTGGGCAGGAGGATTGGTGGAGTATACCCTATTGCTGCATGTAACTAGATATTGAGTTAGAAAAATATTCTTTTGCATTATCACTACGAAGAATATTGATTCGGGTGTGAAACTGATTTTGAATTTCAGTACAAAAGGCATAGAAGATAGAGAATAACTCTGAACGATCTTTCATTAAATATAACCAAGTCATTCGAGAGAAATCATCAACAAAGATTACGAAATACTGAAAACCCAATTTAGACTTGATACGACTAGGACCCCAAATATCTGTATGAATTAACGAAAAAGGTTTATCAACTTGTTTATTGACTCGGGACAAATAGGGAGCACGATGGTGCTTCCCAAGCTGACAAGACTTACATTCTAAAGTAGAGGTTGAACTTAAATTTGGGACTAATTTCTTGAGATTCTCCAGAGATGGATGACCCAAGCGACTATGAATTAGAAGAGGAGAAGCAGAAATAGGACAAGCAACTGATGACTGCAATCCATCAAAATAGTACATTCCATTTAATTCACGCCCTTCTCCAATCGTCTTCTTGATCTTCAAATCCTGGATAATGACATGATCAGGAAAGAAACAAATAAAACATTTTAGTTGTTTGGTCAGTTTACTCAAAGACATAAGATTGAATGGAAAGTTTGAAACATAGAGTGTAGAGGGTAAATTAAGAGAAGGACAAGGTCGAGTGAATCCAACACCTCTAATAGTGGTGGTAGATCCATCGGCAATGGTGAGTTTACTATGATGTGAAGCTAGAGGAGATATTTGATCAAAAAAGGCTATTTTACCTAAAATGTGGTCAGTAGCACCAGAGTCCAACACTCAAGACTGATTTCTAGAAAGGCTAGACGAATAACAAGCTGTTGGATTACCTTGATGGACGACAGATGCCATAGGAGGAGAAGCGGCCAGCTGTGCGGACTGATACTGCAGGAATTTAGTGTACTCTTCGTGAGATAAAGTAACAGACGGCTGTGATGCCACAGCTGAAGAAGGGTCCTCCTTTGATGCCATATGTGCTGCTCGCAATGATGGATCCTTATCCCAACAAGTATCCTCAATATGACCATCTTTTCCACAGTACGTGCAATGAGGACGTGGACCTCGACCACGTACACCTCTGCCACCACGACCACCACGTCCTCCACGACTACCTCCAAGGCCTCCTCTAACTTGCGAGCCAGATCTTGCTTGTGGATTGGACTGAACCGCAAGAACAGACCGATCAAAACTGTAATTTGTTGGATTCTCCTTAGCGAAAGAACGAGAAAGTCAGGAGTATACTTCAGGCAATGAAGGTAGTTCTACTCCCCCAAGGATCTGTGCACAGACCGGTTCGAATTCTGGTTTTAGTCCAGCTAGAAACGTCATTATCACTAGATGCTCTCTCTGAAGATGCATCTCTTGGACATCAGAAGAAATAGGCAGCAAAGCATTTAACTCTGCGAACCCTTGTTTCACCTTTGCGAAGTAATCGGTGAGACTCCCTTCTTGTTTAGCATGAAACAACTCAACAGAAACATCATACATGCGCAGCATATTACTAGAGTAAAGAAGTTTAGCATAATCCCAAGCCTGCTTACAGGTGACGACATGAGAGAATAAATCTGACACTTCAAGTTCCATGGACTCGAACAGCAAGTGCAACAACTGTGCATCATCAGCTTGCCAATTTTCTAATTGGCTTTGGTCGGTAGGAGGATCAGTAGTGAGATGTGACATCTTCCTCTGACCTGTAAAATATAATACGACCTTTTTGGTCCAGGAAGAGAAATTATTACCGTTCAAACATTGTTTGGTAATTCGAATACTGCTGAATTGGGTAGAGGAACCCATTGGTGAGATGATTGCCGGAACACGTGATTCGGAATTTTTCTCCTCAAGATTTGACATTCTCCTTGATGAGATGAACAAACAGATCACAAACCTTGCTGATGACGCACTGCAACATACGAGAGACTAACCGGATGACGAAAAAACTCAAGCTCTGGTCATAATTGACATAAAACAAGACCAGAAACTTGTTTAGGATGGAGAGGCGAGCACACCCATCAGAATGCCGTCGCCGGACGGCGGCACTTGACGCCCACGCGCTGGCGCGTGGGAGGCTTTCCGGCAACACCGCCGGTACTGGTTTGGTCGCCGGTGACTCCTGGTGGTGGTTGTGTTCTTGGTTTTCGATTTGGTTAAGTATATATAAGGTTATTGGTTAGGGCAGCGGAAACTTAAGGCTGGATATGGCTTTCTGGTGCTGGCTGTGGCAGAGTTAGGCTATGGTTCGTGGCTCTGATACCATGTTACACAATATCAGAGAAAAAAACAGAGGGCTTGATATCATATAAGATCCTCATTGCCTTTATATAATAAGAGAAATCATCATACAAGGAAAGACAACTATAGGATTGATATCTAAATAATAAATGACAAATCTACTTTCCTATTTTACGTAGTAACCTTATGTAACAGACACTTTGGACCTTTTATCTTGTAAATAATGTTTTGTCATCTCATTGTCTTCTCAATAGATCTATTTTATTATCATTTTCCCCCAAATATATAGAGGCTTTTTTTTTGGGGGGGGGGGGGGGGGGGGGGGATGTGGTGCGTGCTACTGAAATTGCATGCTTTGATGAAGTAGTATCCAGCTATTACTTGGATACAGTTGGTAAACATAGTAATTGCAGCAGACAATATATAAGCCTTTTCAAAATAACATGGACATGCTGCTTGTGTACAGATAGATGAGCCTTTTTGTTTTTAATTTTCTATGGCACACATTAGAAAGGTACATGCATAGTTTCATTGGTGTGTGATGACGTGTGAATTCTGTGGTTGTTGAAATTGTAAGGTCAGCAGAGTACCCTGTACCTACTTCTAATTTATGGTCAAAGATCAAGTTTCTTGCTGTTGAAATAATTCATGGGCTGTGAGAAGGAATCCAATGACCACAAGGACTCACTGCAAATAGAGAACTTTTTGGTCCCATGAAACTTGCTTTTCTTTTTCTCCCCTAGTATAGGCAAAGCGTGAGATCTTCTCATAGGATATATGACTTGCAACCACGTAACATTTTTTTTTTCAGCAGCATTGTGGATAAACTTAACTTCCACCAACTGCTAACTAAACTTGCACCTAAAAGTATTTAACAGCAGGTTACTTTCATTTACATAACAAGGAAATAAAAACACAGTAAAAAAGGTAACACATACAAATGCACTAGTGAAAATACTGAAGTAATATATTGGCTTAGATTATAGGAAGTGCCTATGCCCAAATAGATTCTTGTATGCAACTTTAGGTATGCTATTCACTTCTAAC
Organism: Aquilaria sinensis; assembly: GCA_005392925.1. Taxonomy (NCBI): domain Eukaryota; kingdom Viridiplantae; phylum Streptophyta; class Magnoliopsida; order Malvales; family Thymelaeaceae; genus Aquilaria; species Aquilaria sinensis. The sequence continues at coordinate 228,714 of SMDT01003302.1, forward strand.
ATTATAACTTGAAAGAATAGGTGAATGAAATAATTAGATGCATCCCGATGTTGGACAAATATAATGAAGGTGAAATTTCATGAATGCAGGATGTTCTGCCTTGTCTACATATGACTAAAGATGATAGTGATGCTCAAATCCAACCAAGGGGAGATGTAAGTTGCTCTAATCAGACAGATACTTTGCGCTTTGAGGTAAATGATCAATACCTTTGTATAAATGCAGTATAGTTTTTTAGAATTGGTGGATGAATCATCTCAATATTTTTGCCTGCATATGAAGTTCGTTAACACTGTCACTATGGTATCTACTGTACTGAGTGAAGTTGGAAAGCAAGATGTTGCAGTGAATTGGAATACCTGAAAAGATGATGAGTTCTATTTGATTGCAAATTTGTAACTAGTGGATGCTGCCAAAGGGAGTGGCATTGCGTTTGAACTTTTATCACAAATTTGTGATGCAGTATACATGCATTGGAAAGATGATAGGTGTGACAGTTTCAGTGACACCCCCCCTCTCTTCCCCCCCAAAAGACAGTCGTCTCCGGCACTCAATCTCATTTCATCCATATAGCCAAGGGGCACTTATGTCATAGCCTCACGGAAAATGCAAGGCCTGGACACATAAACAAGAAGACACTCTTCAGAAACACCTGAGATACTTTCAACTTCTATATCTCTGTATGCAGTACTTCTATGCTCCATACATAGCTGAATTACAATCCCAAAGATTAGTGGATCTGGATATTTTAACATTAAATTCTAGTATTTTCCAGATGGTTCTAATTCCTGTCATGTTATACACACTTGGCAAGACATTTTTCTGAGCTGAAGCATGTTGTGCTTGGATTTAAAATGTAGGTGCTTCTGCCAAGATATGCTAAAATTTGTGCATTCTTGATCTCTGGATAATTAGTTCATGTGGAGTGTAGAAAAATATGACCTGTTATCTTATTTCTGTATTTTACAGGTAAGCCAGTATACTGGAAGAATCCACTTATACTCCTGCATCCCTGGTACTGACTCCCGACCAAGGCCACTTTTTGAGAACTTGAATTCCAAGGACCTTCAACAAGTGATAACGAAAAGGTTTGTAGATCTTTCAAGGACAAGACTACCTCTAGGAATGCTCTTTTCGCATTCATTAAGGAGTGGAATAAACTTAGGCCAATTGAACAACGGAAATTACTTGGAAAGCCGTTGCAGCTTCCTTTGTCGGTTGAGTTACAATTGTCGAAGGAGGGCATCAACCACAACACGGGTGTATGTTTCAATATGTTTTACAGCATTTCTTCCATTAAGTTATTCTTAACTGCCTAATCTTGGCATATGCATGTTTTCCCTTGGTATGAGAATCAATCTAATACAGACTGAAAGCTTAGAAAATGATGAAATTCTTGAATCTACTTTAGGGATTGCTAAAAGGCAAAAGCAAGAGACGAACTACTCCGTTGTGTGAGATAAGTCTTCCTTTACCACTTAATGCTGTATGGAAAAAGGTCTATCTGTGTGGTGGCCATGGGAAAAAAGAAAGAGAATACACTCAGGGATGGAGCTCTGCAGATGAACCACTCTGTAAACTCTGCCAAGAACCATGCAAGTATGGATTTTTTACAATTTTGGTCTTTTGTTTTTTTTTTTTTTAATAACAAAGATAAGTTGATAGATTTTGTTTGTTCCAGGGGCAGAAGTGCCAAGACACCTGAATATTTTGAAGATCTTTTCTGTCAGCTTGATTGCTATGAAGAGTATCGCATGAGAACTAGCAATGGCTTCCTTCGTGAGGTTTAGACTCTGTTTCCTTGGAATTTGATATTTTTGCTTTTATGAATGACATGGAAAGTTATGCCTGTTTACTTCAATAGATATATTGCCGAAAATACATGATGCAACTTAAATTGACTGAGGCAAGACTTCCAGGGACTTTTCCAAATTGAGCGTGGTGTCTGCACAAATTGCCAGCTCAATTGCCATCAACTTGTGAAGCACTTGAAACCCTTGCCTTTGGATAGGCGGCGAGAATATATCGAGAAAGTGGCACCAAAAATCACTTCTAGAAAAAACTTGTAAGCTGCTGAAATAAAATGCTAGAAATTCTTTAATTCTGTTCTTTTTGTTTTCTTTGAGCTGTGTTCTATGCAAGAGCAAATCTAGCTGGCATGTGTTTGTGCATGCAATTTATCTTATGCTTGTTTCCCATTGGTATGCTGTCTTAGTTCATGGGCCCATGGGAAGAGCAATGACGTGCTATTATAGTGTGAAAATATTACAATACCTGTTTGCTTTCAAATAATCAGTGCATTTTATGTCATATGCTAGATGGAGACTTACTCAATTTCGCTGTTCTGCAGATTGGAGAAGCTAGTTAATGATCCTTCTGAGGGAAATGCATGGCATGCTGACCACATTGTGCCGGTTTGCAAGGGTGGAGGTGGGGAGCAAATTTTCAATAGGACTCTTCTTTAAAGAACTATTGTTTGTTTCATGATACTTAAAACTTCCTATTTTATGAACTGTCCTGTGAAACTTGAATTTTGAGATGCTGTGTGTTTGGCTCTCATTGATATGTTCAGGTGAATGCAAGCTAGAGAATATGAGGACTCTATGTGTGGCTTGCCATAATGATGTCACTGCAGCACAATGTGCTGAACTGCATTTATTGAGGAACAGGGCAAAGAGGAAGCTCAAAGCTGTTATAGGTGACCTCCAGAGAATTGCAGATGTTGACAACGTAGTTACAAAGGTAACTTTGGTTTGTGACAATGTATAATTTTTTGTTTAGTTTTGTATAGCAAGGACAAGGAAGACTTGTTTGTCATTGGAAACCATCGTTGCCTAATCTAAACTGCTGTATATTTGAGCATGACAATTTTCAGAATTAAGTTGTGGTGTTAACATTGTCACATTTCTGGGTTTGGTAAAAAATAGGGACATCTACCTGTATAGTAAATGGTTAACCTATTTTTTGATTTCGGGAGTCGGTTTCTGCTGTGGCTTTTATCATCCATTTCATGACTTGGTCCTAGTAGTTGAAGGTAATGTATTCAAAATTTTCAGGATCAATTGCCCTCTGAAATTACAGTAGATGAAGACGATGTCCTCATGATCAAGGTTCCAGGAAGTGCCTACTCCAAAGGCAATGACAGCAGTCTTGATCCAGACATCAAAACTTGATTGGTTCGTACTCTACATGATCCAGAAGCACCAAACATCTGAATGGTTCTCTTGATTAGGTATTTCCTTAATGACGTAATCTGGATATTCATCAATAGATTTCATATATTGATCAACAATCTGGCTGTTGCATATATGCCAGTTGGATTGAGAAATTGCTAGCAATTTTGTTTTGTTAATCAGTTGAAGAAAATAGGCACTAGATATAAAAGGAAATGCCCGACAGTTTGTAATAGGAGGCCCCATGCCAATCTGATGGTCATGGATGACTTATGGTTGTCATGGAGTTGGGAAGTAATTTGTTAAGAGAAGAAGTAAATGTAAGATGATCTAGGATGAAAATATTTTGCGCATCTAGAACAAAGCAGGCGAAAGACTGTTTAAACAATTTGTTTGGCCAATAAAACAAGGTATATATGTTAAGATTAAATTTGTTATATATGTAGACCAAAGTTTTAAAATATCATACCAGAGATTGTAGTTTTTGATTGATACAATTTCAATACCGGATTCTACCTGTAGTGATAACATTTTAGCTTCCTTGTTTCTTTTTTGGAGTTAAAAGGCAAAACGTTCATTAATGTAAAACCTCAAGTACGAGCAAAAACCCAGGCGTACCTACGACAAGGAAGTCCACAGAACTATTCCAAACCTACTAACTCTTTGAGCCAACAAGAAGAGTATCTAAGGAAGGCTGGCCATCTATTAGTATGGACACATATATCAAACATAACTTCTTTAGCTACGTCAACGGAGGAAGAATAAATATCCTTAAAGCACCTCCTATTTCTTTCATTTCAAACATGGTAGATAATAGCCAAGAAAGCTGCTCGCTTAACCCTTGCTGCAACTGAATTTTTTTTAGTTTTGCTATGGAACCGGCTGAGGTGCTGAATCTGGGGACTCTACTGAACCTAGCCATTTCAATTTCAAAACAGTACTCTAAATATCCATAGCAAAACTGACAACAATAGATAGGGTAAGGACTCCTCATGAGGTCCTCACAAATAACATTACTGGGCCCTCAAATCCCCAGGTCCTCATTTTTCCCAAGGTAATGAAACGAATTGAATGTTATGTTATTTTTTTTAATGTAAAATAATTAAGAGTTTTTCTCGCATAAAAATGTATTAACTATAATTTTTAGACACAAAAAAAAAGTATAAAACTCTTTTAAATATCTAGAAACCTTTTTCATATAATTAATCAATAGCACATAACAATTATATATGTTACTTAAAAATATAAAAAAACTAAAAATTTGGAGGGGCTGTACATAGGCAGGTGAAGTGGCCAATACAACCTGTTACATAGGGCTGTATGAGACCTACTCTTTTCGTACTGCTTTCTCACCTTTCCCATATGAGATTTGGGACCATGATATTGACACTGACTTTTCAAATTCTAATTTAAATTGTTCAGAAATTGTCTTTCAGTAAATTTAAATCGTGTCATAATTTTCTGACAGTTTTTCCTCATAAATTATCATACTATAAGTTATTAAGGTCAAGTGAAAGACAAATTGCATAATTAGGGATTTATGAAAATACCTCAAATAGCCTTCGAACTCCTACCATTGGCTTTCTCCAAGTTGCATGGAGATGGAGATTTGCCAGTTTGGCTAAACTCTACTTCAATGTTGTGGAGTGTTACAGTGGAAATATCTCACATGGTTAAGTCAGGGATCAGCCAAACTTTGTACCATATGGGGTCCAGCACTTCAAAGAAACCTCATGTTCTAATTATACCATATCTGGCATGAGGCTATGTAGCTTCTCTCATGAAGTTAGCTCTCCAAATTGTTTGTGCACGGAATTAAGATTACATTCCTCAACACAGCTGTCATCCGTGCCAAACTTATGGTTTCATTACCAGACTAATTGGAGGACCAAAGCCTCATAAAACTGGTTTTGGTTTTCAATGGTTGGGAGAAGTTACAGGGCAATAAAAAAGATACAATGAATATTGCAGAACTTATAATTAGGCCGGATCACTTGAAGTAAAAGTTCAAGGAGATTAATAGGTCAAATCCCAATCATGTTGTTGCAGATATGAAAGGCACTAGAGTTGGCCAAAAACATGGGCATTGAGCCAATAGGAGCTAGTGTTACTGGACCGGGTCCTATGGCCTTGTCACAAATTCCTCACTTGATCAAGTCTGAAGTTTTAGATAATGAAGGTAGGATATTCAAGAACTGAAGCATGCCTTTGGTGATATCCATTGCAGATGGTTGATTTTGATACTTGAAATTTTGCATGAAATATGGTCAAAGCGGAATCAGTTTTTCAGTCAAGTGACATCCGTCCCTGGGGATCCTCTGACCTTTTATGTAGCAAAAGCAACCCTTTTTGAAGAAGCTTCTCTTCCTACTTTCTTGTATAGCATAGGAAAAGGCTCAGTTCCCCATTATGGTGCTTGCCAGCTTCTTTTTTGAATTGGCATCGTCAGCCTCTAAAATTGTCCATAATGTCCGACCAATTGGTCAATTCCAGCCCTTTCGCTAGGAACTTTTGTTCTGAAGATTCCACTTGCCTAAGTTGGCTTGACCCCCAAGTTGCAAGATCTGTTGTATATGTCTCCTTTGGTAGGACAATAATGTTAAGCCCTATACACTCGGAGAACTAGCACTAGGCCTTGAGATAAATTGGATGCTATTTTTATGGATTTAAAGAGCTGCTATAGTGAGTGGATCACCAACTGGGTTGCCTGAACCTGAAAATTTCATGAACAGAGTAGGTAAGTGTCTGTAAATCATTGAAGGGGCACCTCAGGAGAGGGTTTCAGCTCCCCCTTCAATTGCTTATTTCATAAGTCATTGCAGATGGAATTCCGCCACAGAAGGTATAAGCATGGGAGTACCACTCTATGTTTTTTTTTTTTAACGGCATCAAAAGATATTTCATTAATGGTAATGAATATAGTACAAGGCTGAAGGACTAGCTTTCAAGCAGCTAGTTTAACCAGACAAAAAACTCAGGAGCTTCTACTTACAACAGGTTAGCTCACACCCGAAAGCCAAAAATTCCCACCTGGCACTGCTTATAACTGCTAGACTCGTATTGGACCGCTTTTCCGCCCGTTCACAGCTATAAAGATTACCCTTACCAGTTACCCCTGATTTTGCTTCCCACTCCAATTCTCTTCCTCTGTTTCGATATCCAACTTGCACAAAAGCGCCACACACAAATTGGCGCGCTCCGCAACCTTGTTCACGCTGCTGCAACATCCACTTGCAGAGTGCACTTCACCGTCAACCATAAGTGATAGCTTTCGGCTGATAACACGCTTCTTCCATCTCCAGTACTCAGCCCTGAAGCCAGAGCTGAAAAGGTAGTACTCTTTGTAATCCAACTTTTGCTAGTGCGTCTGCTTTCTCGTTAGCCTCCCTTGGAGCAAAGACAATGCGGCAGTTTTGGAGGAGTTTCTTTAGTCCTTCGATCTGTCTTAGGATGTCTGTTACTCTCCATGGTCCCTTTTCAGTTTCGTTGATCCAAGATGAGGCCAGTTTTGAGTCTGTTTCCACTACTAATCCCTCTTTCCCCACGTCCCTTCTTTGATTCATAATCCTAAGAGCCGCGAGAATTGCTTCCAGTTCCAAGACTGCTACTTCACTCCACTTCATAGGCCTGGAGAAGATGCACAGTGTTCTGCCCTCGCTGTCCCTAAGGATGCCCCCAATAGCAGCTTTTTGTTGCCTTGGGTTTACTGCTGCGTCCACGTTAAACTTCAGACTATCGAGGGCTAGCGCTTCCCAGTGTGACGAGGTTTTGTCCCTTGCCTGCCTCTTTTCGATTCCCACATTTGCTGGATCAAGTATAACATCCAAGACTGTGACTTTGCTCTGCTGCCACTTCGCCGTAATCCAATGACCAACCCTCATTTTGACCATGTCATATGTAATGAGGGCTTGCATTTCCTTCCCTCTAAAAATCTTGTCGTTTCTCACTTGCCAAATCGTCCAAACCGTGGCGTAGAAGAATGACATCCACACTTCCCCTGATTTTACCTGTCCTGAATGTTCCATCCACTGGCTGAAAAACTGCCGGATCATGCTTGGGACCGGCCACTGCAGTTTCCAGTCCGTCATTATGAAGGACCACACTTGCCAGGTGTAATTACAGAGCAGAAATAAGTGGGAAGTTGTCTCCAATTCACTTCAGCACAGAGGACATGAGGCGTCTTGACTGCTCAACACCTTCCTTTCCACAAGCATGTTTCTCGTTGGCAGCCTTCCATGGATTAATTGCCAAACAAAAATTCTGACTTTCGGTGGGGACCAAAACTTCCAAGTAGCTGCTATAATCCCACGGTTTTGAGATGACGAGTTCCTACCTTGGTTCACATAGGATGACACTGAATACTACCCAGATCTTTCATGAATCCAGATTAGTCTGTCTTGTTCTTCTGCACACAGGACTTTCTTCTCCAGTGTTTCCAAGAGGTCGAACCAAATATTTTTTTCCCAGTCGAATACTGGTCTTCGCAGCTTCACTTACCATTTCCATACGCCATTATTCCAGAAGCCAAACTCTTTAACCTTCCCGTCTTTATTAGATGCTAGCGCAAAGATTCTTGGAAACTTGAGCTTCAGTATTACTCCGTCTATCCAATGATCGTGCCAAAAAGACGTCCTTCCCCGTCCCCAATAATAGCCATGAAACTCGACGATGTGGAGACCCCTCCATTATTGTCCTTCGCCCAGTCCTCTATTATGGCTTTCCATATATTTGAAAATTTCTTTCTTCTGTTGGTTAAAGGGCCCAATTCGTCCTCTGCACCTCCATACTTTGCAGTGATTATCTGTCTCCATGTCGCTGTGGATTCGTTGCCATATCTCCATATCCACTTTGTTAGCATCGCTTTATTCTTTCTTCTCAGGTCACCAACTCCGAGCCCTCCTTCCTGTTTTGGTTTCATTATGGTTTGCCATCCCACTGGGGTTAGGCTTCTTGCTCCATCAACATTTCCCCAGAAAAAATTCCTTTGCAGTTTTTCTAGTTCTTTAATAACCCCTGTAGGAACAGAAAACAAAGAGAAATAATATATGGGTAAGCTATTCAAAACTGAATTTATCAGTGTAACCCTCCCCGCTCTCGAAATGAATCTTGTTTTCCACAAACTTAGTTTAGCTCTCACCCTCTCTAACACGGGTTCCCACATTTTTATTGAGTGAGGATTGTCGCCGATTGGTAGTCCTAGATATATAAAAGGAAAGGTTCCAAACGAACATCCAATTTCTGTTCCCCACAACTTCACGACCTCCGCCTCCATATTCACTCCATACAGCATGCTCTTAGCCATATTAATCTTTAACCCCGAGCACAATTGGAAACATCTCAGCACCCTTTTCAGGTTTTTCGGGCTTGCCAGGTTTCCGTCGCAGAATAATAAAGTATCGTCAGCAAACTGTAAGTGGGATATCCTCATTTCTGAAGTGATCCCAACGTCGGCTCCATGAAACAGGCCCAAGGAAGTTGCTTTATTCATTAGCGCATTGAGCCCTTCACTTGCTAAATTTAAGAGGAACGGAGAGATTGGGTCGCCCTGCCGTAGTCCTCTCTCCATTCGAAATTGATTTGAAGGTGATCCATTAACGAGAACAGACAGGTCCACCGTACTTATGCACTCCATCATCCATTTCCTCCAGCGCTGCCCAAAACCCATTTCCAGCAGAACATTGTCCAAGTACTTCCGGTGTAACGAGTCGTATGCCTTCTCAAAATCAATTTTCAACACTAGGCCTTTCTTCTTTGTGGTCTTCAAGCTATGCACGACTTCATTTGCTATCAAGGCACAATCTAATATTTGTTTGCCCTTTGTAAAGGCGAATTGTGATTCACCCATGACCTCCTTCATCACTTCCCTTATTCTAGCTGATAGTATCTTTGCCAGAATTTTGTATATACAACTCACCAGCGTTATTGGTCTAAAGTCCCTTAGAGATTCTGGGCAACCCTTCTTGGGAATTAGAGCAATAAAAGATGAGTTTGCTGCCCTTGGAAGCTTGCCACTCTCATAAAATTCCAGCATAAAAGCCATGATGTCGTCCTTTAAAACCAGCCAGTTTTCTTTGACAAATCTGAGATTGAAACCATCCGGTCCTGGTGCTTTATCCCCGTCGCAGCTCGATATTGCTTCCTTAACCTCCTTCTCTGAAACTTCGATCTCCAAAGACTCTGCTTTTCCACTGCTGATCCTTCTCAAGCAACCTGCTGGTAACTTTAGTAAAGGGCACTTTTCCTTTGCAAAGTGTTTCTCAAAGAACTTGACCACTTCCGCCTTGATAAGCTTGGGGTCTTCCCTTTCTTCCCCATTTATTTTAATAGCTGTTAAGCTATTGACCCGGACTCTATTGTTCATAACCATATGGAAGTATCTTGAATTGCAATCTCCCATCCTTTTCCAGTTACATCTGGCCTTTTGACGTGCTGCTGATTCCTCCTTTTTCCTCAGTGCCCATAACTTTTCTCGGCATTGATACCATTGAACATACACCTTCTTGTCTTCTAGTTTTGCTTCTCTGGAACTTTCCAGGTCTTCTAGTTCACGCTCAGCCCTCCAATTCTGTGGTTATGGTGTTCCGGGCGTCCATAAACCTAATCTTTAGATGTTTCTTAGCCAATCTGAGTTTTTGCAGCAAGTTAGGTTTTTCCTTTTCCTTCCCTTGGTCCATGGCCTTCCATAGTTCGCTGAACCAAGGCCTGAAATCCTTCTCCTTCAGCCACCAGTTGAAACAGCGAAAGGGAGTTGGTCCCCCATCCAACCTTCTCCACCCCAAACACACAGCATCGTGATCAGAAAATGACGCATTGACCTTCCATTGTTGTATCTGTGTGAACTTACTCAGAAAAGCAGCATCTATTAAAAATCTATCTAGCCTACTTTTGACCAGTTGTTCTTGATTGTTCGACCAAGTATAACCTCCTCCCCGCATTGGGATATCAACCAGCTTTGCGTTATCCACAAAATCACTGAAGTCCTTCATACCTCTGTCAAAACGGCCTATCGGCAAGCGCTCTCCTACTGATAGGATTTCAGTCCAGTCTCAACCAACTAGCCAGCAACCCCCAATTTGTGCCTTTATTAACAACAGGTCTTGCCAAAAGTGACATCTTAAATTGACATCATTTGGAGCATATGTTGTAGCAAACACGCACCTAGTTTTCTGATGTACCAACTCCCCACTGATAAAAATCCCTCTTGGATTATAGAACGTTGCTTGAGCTACGAAGAAGCGTTTCTGCCATATTATCATCAGACCTCCTGATGCACCATCCGAACTAACCCATACAGCTTCAATCTCCTTGATACCCCACAATTTGGATAAGCTCCTAATATCAAACGAAGGTAATTTTTTTTCCTGCAACATTACCATGTCCGGTTGTTCAGCTCTCAGTAGCCCATTCAGTGCTCGTTTCTTTGTGTCGCTGCCTAGACCTCTTACATTTAGTGACAGTAACTTCATTTTCCTTGTATGGCGCGGATCGCAATAAACCGGATCTCTGTTATCGATCTAAACTTCCCCTGCCTTCTGTAGTTCGTTCACCTCCAGATCAATAATCTTCCTCTTCAATTCCTCCAATCCACCATCTAGAGTGAGACCCATCTCCTTAATTATTCTGAGTACTTCCTCCGTTTCCTTGCTCGCCGCCGCATCCAACGCCGACACTTCCTCGACCTCTGCCATCCTAGGAACTCGCGTCTGTTTCCGAGTCCCATCCGCTTTTTCTACGTTACCTTGATCTTCATCTTCCTTCCTTTTTCTATTTTTCACTACTACCTTATTCATCTTGACTCTTCCCCTTTTCTTGTTGGTGCTGTTCTTCTTCGTTCTCAAGTCCTTTATCAATATTTGATCTTCATCTTCTTCAGCAAATGCCACCCTCAACGTCTCGATAGATTTCAAGACGGCGGCCTCTCTCGAGTCCAGTTGTTGGACCAAAAGTGATCCAGGTAGACCATTCGGCCCGTAATTCCTTTCTTCTTCCCTGTCTTCCTTGACTGATATGCTCAGAAGCTGGGCCGATCCAGTAGAGCCACCCTGATAGCCTTTGTCGGGTTTATGACCATTCAAAATGGTTACTTCCCTACCGTTGGGCCCGTCAATTTTGGGCCTATCTTCTCCTCTATTCATGACATGACTAGCCCTGCTGTAACCTTCTACGTTTGACTCTTCGCGCCTCTCTGTCACCTTTGTTGCCTCCGTACCTTCTGCTTGACCGCCTACCTCGAAACCAGACTCATCTGTCTCGGGAACTCGAGACCTTGACCCTAGCCTGTCACTTCTCCCAGCTGCCCGAGACTCCTTCTCCTCGTTCATCTCTTCTTGGTAACTATTCATCGGTTTCTGCTGGGTTTCTTTCAAAATAGTGCCAGCATTGTACTCCTGGGCATTCACGTATGGAACGGACAGCATATTGCAAACTGGTTCCTCCGACACGTAAATCTGAAAGATTTCCCCATCAATCTTGATATTAATTGAATTTGGCAGTTCAGATCTTGAGGCTTGAGTGAGAATACGAGCAACGTCCAGTCTGTTTCTACAAAGCGTATCTTCATCCACAGCTACATAACTCCCCCATAAATTACCCATTAACTGGAAAAATCGTTTAGTGTAAGCATGAAGAGGCACCCCTTCCAGTCGAATCCACCTCATGCTTCTAGGATCGACGTCCTTCGTCTTCCATGGTCTCACCAAATCAAACCAGTCACCAACCCAATCGTGCATCATCTCAAGGAAAAAATCCTTGTCGCCGGCCGTTTTGAATGTTAACAGAACCATACTGCCTCCCATTATTCTTAATTTGCAGTTGAATCTGTGCTCATTGAACACCTCCTCGGCCAATATATTAATACAATCTGGGAGTCTGATAAATCCGACCAACGCATTGTCTAGCCATGCTTTTTCCTCCTCATCTATTTGGAACTCTATGTTTGCCCAAGATGTATCCCGAGTTTGCTCTCCTTTTAGCTGTGCGTAGGAACAGTTCACGCTCGTCGCTCTTCTTTCGATTTCCCATTCGGCCTGTTGCCCTGCCTTGTTCTCTTCGCTAGCTCCGACTCTTCTATTGATGAGAGCTTCCTTGTAACTTCTTCCATTTCTCCCCCTAACAGCAATCTCCTCCTGACCGAACTTTACGTTCGCCTTTTCATTACCAGAGCTATCTCCGCCGTATTGCGCCTTCGCTACGTCGTAGTTCCTCCCTTTACTCTTTTCTATAGCTTCACTTACTCTTACTTTGAACTCCCCAATCCACATGTCGCTAAGCTCCGCTCTGAGCCTGGTAGGGTTCATAGGCTTTTTGAACCTTACAAAACCGAAGCGTCTTCCTTTCTGATTCCTCCGCTGTGGTATGTAGACGTCGACGACTATGCCCATCTTTCTAAATTCTTTCCACAGATCCTTCGCTGATAGCTCGTTTGGGAAGTTAGTGAAGTAATAGGATAACACGAAACTGGATTCAGACCATGACCTATTTCTATAGCTAAAACCACTTCTCGGATCGACATTCCTCTGAAGAATGGTAGCTCTCTCTCTCGACCGCTC
>SMDT01003303.1:0-243105 GCA_005392925.1 Aquilaria sinensis
ACAGGGATACATTAGTGAAGTTGCTCAAGTTCAAAGAAGAATTCAGTTTGAAAACCTTGTTCAATGGGAGATGTCAGTAAGGGAGTATGAGCAGTGCTACAATTTGCTCATTTGGTATGCTCTTTATATGGCCAGTAATGATGAGTTGAAAGCCAAGAAGTTCTTCTAAGGCCTTAAGCCTATACTTCAAAAGTATATGGCAACGATGAATATCCGAAGTTATCACCAAGTTGTCTAGAAGGCATTGGACTTAGAAAGGGAGAACGAAGACTCGAGAACACCAAGTAGGAAGGTGGAGATTGGACCAGCCAACCTAGGTAGAAGTGTTGGAAAATGTCCAATGGTAGGAAAAGTGGCTGAGAGTCAAGGTCCTTTCAAGTGGAAAAAAGGGGGCTTGTGCACTAAGTGTAGAGGGTATCATGACACGAAGCCATGCACCTTGGGAACTGACATTTTCAACACTTGTGGTTGAAAAGATAATTGGGTGAGGGAATGCCCATAGGCTAGACCCTTGTTGGGTCTACCTAGGAATCCACCCCTGCACCCCTTGTCATAAGAAATTGACTTGGTGTTGCTACAACAGTAGCTGAGCTGAAGGTCTTCACTTTGGCTAATCAAGTGACCAAAGAGGTAGTCGCCGTTCAAGGTAACTTCACTTTTCAGAATAGTAGTGTTAGAGTGCCTTTTAATACTAGAGCTACTCCTTTCGTGATATCGTCTACCTTGGTAAATAAGCTTAAATTGCAATGAGAAATCTTAGATAAGTTAAGACTCATCAAGACTACAGGGAAGAGTTTTATTATGACCAATGAGTTGGTTACTAAGTATCCCTTGCAGTTAGGTGACCATGATTTCTCTTGTAAGTTGGCCCAAATACTCATTTTTCACTCCATTGACCTGACCCTATATGTCAGGTTTTGAGTTAAGGTTAAAGCCTTTCAACCCTACATATAAGTCATAGATTGTTGGAACCACCTAGGTTCTAGGAATTCTGGGTTTTGAATGGTGATGGACATTGGAGCAAGCAACTAAAGATTGGGCATCTTTCCGGGACCTTTGGTTTTCTGTGGTTTTGGGCAAATGGTTGCATATTCTAGATATTACTAATGAAGAAATACTTTTGTATGATCCTTATACCGGGAGAATGATATATATTGGTATTAAGGTCTAGAACATTGATCATGTTTACACTTATGAAGAGAGCCTTATTAGGATTTGTCGTTAGAAAGGTACTAGAGCTAACCTATTCCATAGATCTTAGAACAGAATTTTGGTGTTCGTTTTGAAAAATATATATTCATTTCATATTAAAAATTCCCTCTTTTCAGGGTAAAAATTGAAGAGTTTAACTAAAAAAAAAATGCATTCTTTGGACAAATCCATCTTTTCCTTTAAATCATATTTTCTTTCTTTAGAAGCATGTATCACTACTAAAAAAATTTATTTTTCCAACGGGCCAATTACCAATTGCTAGACTATTGGTGAATTATCAATGCGTTTGATCGTTGGTAAAAAAAATTAAAATTTACCAATGTCCAAACGCATTGGTAATTTACCAATGGTCAAAAGTATTAGTAATTTACGTATTTTGCAATAGGCAAATTACCAACGCGTTAAACTATTAGTAAATTTACCATTGCGTTTGATCGTTGATAATTTTAGTTTTTTTTTACCCATGGCCTAATTCGTTGTTCATTGACCAACGGTCTAGCCATTGGTAATTTTCCTATTGAAAAATATTATTATTATTATTATTATATATCATATATTATAATGTTTCATAATATATAATATATCTCCTAATATATATATATATATATATATATATATATATATATATATATATTTATTTATTTATTTATTTATTATCATATTGTACCATAATATGTATCATATGTATCATATAATATATTTGTAACATATTCATGTATATTGATATATACATAAAATCCATAATAATAATAATAATAATAATAATAATACCCATCCTAACCCAACCCATATATTATTAATTGGGCCCAGCCCAACCTTACAACCCGAAATATAAACACCCAACCCTCACCCTCAAGTCTCAACCGCACAGCCTCCCTCGAATCGACCTCTCATCTACGCTCCCCCGTGCCTTTGATCATCTTCCCTCCCTTGCCTCGCCCTCTCATCTACTCTCTACCATCCCTCTCTACTTCCCTCCCTCGCTTCGCTCTCTCATCTAGTCTCCACCGTCCCTCATCGCCATCGGCCGTTCACAGTCATCTCACCGACATCTCTCTGTTCGCCGTCATCTTTCTGTTCGCCATCACCTTGCCAAAACCCTCCTGTCTCCGCAGATCTGCTGATCACTGTCCACCGTCACACGCCATCGTCCTCTCCATCGCCTCTCTGTCCTCTCGTCGTTACTGCTCCTCGCCGTTCGCTGCTCCTTCTTGGCTCATCGTATTAAAAAATCTGTTCTTTTAATTTTTGTAATTTATGTTTTTGATTTTTTCGGATTTAGTATTAAATTGTGATTTTGTTGTATTATTTGCATTTTATGTGATTTTCTTGAATATCTGTTTTCAGTTGTTGTGATTTTGTTGGTTTTTCTAATTTTCTTGTGATTTTTTTTAATTTAAGTGATTTTTGTGGTTTTGTTATTTCTGTGATTTACTAATTTTGTGGTTTGATTAAGTGAAGTTCTGATTTTGTTGGTTTTTCTTATTTTTTTTTTGTAATTTTGTTAATATAAAATATAATTTTAGTAAATATATTTTTTCAAACAGTATAAAATATAATATTTGTTAATATGAACTTCATTTTATATAAATAAAAATATAATTTAGTAATATATAAAATATATTATCAAGTTATTTTTTTTTTATTTTTTTTTTGTTGTTTCCAATGGCCCAACCTGTTAGTAAATTTACTAATGGTTTTACCTGTTGATAAATTATTAACATGTGCATGTTAGTAAATGCTTAGGTAGCATTTGGTTGTAGAAAATAATTTTCATTTTCATTTTCTGTTTTTAGTTTTCATTTTCTATGTATAGTTTTCTAAAATGTTTTTTAGAAAACATGTTTAGTTGTTTATACAAGAAAACAGTTTTCTGAAAATAAAAAATTAGAAAATATGTTTAGTTAAGAAAATTTTCTTCACAACAAAATTCTATATTTTTACATTGTTAAAACATTCAAATGTAGTACTCATATAAAAGAAAAAAAACATGTTCACATGATAAATAGAGTTTTTTTAGTCATAGTATTTTTCAACATATAATACAATTCCAAAGAGAGCATGTATCAAATATAATTAGATACAATAAAGTCAATGTCTATGTGAGCGAACTCTGCGCCGCTAATCGTTCCACATACGGGTGGCTATCTCATCTCTCACTTTAGCCATTTGGGTTGTTTGAGACACATTAACCTCAACCATTTGTTGTTCAACTCCCAAACCTTCCTCACCTTCAACTATCATTCCTTCCTTTCCGAATTGAGTAAATATTTCATCTGCTTTATCTTGTTGTCGGAAAAAATTGTGCAATACACAACAAGCAACAGGAATTAATCGTTGCGTGCGAAATGGATAGTTGGGTATCTTCTTTAAAATTGGAAATCTAACTTTCCATCCACCAAAAACCCTCTTCACCACATTACGCGAAGAAGAGTGTCGGTGATTGAACAACTCTTCTTTCCCTCTAAATCCAGTTCTCCCACGAAAATCTCTCAAGTGATATCTTTGGCCTCTATAAGAAGCTAAAAATCCTGGAATATTTGGAAAACCAGAATCCACCAAATAAAAATGATCTGCATAAACCAACCTTAGCAATGGTTAAACAACCTATAACCCTCAATAGATAAAAACAAATTGTAACTGAAATAGCCAAAACTAGTCCAAAGTACTGCAATTGAACATCATTCCGTATACACAACAGAACATAGGTAAACTGTTTCGCCACAAGCACAATAAAACACAACAGAACATGTAATGCAAGTTAATAGCCCTAAATTTAAGCCAACAAAAACCCAACCCTCAAGTCAAAACACTATTGTGTCCCCTAGGCATATAAATTAGTAGCATATATAACATAAATCAACCATAATTAACATGTTTCTCATGCATATAAAAATCAGTAGCAAACTTAAGTGCGAGTGTCTCCTTTTAGAATAATAGAAGAGATGGGTTGAAAAAAGCATGCCTTTCATGGGCAAAGGAAATTGATTTTCTTCTCTTGTAATTGCATCCATGAATATGCGCGAGTCATTTGCCGTGCCTTCCCATCCCGTATACACAAATGTGAACATCATGTCGTGCGAACAAGTTGCTAAGACATTCTGTGTAACAATAGAACTTTTTCTACAACGAAAATTGTTTTGCTTGGCAGCTGGAGAAGATGTCTCAAATTTCTCATATCTTGTTTCTTTTTTAGCACGTCGCTCACCCGAAGTATCACTAACAGCACGCTTTTGGCCAACTTGTTCATTGCTTTGAGCTCCTCCACTCAAAAACTCACTCTCAAGTTCACGCTCTTCCTCCTCTGTAGGTGGCACTTGAGTTGATGCATAATGAAGCTTTCCAGTGGCGGTGGCGGGGTTGAATATTTGGGAGAGCATGGTGTAATGCTTGCAGCCAGATTTGCGATATGTCTTAAAGTTCTTTTGATCTTGCTGCAATATAGAAAAAAAGAACAATAAACAAAATAGTAAGGAGCAGCAGAAAAAATACCTTAAACAATATAATTATTTATGAATATACAGTGCAATTTGGTGTTATAAGTGTTATGAATGCAGGGCTGCCTATTGCCCAAGTTTTTGCATTCAGTAGTTTCCTAAATATAAACTCAGTCAAGTATGTTATTAGTATTATAATATTAATTGAACACATTGTAAACATATTATAAACTCAGTAGTTTCCTAAATATAAACATATTGTAACACAACATCAAACATCAAAATGAGTTCCCCTTTTGCTCCCATATCCATATTCTACCTTGAAAGTTCCATCCTACAAGGTACAACTGGCGAACCTAATGATAATGGCATGTTGCTGATATCATTATAGGATAACAATTTGAAAATGTTTCATTCATTCCAAGATGGAGTAATACCTGGAAAGACTGAAAAAAACCAATATCTAGACTAAAAAAAACATTCCATTCACATACCATAAGCTCAAAGATCTTCACTACAAGTCTCTTCCAATAGACAGCAAACCTATTTATAAACTAATTGGGCAGCATTCCTGCCCCTTGAACTCTTCATTCATATGAAAAGAATCATGGCACAAAGTTTCCCAAATATGCTAGATATTTTCAGAAGCGAAATATCAGTACTCACTGGAAGAAATGCCCAATAACAAGACAATGATCTAAACACAAAATAATACATATACTCAGCTCATTCGATATTCAAACAAATTTATGTGCTTCAAGGTCACACATGAAAAATATATTATATCTCCCTCTAGGTCTATGAAACCTACAGTAACACAGCTGTTTTTCATTTTGGTTGTTCAAACCCTATAAACCAGTTACTGGAATGTCAAATAGCAAGTATTATTAACTAGAAAGAATACTATCCAAACACAAAAGAGTGAACATAACTATTTATAGAGCCGTTATTCAGTTTGGTTGTTAAAAACCTACAAACAAGTTACTAGAGTATCAAACAGAAAATATTGTTGACCAGCAAGAACACTATCCAAACACAAAAGAGTGAATATAATTATTTATCAAATAAAAATGACTGGAAATGATGATTTACTAAAAATGATTATGTTTTTTACTTTAAAAAAAATCAAACTCAGTCATCTATTTGGCCACATATTTTTTTTAATCACTAATTAGTAGGTTTTTAACATTCAAAGTGAAAAATAAAGTGTAATTGTAGGCTTTTAAAAACTTGAAAGTGAATGTTCATATATTTCCTATTGTATGGAGCCCTTCTTCCGAATACAACAAAAAGTGCTCATTGGTGGTTAGTTAAATGATCAGTATTTTCAAGAAAAATGAATTGCAAGTTTATACTGTTTCAAAAACCTATAATTTCTACAAACCTATAATTTTTACATTGATAAAGTTGGCTGGGGGATTAGTAAGAAGGGTAATAATCTAGGCAAATTTCCCCTAAGTATAGATAGAAATGTAGACATTTTTCTAAAATCCTATCCAAGGCACCAGCCAAAATAAAGTTCAAATGGACAGAGGAGTGTGTAGAAGCAAATTGAAGAAATGTAAACAAATTGAAGAAATTTTTTTCTTTTCATATAGAAAATTTCTCTTTTACTACAGGAATAGCTCCAACACATCTTGAACATGTCTTAATCAAGTAAAAATATAATATAAATCTTAATTAAGCAGCAACTGTAAATGCCAATAATTCAAATAAGATCAACAATACTAAACCAAAATACCTTGAAAAAATGTTGCCATGTTTCCTCCGAAGCATGCACAATGTTGGAATCAGCATCCCAAGTGACTCCGGTGTGTTCTAGTAGCTGTGTGAACTAACGAGTCTTAATCCGAAGTCGATGATATTTTGTTTTCAGCTTGTCACCACCATAACTCACTCTAGTAGCTGCAAACATGACCTTGTTCATGGCTTCCCAATCACTTGGCTTAAAAATAGGAGCCTTTTCTGAGTGATTGACAACTCTCTCATACAGAAGTTGAAGGAAGGAGAATTCATTTTTCTCAGGCCACTCTTTCTTATCATCTCCCTCCTTGATGTTCTGAGCCATCTATTGCAGAAAAAAAGAAAATACAACAATATCACAAAGCTATTCACACAAAAACAAAGAAACGCAACAGATACATAGAAAAGATATAACAATGTCGATCATGCTAATAAAACTGCTGCATTTACAAGGCTGTTCACAAATAAACAAACACCACTTGTTGTATCTATTGTAGGAAATGTCTCACAAGATTTTACCAAAGTTGAAGCACAATTATACAGTTACATCTGATGCATCCATACATATGAATCCAGCCACAATCACAATGTGAGAAGAAAAGAGGTTAACCAACTTCCTTGCTAGTAACAGTACTGAGCAAAAAAGAACTTCAGATATTTGAATCTGAATTTCAATTTTAATCAGTTCACAGAAGTAGACACCCAGCAGACCACCACTACTGCCTTTAGCACCTAGATAACAAATGATGTGAATGCATGAAAAATATGGTGATATTAAGCAGTTCTGGAACTAAATCAAGTTCCCTTTCTTTGTTTGAACTTCACAGCCTAAAAAGCCACATTCTTAACAAAAAAATAATTACCACAGATTCACCCGAGCCAAAAATATGTGAACTCATCATAACATTAAGCAATTATTGGATTCAAGTTCCTGACGCAGCAATCAGCCCAGAATCATCTATCCGCTCCAATCTCAACATCAGATTGCGACCACTAAACAGTACATAAAAAATCACAAAACACTACATAAAAAAACAAGGCTATACAGTCTATACCAGAAAACCAGAGCAAAAAAAGAATGGCAAACCCATAAACCAGAGAAATTCGGTTATAAACTACAACCCAAATCCACATATACAAATACCGACTCCTATATAAACAACAAAAAGATGGGGGAAAACATAGAAACCCAATACCTTTTGATAGCCAAAGGCTATTGCCTCCTCGGTAGTAACTCCCTGCCAGAATATTGGCCGAGGAGTCTGACGTCACCCAAGAGAGGATCTTTTTACTGACCTCGGAAGGTGCGAAGTCAAACACTATGAGCTCGAGACTTCGGTTAGCTCGTTAGGAATTCCGAGGATAACACCGTCTCCATCGAGGGGCCAAACTGACCGTCTTCGGGTAAGAAAGCCATCTCTCTGAAGCAAGGAAGAATCTCCCCGAAGGCAGAAGCCCCGAAGAGGATCTTCCCCGAACAAGAAACACCTGAACAAGGGAATCACCGGACTATGGGTATAAGTCCCGAAGAAGGTGTTCATCAAGGGAACTCCCAGAACTATGGGATAGATCCCGAAGGAGGTGCTCGCACCAAAAGAGGGATAGAATCCGAAGAGGGTGCACGCGCCGAAGGGCTACCTCGCCCAGGGGACCTCGGGAGTACGGTATGAGCATTTAAGGAGCCTATGACATGTCACCCACAAGCCCTACACGTCACATCAGAACGGCGAACTGACACGCCGCAGCCGCCCCAGTCCTGACACAGCTTGTCCGGGTTCAGGGCTAAAGGAGGCTGCAAGCGGCTGCCTGTCCCCTAGGTCCAAAAGTACAGATCAAATCCGACCGAACACGTGTCATGATCTGAACGGACTAGCTACTCCTATAAATACTAGGAAATGGGACTGGGCAAAGGATGGGCATTTTCCTCCCTCTGAGAAAACACAAAACAGGCAAGACACTTGATCCCTTAGTGTTCTTCCTCCACTTTCACTCAGAAAACTGACTTGGGCGTCGGAGGGTCCTCCCCGGAAAAGCAAACCGGGGACCTCCTAACCTCTTCTTTGAGCTTTTCAGGCACACCCAGCTGGGAAACCAGAGCTCCAGGCGCTCGCCCCCTCAGGAAGTCTCCCCACCTGTCAACATGACAACAAACGAAGATGCCTCGGGGCATCATTTGGCGCCGTCTGTGGGAAACTACTCCCAGGTAGCTGTTGTCGAAACTCGGCGTTCGAAGGACAAAGGACTCCCGAAGTCCCCGTCCGCGCCTGAGACCCAACCAGCTACCGAACAAAGTCCCCCAGAGACTTCCTTGCCTGAAGAGGAACGCCCTCTTGTCATCACCATGGGTTTTTTACGAGACTTTCAGAGGTCTGTTGTGGCTGAAATGACACAACAGATAGACCGAAGGTGGCCGCAACCAGCCCAGGCGCAAAAACCCACTTCGCCAGCACGACCTCGGGAGAAAAGCCCAAGGGCAACCCATCATAGCTCGGGAAGTGGGGAGCCACGGGAAGAGTCCTCGACAGATAACTTGCCCCTCGGAGCACGGCTGGCGGAAAGAGCGAGGTCTGAACGACCCGAAGTCCCGTCCAGAAGAAGTTTGTCGCCAGAGGCAAGGTCCCCCTCACCTCGGTACCGAAGTTGCTCCCCGAAGAGACGGCAACAGTCCTTTTACCCAAGAACCTCCAAGCACCAGGAAGAGGAGCCCAGTGCCACGCTCCTCCTGGAGAAAGTCTTGGCAAGACTGGAGAGAGTGGAACAGCAGGTGGCACGCAAGCCTGTTTGGGCCAGGCTAACTGAAACCGTCTCTGGAGATGAAACTCCTTTCGCCCGAACAGTGGTCGAGGCGGCCATGCCAAGTGACTTCAGGCTACCTCGGCTAGAGACCTATGAGGGTCGGACTGATCCCCAGGCCCACCTAACAAAGTACAAACGCAGCATGGTGCTACACGGGGCTGATGATGCTACACTCTGCAAGTGCTTTGAAGTCACCCTCGCAGGACCAGCAACTGCCTGGTACAATTCCCTGCCTCCCGGAAACATCAGGGGGTTCCAGGAGCTGTCCACAGCGTTCACCCAACAGTTCATTGGGAGCAAGCCGACGGCGAAGATGCCCGTCCAGATGTTTGACATAGCACAAAGAAACGGGGAGACCATCCGTGACTATGTCGAGAGGTTCAACAGAGAGGCCCTCAGTGTTCCGGACTTTCGTCCCGAAATCCGCATCCTCGCCATGACGAGGGGCCTCCGGAGGGATTCGCACTTGTTTTATGAATTCTCCAAAGATCCCCCGGACACGCTGGGAGAATTCTACCGAAGGGCTGAACAACATATGACAGCCGAAGAGCTGAGAATGACCGGACCGAAGGCTGACCATATTCACGCTCGTGGCGAAGGGTCCAGCCAGCAAGCCCGGTGTCCAACGGAACAGTTAGGCCGACCTCGGAGAATGCGAGTAGGAGGAAGGAAGCCCCAAAACTTTACACCTCTGAGCACCACGAGGGCTAACGTCCTCATGGCGTTGGAAAAACAGGGGGCTCAAATCCAACGACCGAGGGGCATGACTGCTGACAACAGAAGGAACATGAAGAAGTTCTGTCAGTTCCACCGTGATCACGGTCATGACACCGAAGACTGCTTTCAGTTGAAAAAGTACATTGAATCACTGATAAAGCAGGGCCAGCTTCGGCGTTATTTGAGAATACCTTCCCCGAAAGGGAAAAAAGAGGAAGAAGGAAAGCCCGATGACGAGGATTACGATTCAGACAGGCGAAGGAACCGAAGTCCGAGAAGGCGTCCTCCACCTTCGGCAGGAGTAATACAGACGATCACAACCGGGCTTCCATCCTCGGAAAGGAAAAGAAGGGCCAGAGAGATAGCGGTGATGGAATATCAGAGCCCGACGGAAAAAATTGGCCCGCGAGGATGGCTCCACCATCGTATTCCCTCATGACGATCCATTGCTAATAATGGCAAGGATAGGAAACTGGGACGTCAAGAGGGTACTGCTGGACGATGGGTCAAACGCAGACGTCTTGTTCTCACATTTGCTGCCAAGCTTGAGCGTATCCAGGAGTGACCTCAAGACTGTTACTTCACCCACGTTCGGCGTTCAGCGTAGGACCATCTGAGCTACCTGTCCTCGGGTGGATCGACCTCCCCTTGATGATGAAAGGAACTTCGGAGAAAGGAACTGCTGAGTTGTTCGCCTCTACCATGGCAAGGTTCATAGTCATGGACGTTCCTTCGTCATACAACGCCATCCTCGGCAGACAGACACAGGGAAATTTGCACATTCGCCCTGATGTAAAGTACTTGACCGTCACCTTCGCCACCAAAGAAGGAGACGCAAAGATCTTCATTGATCAAGGCGAGGTGAGAAAGGTGTTCGTCAGAGCACGAAAGGCTCCAGCAAGCAACTTAGCACATGCTGTAGAAGCAAAAGAGCTGGAAAGGGGCGAGGCAGAAGATCCCACAAAAGCGGAAACAGAAGAAGTAGAGCTTGTCCCAGGCCATAGTACCCGAATAGGGAAAAGCATGGCCGAAGGAGACAAGGAAAAACTTGTATCTTTTCTGCTTGCAAATAAAGATCTGTTCGCCTACTCGCCGAAGGACATGCCAGGGGTAAACCCTCGCGTAATCCAGCATAGCCTCAAAGTGAGTACGGAAATAAAACCTGTCCGGCAAAAGAAACGGAGCATCTCAGCTCACAAAAGTGACTTCGTCAAGACAGAAGTCCAGCGTCTGATAGACGCTAGCGTTATCCGGGAGGTAAACTACCCCGAATGGCTAAGCAACGGAAATAAAACCTGTCCGGCAAAAGAAACAGAGCATCTCAGCTCACAAAAGTGACTTCGTCAAAATCGAAGTCCAGCGTCTGATAGACGCTAGCGTTATCCGGGAGGTAAACTACCCCGAATGGCTAAGCAACGTAGTAATTGCCACAAAAGAAGGAAGTAGTAAGCTGTGGATGTGCATCGACTTCAAAAATTTGAATGATGCTTGCCCGAAAGATTCATATCCTCTTCCGCCAATAGACCAACTGGTAGACTCAACTGCCGAGTACGGGCTCCTAAGTTTCCTGGACGCTTTCAGTGGGTATCATCAGATAAGGATGGACCCCGAAGATGAAGAGAAGACTGCCTTCATCACCGAGGGAGGAACATATTGCTATATCAGGATGCCCTTCGGACTCAAAAATGCAGGAGCCACCTACCAGAGGCTGATGAACAAGGTCTTCAAAGACCAAATGGGGAGGAACATGGAGGTGTATGTTGATGATATGATAGTCAAAAGCAAACTGCCTGGCTACCACGTTGCAGATTTAGAGGAAACCTTCCAAAAACTCAGAGCCTTCGGGATCCGCCTTAATCCTGAGAAGTGCATCTTCGGGGTGACCTCGGGAAAGTTCCTTGGGTACATGGTATCCGAAAGAGGCATCGATGCTAACCCCGAGAAGATTAAGGCTCTGCTTGAATTCCGAACTCCTGCCACAGTCAAAGACGTGCAAAGACTCACCGGAAGAATAACCTCTCTGAGCAGGTTTATTTCCAGGTACGGAGATAGGTGTCGACCCTTCTTCAAAGTCCTCACAAAGGCAGCAAAGATGGAAGGCGACCTCGGAAGGAATGGTCATCCTTGGGATGAAGATTGCCAAAAAGCCTGGGAAGAACTCAAAGTCTACTTGGCCAGCCTGCCGACTCTGCGGCAACCTCGGGAGGGAGAGCCCCTCGTATTATACCTCGCCGTCACGAAAAAAGCTGTGAGCTCGGTCCTCGTGAAAGAAGAAGGGCCAAAGCAATGGCCGGTCTACTATGTCAGCAAGTCCCTGCATGGCGCCGAAGTCAGGTACCCTTTGCTTCAAAAAGCTATATATGCCTTGGTACTTGCAGGAAGGAGGCTACGGCCATACTTTCAGGCTCACCCCATTATCGTCCGAAGTACCCTGCCTCTACGGGATGTTATGAGGAAAGTTGATCATTCGGGAAGGCTTTCCAAGTGGTGTATAGAGCTTGGCGAACACGACATCACGTATGAACCCCGGAAAGCTATAAAAGCTCAAGCTTTGGCAGACTTCATCGCCGAAGTACCAAACACCGAGGAGGGACATTCATTTTCGGGCGAAGACGAGCCAGAATGGACGTTATATGTTGACGGGGCCTCAGGATCCGAACACCAGGGAGCTGGAGTGATTATCAGAGGCCCCGAAGGCCTAGAAGTAATGAAGGCCATCAAGTTCAGTTTCAACGCCACCAACAACATGGCCGAGTATGAGGCACTCATAGCAGGATTACGCCTGGCCAGAAAAATTGGCGTGAGAAACTTGAAAGCCCATAGTGATTCTCAGCTGGTGGTCCGGCAAATGGCAGGGGACTATGTCGCGAAAGACCCGACCTTGGCAAAATACCATGAGTTGGTAACAAAGCTTATTCGGGAGTTCGACGTCGTAAAAATCGAGAACGTACCCCGACGGGAAAATGCTGAGGCAGACTGTTTGGCGAAGTCCAAAACTTGCACCGAGGAGCTGAGCCACCCCAGCATCGCGGTGTTAAGCATAGCGACCTCGGGGAAAGGATGGAAAGAACCAATCAAAACGTATCTCGCAACCAACACACTCCCCGAAGACCCCAGCGAAGCCGCAAAAGTGCGAAGGCGCTCCGGACGTTTCTTCTTAATTGGAGAAGAACTATATCGGCAAGGATATGCAAATCCACTACAGAGGTGTGTTAGTGAAGAGGATACTGAAATGATCCTCGAAGAAGTTCACGAAGGTGCCTGTGGTTCGCACATCGGAACCGACGCCCTGGCAGCAGTGATACTTCGCCAAGGATACTTCTGGCCTACCCTGAGAAAGGACGCCAAGCAGTTCGTCCAGAAATGTGGTAGTTGCCAGAGACATGCGAACATCCAAAGAACACCCTCAGAGTTCGTAACTTCGGCAGACTATCCTTGGCCCTTCGCAGTTTGGGGCATAGATCTCATTGGGCCACTCCCAACAGCGCCTGGAGGCGTAAAATTCTGCGTAGTAGCAGTAGACTATTTCTCTAAATGGGTCGAGGCAGAACCTCTGACAACTATCTCGGCAAAAGAAGTGCAGAAGTTCGTATGGAAAAACATCGTATGCAGATTTGGCATACCGAGGGTACTCGTAGCGGACAATGGATCCCAGTTCGTAGACAAAGGATTCCAAGAGTTCATTAGCGACCTCGGGACAAAAATGCACTTCGCCCCAGTAGCTCACCCCCAAAGTAATGGGCAGGTGGAAGTATCTAACAGGACCATAAAAGATGGTCTGAAAAAGAGATTGGGAGAAGCAAAAGGGAAATGGCCAGGAGAACTCCAAAGCGTGTTATGGAGCTACCGAACAACACCCCGAAGAGCCACAGGGGAAACGCCTTTTTCACTCGTCTTCGGTACAGAGGCCATCATCCCTGTCGAGGTAGTACAACCGTCAATACGAGTCCAAGTGTTCGATGAAAAAGGAAATGACCTCGGCCTGAGAACCAAGCTCGACCTCGTCAGCGAACACAGAGAAGTAGCCGAGCTGAGAAGAAAAGCTTTCCAGCAAAGAGTGGCAGCAGCCATAAACCTACGCGCCAGGCCAAAAGGAATAAAGAAGGGAGACCTCGTTCTCCGAAAGGCTGAATTTGCACCCCGAAAGCCGTCCCACGGGGTACTTCGCGCAAATTGGGAAGGACCCTACCTGGTACTTGCCGAAGTACGAAAAGGAGTTTATAAGCTCGGTGATGCCGAAGGCATAGAATTAAAAAATACTTGGCACTCAGAGGCCTTGAAAAAATTCTATGCCTAAAAAGTTCGGTGGGAAAGTTGTATTGCACAAGTTGGAAAAATTTGTCTAAGTAAAAAGTTCTGAAGAAGTACAAAACAAGAGTCTCACGAAAGCAATCGCCGAGGAAAGCAAAAGTAAGGTTTTCCGAAGTCTCTTGAGCGAATATGTTCGGGACAAAGGAAAGCAAAAGTATGGTTTTCCGAAGTCTCTTGAGCGAATATGTTCGGGACAAAGGAAAGCAAAAGTATGGTTTTCCGAAGTCTCTTGAGCGAATATGTTCGGGACAAAGGAAAGCAAAAGTATGGTTTTCCGAAGTCTCTCGAGCGAATTATGTTCGGGACAGAAGGAAACAAAGGAATCTGGTAAAAAATACTTAGCCAAATTTTTATCTATTAAGCCAAAGAGTGCTTACAGAGAAGAAAGTTGCTGAAAGACTACAAAAAAGAAGAAGAAAATGAAGACAAAAGGCCCTAGTACTAAGGAACCTCGGCGTCTTGAGAACTGCCAGCCTCTGTGCTTTTGTCAGCAGCCTTCGGCGCCGGGAGAGAAGGAGGCAGTTTCAAGTGCTCGATCTTGGACCAAGTCCACCGAGGCTCCTTGGGGATGTTCATGCCTTCCAGGAAGGAAAGGTCAAAATCTGGGAACTTCTGCAGAATTTGGTGCCGAACAAGACAGAAGCCGTCTTGAAAGCCCAACTTCGTCATATCATCGGACTCCCGCTTCTTGACCGCCAAATCCGCATAGTCCTTCTCCAAATCCTTGAGCTTTCTCTTCAATGCCTTCATCTTCTTCTTCTCTTCTGAAGGCTTCTTCAGAGATGCGACCTCGGCTTCGAGCTGGGCCTTTTCCTCGAGCGTCTTCGCAAGGATTGCGTCACTTTCTGACTTATCCTTTTGAATCGTTTCTACGATCGAAGTTAGCTCCGCCATCTGAGAGCCGATGTCGGAAAGTTTCTGGGAGGTGCCTTTCTCAAGTTCCTCTTTCTCTTTTATGAACCCCTCCCGAAGTTCAGCAATTTCCTTCTCTGAAGACTGCTTCAGCTGAGCATTGTCGGCAGCCAACGCCGAACACTGGGCCTTCGTCTTGTCATAAAGGTCCCAGAGTGACGCCCTCCTTTCTGACTATCGCGCCACCCGAACACGGAGCAACCCGGCATACCCCATCAGCTGCAAAAAAAAGCAAACAAAGGGAAAATGATGCTAAGTAAAAAGCAAAGGCGAAATTGGCACTGAGGAAACAGTGAAGCGTACCTGGGCGGCATGTTCAGTGAGCTTGGCGGCCAAAGAGGTGTCGCCTGGGTAAGCCGCCGTAAGGGCCTTGTAAGAGGCCTCAGTAAGCACCCCTTTGCACACTTGCCTGGCCATCTCGGGACAGTCCTCGGAGTACATATTCATGTCCTCCGTGAACGTCCAGAAGGGCTCCTTCGGAACTTTCCCTGCTGGGACTTTGGCATCCCGAAGGGCCCTCTTGCGGGCGTGTTCGGCAACCCAGTCAGGAGCAGCCACCTCCGCTGCACAACAAGGCAGAAAAATTGGTTAAGGCCAGAAAACCCTTAAGAATTCACAAAAAAAAAAAAAAAAGGGTTCTTTGACAAAATACAAACCTGCTGGCACCTCGGTAACGTCGTCGTCAACAATCGACGTCGCCTCAGTAGAGATCCCCTTGCCTTTTATTTGGCGCCGTTCCTCGAAAGAAGGGGTCTCCTCCCCATCGCCCTCCAGAAGAGCATGCGAAGGCGTGGGGCTTTGAGGAAGGACGTCGGAAGAAGGGACGTCGAAAGAAGGAACCTCGGGCAAAGGGGCAGCAGGGTCTTCGGGCTCCTTGCCTACCTCCTCCGGAATTTGCGGAAGAGAGGAAGGAGCAGCTTTCTTTGCCCGTTTGGAAGGAGGGCCGGCCGCAGTCTGCTTCCGCCTCCGAGAGGCGGCCTTCTTTGTCTGTTCGCCCCTCTCGGCCTGCCCGGTAAAAAGAGCCTTGTAGAAGGCAGCCGCGTCGTCGCCCATCTCTGAAAAAAGAAAAAGAAGATCAGTGTAAGTCCAAGATGAAGTTATGAAGGGAAAAATGAGAAAGTAGCTTACTCTCATAAAAAGACTCATAAGTCTCATTCCCCCGAAGGAGTTTCACGAGCCAGGAGTCCTTCCCCGAAGAAGCCGGTTTCGGCATGTTGAGGTCTGTCTCATGCTCCTTTACCACCTTGAGTTCCCGAAGGACCTCTTCGGTCATGAGCCTCCAGTTGATCGGAAAGGGGTAAAGGGCACGAGGAGAGACCTCGGCAGCCCAGTCAGAGACGGCCCGGATGCGCCTGTCGAAGTCCTCAAAGATAGGTGCTACGTCGGCGTCTAGCAGTATCTTCGGGTCAACAACATCCATCTTGAGCCTCCCCTGAGCCCACTTGGTCGGGACGTGCGACCAAGTCTCCGACTTCTTCAGGAAAAAGAATTTTTGTTGCCACCCTCGCCAGCTGTCTTTGGTGGCGAAGGTGAACGTATACTTTTTGCTCCCGGATCCCCGAGGTAGCATAAAGTAGAAGCCACCCTTCGGGACCACGAAGAGCTTGTAGTACTGAAGAAAAACTACAAAGTGAGGTTTTATTTTGAAAACGCCGCACATACAGAGGAAGGCGTTGAAATAGCAGTACGAGTTCGGTGGGAGTTGGTTAACGGCAATGCCATGGAAGTTGCAGAACGCGCTAACCATCTCCGGGGGGGGATACCGAAGTCCGGCCTTCAGTTGGGCTCGGAAAACGGTGATTTCATCACTTCGGTTGGAGAAAGGAAATTGGTCAGGACGGGGCAACCTCGTCACAGAGTAAGAGGGTAAGAAAAACTTTTTCTTCCACTTCGCTAGTTTTGCCGGAGTAGTGCAGCAGGGGTGAGAAAGAAGAGGTTGCCAACTCTCGGGAACAGGCATGATGAAAACGAGTTCAGGAAAAACAAGGAAAATGAGTTCGGGAAAAACAAAGAAGAAGCTTTGAAAAAAGCAAAAGGACTAAAACCCACCAAAGGTCTTGCCGGAATCTGGATTTCTGGAAGCCGTCGTGAAAAGTGGTCGGAAAAACGCCTGAAAAAGGAGAACCGCCGCGGAAAATCGGGAGAGAATTAGAAGGCAGAAGAAAGCAAAAGCAGAAGCAAAAAGAGGGTTATGACAGGGCTGGTATATATAGGCCGAGAAGGCCAGGTGAACCGTCGTCATTAGTACCCCTCGGAAGGCGAAGCGTCGCCATAACTGCTAAATGCGCCTGAAAAGTCGCGCCTGCCGTACTCAGTGCATTCCCACCCAATAATAGTGTGCCATGTGTCGGTCATCGCGCAGCAAACGTGCCACGTGTCGTCCATCACGTCGAGCACGCCCTCTGACACCATTTGGTCTAGAGGCGCCGCCCTAGACTGACTCTGCTGGACACAGGACGCGACGCATGAGCAGACCTATAAAGGCAAAAAAGTAGGTTACCTCGAAGACACCAAAAGACAGCCTGTGACTTCGGGCAAAAGGTCTATCTTCGGTACAAGGTTATCCTATTTTCCCTCGCCACGAGGACACCAAGAGACAGCCTGTGACTTCGGGCAGAAGGTGTATCTTCGGCACAGGGACAGCCTATCTTCTCGCGCCTCGAGGACGCAAAAAGGGCTGCCCATCGCTTCAGGCAGAAGAAGGCGTCTTCGGCGCAGATATCACAACCACAGGACCCGAAAACCGATGAACCGAAGTTTCTCACTTCGGCTTTTCGGAGGGGGGCCTGTGATAGCCAAAGGCTATTGCCTCCTCGGTAGTAACTCCCTGCCAGAATATTGGCCGAGGAGTCTGACGTCACCCAAGAGAGGATCTTTTTACTGACCTCGGAAGGTGCGAAGTCAAACACTATGAGCTCGAGACTTCGGTTAGCTCGTCAGGAATTCCGAGGATAACACCGTCTCCATCGAGGGGCCAAACTGACCGTCTTCGGGTAAGAAAGCCATCTCTCTGAAGCAAGGAAGAATCTCCCCGAAGGCAGAAGCCCCGAAGAGGATCTTCCCCGAACAAGAAACACCTGAACAAGGGAATCACCGGACTATGGGTATAAGTCCCGAAGAAGGTGTTCATCAAGGGAACTCCCAGAACTATGGGATAGATCCCGAAGGAGGTGCTCGCACCAAAAGACGGATAGAATCCGAAGAGGGTGCACGCACCGAAGGGCGACCTCGCCCAGGGGACCTCGGGAGTACGGTATGAGCATTTAAGGAGCCTCTGACATGTCGCCCACAAGCCCTACACGTCACATCAGAACGGCGAACTGACACGCCGCAGCCGCCCCAGTCCTGACACAACCTGTCCAGGTTCAGGGCTAAAGGAGGCTGCAAGCGGCTGCCTGTCCCCTAGGTCCAAAAGTACAGATCAAATCCGCCCGAACACGTGTCATGATCTGAACGGACCAGCTACTCCTATAAATACTAGGAAATGGGACTGGGCAAAGGATGGGCATTTTCCTCCCTCTGAGAAAACACAAAACAGGCAAGACGCTTGATCCCTTAGTGTTCTTCCTCCACTTTCACTCAGAAAACTGACTTGGGCGTCGGAGGGTCCTCCCCGGAAAAGCAAACCGGGGACCTCCTAACCTCTTCTTTGAGCTTTTCAGGCACACCCAGCTGGGAAACCAGAGCTCCAGGCGCTCGCCCCCTCAGGAAGTCTCCCCACTTGTCAACATGACAACAAACGAAGATGCCTCGGGGCATCACCTTTGATGGCCGAAGTGCCATGGTCTTGGCCACTAACTTCGGAGGAGGGGCCAAACGCTTGACATATCCTACCTCGAAAGACCCATCGCACCAACCTCAGAAAGTTACTGTATCGCCTCCCCATCAGAGGACGAATGAACCAACTTCGGAAGAGTGAGAACACCCCGAAGAAACGGTGTCACCCCGGGGAGAGGTCCTTGCTCGTCCACCTAAAAGGTAACGTCTGCCGGAGGGACCTCGGAGAAGTGATGGGTGATACGAAGGAGTCTCTGACATATTTGCCCGTATGTCCTAGACGTTGACCTCAAGCATTCTGACATGCCACTGTAGTCCGTGCTCTGGCACACTGAGACACGATTCTCGACAAACCATTGCCCGAGAAAGCCTGCACAGGCTGACCACTTTCCTGTTTAAGAGGTACGGATCCTATCCGTCCATACACGTGTCACGATCAGGAGGGTTCATTTTCTCCTATTTACAGTAGGAAAAACTCTGGGCAAGGGGGGGCTGGACAGGAGCTTTGGAGAACACTCCAGAGTCCCAGTTTTCTCCTCCCTTCCCCTCTAGGTATGCCAGAAAAACGCCTCCGGCGTGATGCTTCCCCTTACGTGCATGCCAGAAAAATACTCCTAGCCAGTCTATTTTATGCCTATTCTTTGCTATTTAGAGGCATTGACTTGGGCGTCGGAGGCTCCTCCCCGAAAAACCGCTCCGGGGACCTCCCAACCCCTGTTTTCTGTATGTTTCAGGCCGAACCGCTTGAAGATGTCAACTTTTTCAGGCTCCTTCCTACACCGGAAATCCTTCATGGCCCCCGCTCTCCATCGTAGGACGGCCGCCTATGACATTCCTCAGGAGGTCCCTGTCACCCCCGTCGTGGAGCCACGGTGGGATCGTAAATGATGGCTAACGCCACGCCATCAACCTTGAAAACGAAAAAATCCAATCACCTTGGAGAGACTGGATTAAACAAGATGCGGCGCCAAGCTTCGTCTTCAACCTTATCTCAGAGCAAATCCAATCACCTTGAAAACGAAAATTCAAAGAGAGTTACAATCGAGAGAGAGATCGAGAGGAGGAAGGGGAGAATGAAAGAGAGAAACAGGGAGGGATCGTACCTGGCGTGAAAAGGAATATGGTTGAAGGCGCCGACGTCTGGTGTAGAGAGGAGAAGGTCGACGGCGCTGCTCGAAGTCGAAGGGCTTGTGTCTCGTGATCAGTAGAGAGCCTCGATGCGTTTTTCATTTTCGGTCGAATGCGCTAGGAGGGAGAAGGTCGATGGCGTCGGGTGGGAGGGGGCTGATCGTACGACGAAGAGAAAGATGGATTTCCCATTTTTGAAAAATAGAAAACAACTTAAACCAGGTTTTCTATTTCTTACTGGCATAGAAAATTATTTTCTAGGAAAACTGAAAATGAAAATTATTTAACTAAACACATTTTCTTTTCATTTTCTAATTTTTAAAAAATTTTCTGGAAAAATTAGAAAATTCTCCACAACTAAACAAAGCCTGAGGCTGTTGGAAATCGAGAATGCTCTGCAAACATTGGTAATTTATCAATGTCCGAATTACTAATATGTAGCATTACCAATAGTTTAAGCTTAGGCTGTTGGCAAACTGTTTTCCAACAATTGATTTACTAACGGCTGTCGTCCAACAGCCAATTGTTGGTAATTTTCAGTTTACTAACATGCAATCGCTATTAGAAAATCTTATTTTTTTAGTAGTGTATTATTTGCTCCTTATTTATGCACTCCTTTTCAAATATATCTTTAAAGAATTTTATGCATGTGTATTTTCTTTTTCACGTGCTTAACGCTCATTTGTTGTGCCGTTTAGTAGTTGTACGTTAATGTCCATCCATTTATGATGCAATCATTCTCTACTCTGCTAAACTGAGGGTATCTTTTGCCTATGAATTGGATTTGACATATCACATGGTATATATAAATTACTTAAATCCCTGTTAGGAAATGTTAAGAAGCAAAAGAGAAAATTGAAAATAGTGCAAAACTTGAAAGATATAAAACGGGATGAGCAATCTATTTGACCTCGTTGTGGCATCTCTGATCTCATCTTGGCTGGTTTCATTGTTTATGTGCAATCTCCTAGTCTTAACCATGATTAGTATTCCCATAGAAGTTTGCCAAATTGATATCCAAAGAAGGTTGAACGGGCAACTCTAAATCTTAGAGACAGCTAAACATGTAGTAAAATACAAAGTTAGAGAATTCAAAAGTTGTATATTCAGGAGAAACCATCCAATATTTAAGACAATACAAACTTGTGAAGAGTTTGAGAAGCTTAGAGAAGGTTTTTTTGTACAGAATGTAGAATATACCTTGTAATCCGTGAGAAAGCTTAACTATAAACATAAGCATGTGGTAGTAGTAGGGATTATAAGGATCAATTCCTTGTTCTATACCAATCTAATAACGGTCAACTTGTTATCTATAACCATGAACAATGCTCTGATGGGCTACTCTGAGCTGATTGAACCCATGAGCAAAACTCCTACGTCTTCCCAAAATGTGGGCTGAAGCCTATTACAGTATTAGCACTGATGGTAAAAAGGGATACCACTTATGAGATTCCAACACCCACAAAGTTTTCATCGATATAGACATTATCATTGAGGAAGATAATGCACAAAAGGATGAGGTAGAGAAAAGCATTTCAGAGATTGTGATGATACAAGCTAAAAAGTTCTTCTAAAACAAGTCAAAAGCATGAGCTATAATGATGGTGAAAACTTGGTCTTATCATTTTTGGAAAAGATAGTTAGGATTAACTGTGACATTTTCACCATCATTAATTGTCAAAGAGTGTGAAGAAAGAGTTCTATGAATGTATCCTGTCAATACGAAACGTCCAAGAAAAGGTAAAACTTGAACCTCCCAAGAGGGAAAGTTATGATGGTTTAATTTGATCGGCACTTGAGAGGAGGCATTAATTAAGATAAGCTTCCTTTCAAATGGATCTAATGGATTTGGTAGGGTAGAAGGTAATGAGGTTGGGAGTCCATTTTGGGCATGGGTGTTATGCTTGGGTTCAGGGCTTTTTTGAATTTTCTTGGGATGGATTTTTCTGTAAGCTTTGGCTATCGTTGATTTTAGGTTCTTGAGGTGATGGTTCATTTACTTCATCATCTTTTCCTCTTGGATGATGTTTGTAACTGTTAAGATTATGTTTTGTACTTCTTGGGTTCTGGTATTAATTTGTGTACATTGTGGTATTTTCTTTAATATAATTTTTCTTATTGCCATTTAGAAAAAAAAAAGGGTCAGGAATTTTGAGGTGGAGAAGAGTAAAATTGTCGTCAGTCATGATGGTTGATGAAGGGTAGGGGTAGCTCAGGGAGCTCTTTCACTGTTCTGATACTATAATACAAATAAACCCTTAACGGTCACTATATGCCATTTTTTTTTATATGCATTATATTTCCTCTTGTTCATTTACAAAATACAAGTGATAAGCACAAGTAATGTAAAGATTAAAATAAAACACATAATAGAGTTACTAAAAATTACCTATTTGCTAGATGTATCACAAGAGTGGCCACTGTTGTTTAGATTTGGACTAGAACGGAAGGTCATGTTCATCTTCACTCAAATAGCTGCTCTGCTTTATGGTCGAAAAAGGCCATATACAACGCTCACTTCAATCATTGTCTATTTTGCTAGAAACTGTGAAATTTTTTAACACCATCAGATTAAAAGCCAACAACTTTTATAGCCAAATTTGTCAAGGCCCAATTCACCCCACCCTAAACCTTCTTAAGACATTTGAGATCAACCCATTTGGTTTTAGCCACTCGGTTGATTTTAAGCACTCAGTTGATTTTCTTAGGGTGAATTAGACCGTGACTCCCAAGATTCTTTACCCTAACTTAACACTTTAGGTTACTAGCTTAATAGGTTAAGTTACTACTTTAACACATCAAGTTCTCAGTTTAATGCATTATTCTAATGAATGCATTTACTTAACCACTTTTTTTTTAATGCATATGGGGTGCATAAGCATGAGAGTGTGTCTTAGTGTCTTTATGGGTTTACTAGGGCATACTTTAAGCTAAACATACATACACACACCCAAGCAAACATACATGTATACACATTAGTTTAATAGGTTACCAACCATGCATGCATTTTTACTAACACACCATACTTAGTGCCTTATGGCTTACTCAAGCCCAAAAATACATACAAGGCATAGGTCATGTTTTATTCTAAGCCCAGTCCGCTTGCCCTCATATATACAAATATATATAGGCAAAAATTTTCAAATAGGGACTACATGGCCCAAAACCATATACATAAAAAGTTTGATGTACTAAGTGTCATGCATGGTACACCACTTGGTTCAAATCGTCTCTAGGACCACCGTGACCTTGACTTATACTTTAACCTGGCACTTGGGCCACAATTCTCTTATTACCCTTATAGTCCTAGCTCATACTAAGATAGAGCCACATACAGTAACTCACATAGTAGCTATCAGGGCCTACAAACATAGCAACAAAACACAATCATTAGTTCAATTTGATGAACTTTCCATACTTCCTTTTCATAAGCCATAATTTCAAAGTATAACTCTCTGTACATAAACCTTTTCCAAAGGTTCCCTAACCCTTCAATCTTCCACTTCTTTACTTGAAATGGGCAAAAGTGGGCG
Source organism: Aquilaria sinensis (assembly GCA_005392925.1). Classification (NCBI taxonomy): domain Eukaryota; kingdom Viridiplantae; phylum Streptophyta; class Magnoliopsida; order Malvales; family Thymelaeaceae; genus Aquilaria; species Aquilaria sinensis. The sequence continues at coordinate 23,567 of SMDT01003303.1, forward strand.
TGAGTACATAGTTACTCAGTGAAAAACCCAAATACAGCACCTAGTGCCTTCACAATGTTTAAAACATTGTTGTACAAATAAAACTTCAATTTTGCTTGATAACTTGCTGCACTCTAGCAGTTGTAACCCAAGTGTAGGTTGTCGCAAGTAATAAAATCTTGGGAGTCCGAATGTCGAACCATAGGAAAGTGAATTAAGAAATACAAATTACAAAAGTGAAGAAAGGTTTTTGTGAAATGTGTGAACAAGTATTGATTAAAAATTTAAATTCAAATAAAATAGCTAAGGTTAGGATATCCACTTTTAGTATATCGGTTATGATTAATTTTAGCCCATCTTACCACTCAATTAGGATCCACACATAAAGGAGGTCCTAATCGGGGAATTTAGTTAGTATTAACTTTCATTGATCTTAAAACGCCAACACTTGCTAATGGTTCAAGTATCTATCGTGCCAACCTTTGCCGACAATAACTCAAAATTCCAATATAGCTGGCAGAGTCATGTTCTACAGAGGGAATCAAGCAGCTTTTGTGCCAATAATTTGACTCTGATGAATCAAGACTCAGACTTAACAATGAAGGAAGTTAAATAGATTAAGGAAGAAAATACCGTTAACGTTGTGATCCAGTCAAATTAATTATAACCTCTATACCAAAAGCTTCACCTTTTCACCTTAGCAAAAAGAAAGATTAGTTAGACATAATAAAAGTAAACAACATTTAGAAAGATGAAATGAACATAGATTAAAAGATCAAAACAAAGAACAAGAACATGAACGAGAAAACACTTGGACAGAGCTTCGGTATTGAAAACTAAAACAAAACTAAAGAAGAAAAGCTAAAGATGAAACAAGAACATAAAGGAGGCCTAAGAATTGGCCTAAGAAAATAGCCTCCTTCATCCTCCCCCCAAGGTGCATATTTATAGAGTTTTGGGATGGGTGAAATGGTAAAAAGTAGGTAAATACAAATCAACAATGGCAGGCCGCAACTTCTTTTATTTTTTTGGCCATTGTAAACATTAGATCAGCTCTTCCTCAAAGCACAAAATTTGTAGATCTCCTCTTTAGCTTCGAATCAATAGCTTGCTCATTCAAATCGGACATCCGTAGCTCAATTTATAATTTTTCTACCGAAACTGCTCTTTAGCACATGAAATAACGAAAGGTCTCACCTATAATCAGATTTCGGTAATGAAAATGATCAAACTAGCTTGCGGAATGAAGCAAAATTGAAGATCTATGTGTTGGCTTTCAGATGAATTTGGAATCACTCAGTTCCGATGCCTACAGCTCCAGATATGATTTTTTTCTCGGGAAGGGCCGTTAAGTGATGATTTTTACCTACATAAAAAATAATTATTTAATATATATATTTTAATATTAGTGAACAGTAAACCGCGTATGTACAGTGAAATACATGTATGAACAGTAAGTTGGTGAATAGTAAAAATGCGTGTGAATAGTAAAAATGCATGAATAGTAACCTAGTGGAAAATGCTCATAATATAGAAATTAATCATACTCAAAGTGTATAATGATGATTTAAACCCTTAATAATAATACACCTATGAGTATTCATAACACTCCTCAACCAGGTTCTTGCTAGTCCCTAGCAAGTGTAACCTAAGAAAATAAACAAAATACATAATTTAACAACTCATGACAAATCATGCTATGAATATATAAAACTTGTAAACTTAACTTGCAAGTAATTAATGAAAGGAGAAAAAGTTAAGTCCTTGTTACCAGAGGTAGAAGATCACTCTCTAAGTATTTGCACATATTTTAAAGTGGGTTTGTGAACAGCTTGCTCTGTGTTTCTCAATTCGGAGCTTGCAAGGGGATCCAACTTCACCCTCACTAGATTCCCAAAAGGGGACTGCATGTAAATTTGAGTCCAATAGTCTTTATACAAGGTTGTAATGAGGCTAGGTTTGGTAAAAGCGGGAATTGGATGGAAGCTTTTTAATGGTGGAGTTTCAAAGAACTAATAATACAATGAATAATAAATATGGGCACTTAAAACACTAAATACCCAACTCAACCATAGTTTCCAAGTCCTCTTCAAAACACAATTCCGTATCAAACATGAGTTTAGAAAACTAATATGGTTGAGTTTTAAACTTATTGAATTTAACACTTTTTTTTCTTTTTTTTCTTTGTTTTTTTTACCTCTCTCTATTTCAAAATAGCTGGCCTTATTTGACTTGAACAAATATTAAGGCTGAAGTTGTGTTTTTTTTTTTCAAAATTGTTTCCCATGATTATGCATTTATCTATTAGAAAAAGATAAAAGAAGATGTCTTTCATCTTTACTTTAGTATGGATTCACATGGGTATGAGCATATATAATTTTATTTGAAAGGGAAATAGAACAATTTTTTTTAGACTACCATAAAAGAAAAAGAGGCCAAGTATTATGAAACGAATGAGTTTTTTTATATTTTTTTAACGTTATTTTGCGAGGGCTTTTTCTTATGGTCTTGCTTTTATTTTTTTTTTTAATTATAAATAACAAATCAACATTTGTTTAAAACTCAACCATCCAATGATACACACTCAGTTTTTATTATTTAAGCTCAATTCACCCCAAATTTTTCTACTATCATAATTTAAGCATAAGGTAACCCAACATATTCTGAAGTATGCCTCACATTTATTGTTTATTTTACAAAAAAACAACACATTCATTTTAATTCTCTAAGCCCATAATCACATAAATATCACTAGTTCCAAGGACATTAAAGGATCAAAATGAAATGGAAGTGGTTACACATATAAAGGTCAAACAAAGAATAAGGCTATAAGGCTCAAAGGGGCTTACTAAGGGATAATGTACAAGGTTAGCCTTTTGATAATTGGTTGGCCCTAAAATGCCATCTTCTTCCTCAAATTTACATAGAAGGAGTAAGGTTGCAGGGGTCCTTAAGACCATTCATCCAAGCAAGGTCTAGTCAAAACACAAAGTAAGCACTCTCAACAAAGAAATTCACACATCTTAATAAACACTAAGGGCTCAAAAGTGCTCACTGGTTATTTATTTTCCTTAGGTAACAAGAAACATACTTTAACTACTTTTAAAAATTACTCCCTCCATCCCATTTTAGTTGGAACATTTTTCTGGGCATGGAGATTAAGGTGTATGTAATTTATGTTATTTTTTTATGTAGTAAAGTTTAAATAATGATTAAAAAAGAAAAGATTCTTTTTTGGGTTTTGTGCAGTGAGAGATTGAGTGGAGATTAAAAAAAGAGTTTTTATTGGGTTTTGTGTAAAATGATAATTTAATTGTTTAAACTTGTTCAAAAGAGGAAACATTTTAACCTTTTTGGGACTTCCTAAAAAGGAATACATTTCAAGTAAAATGGGACAGAGGGAGTAACAACCATTTCAAATTTACAAGGTATACATCCAATGATGATATTTCCATGAGTTGGCTTCCTAAATGCAAACAAATAACCTAAATTCATGCTAAATGTTCTGACATGCAACTATTTATGCTTGCAAGAAAAAAAAATGTTATGCATGTCACATAAAATAGGATGCGTCTCAAGAGTGAAAAATTACTCTTTACTCAGCCATCATAAACTAAGTGCTTTGTCTGATGGTTTTAATATCAGCATGAGAGAAACTATCCTAAAAGAAGAAAATGTGACAACTATCCCTCCCCCCAACCAGATTAAGACATTGTCCCTAATATCAAATATAGATAAGAAGAGTGAAAAAGAGATTACCTGAAATGGTAGTTATTAAAAATGAAAAACCTGAAATAACTTAAACCAAAATAAAGAAAATACTGATAGTAAAACTAAAAGACAAGATAAAAAGATCCAGAAGTCCGATTGCTCTCTTCCACAGTGCTTCTCACTTATTAACAAAAATAAAAACGACAAGCAGGGTAAAGGATACTTATGGGATAGAACTGATTGGGAAAGACTGTCATGTCCAGTCTATCTGAATCACTGCTAGATATGGTTTAGGAATGAAAACTTGCATTTTGTCTAGCAATTCTTCAGCAGTTGACGTAGATATTAGGATCCGTCGTGCCGTCTTTGAGATAAATTTCTCCTGCATAGCATGATTCATAAAAGATAATAGACCTGCAAAGAAATTGTTAACATTCAACAGCCCAATGGGTTTTTAGTGCAAATTAAGTTGAGCCATGAAAGTAATTTGAAAATTTTCCCCCAGTGTGTCAAACCTTCCTGGTATAGCAATAAAGGCATCAGAATTATAGAGCATTTGCAATAAACATTCTTGCAAGTTTTTAACCACGAATTCTTCTCCAATCGTGCCTCTAGAAATAATTTCAAAGGTGTAGAGATGATACCCAAAACTTGGCTACCCCCTACAGATGCTGCAGTTGCTACACCTCTCATTAATCTGATGCTACCTCCCCCATAAACCAAATGTATTTTTTGCTCAGCTAGTACTTTACCCAAATGGTTGGCTGCCCTCAAGAACTATTTATCTTTTCCAGGAAATGATCCACAAAATACACAAATATTTCAGAATTTGCGAGTTGATATTCATTCCATTTCTATCCTTAACATTGTGAAAAATGAAAAGACGAACATGCATTTATAGAGATGAAAGGATAATCCAATGATTACATCTATAGGAGTAAGTAGATTATTGTCAGAAGAAAAAGAAAATTTTCAAAAATGACAGCTTGTATATACAGTAGTTGTGACTGTGGCTCACATCTTCCATTGGTTTTACGCCCAGTAACGGCTTCAACGCCTTCTAAGAGTCGGGGATTTGCTTCCCATCCAGTTTTCTTACAAATTGGCAAATAGGGTCTTTTAAAGTCAGATTCCCAAGACTATAACGCTCTTGTTCTTTATGAAAAATACTCCATAAACCAAGAAGTTCATGTTGCACTAATCCACAAGAATGTGTCTCAAGAGTCAATTGGATATTATCCAAAGAATCCTTACTCAGGCCATTCTTGATGAATTGTATTTTATCTTCTCGATTATAGGACACCATTCCTAAAGAACGATATCTAGTATCACAAGTCCATCTACCACATTTATGACAGACTCGTAACCTTTCTGCTTTATGCTTTTTGGCATAAGAGCTTTTGCCTAAGCTAGGCATATGAGACATAAATGTATCTGGGGTTTCACCAGCCAAATGGACCTTAGCTTCAATTAACCAATGCACATCTTCAGGAATGCCTTTGTGCATCAAAACTCTTAATCGTTCACATCTAGCTTGGTAAATCCTTTTAAGAACATTCATTGGGAGAGAAGGAAAGTACTTTCGCAAAGCAGAAATAGTAGAATCCATTTTTTTTAGAAGCAATTGAAAGAAGGGAAAGGAAAAGAAATCAGTTATTATGGAAAACTGAAACAACCGACTTGAGAGCCATTGAGTATTGTATTCGCCACTTAACCAGGGAGAAATGAATCCTACTTTTTAACAATTTTCAAAAGCTTTGCAGAATGCATGTGCGTTTTTAAACAAATAGGGCCAATGAAATCCAGATTGCAAAATCTTTATAGCTATTTTCTTTGACAAAAAATGTCCTCCGCATGTTTCAAAATGAGATAATTCAATAACACTTTTTACCTTATCCTCAGGAATGCATCTCATAAATATCTGGTTAGGACAGGATTTGAAAAGATATGAGTTGTCCCAATAAAAATTTGTTACCTCATGTAGAAATTTCTTTTTATCTTGGATACTCCATTGAGCTTACATCCGTCCTGTCACAAAAAAATTGATAATATTAGCAAACCAAGGTACTGTAGTGACAGAAAATAGAAATTTGTCAGGAAAACAATAATTTATGGGTGTAGCCTCAATTGTTGAATTCATTGTCAATCTTGACAAATAGTCAGCGACAACATTTTTGGAGCCATTTTTATCCTTGACCATAGTGTTGAATTCTTGGGGCAATATGATCCAGTGTATCTGCCTTGATTTAGCACCTTTCTCTAACATTAGGTACTTCAATTGTTTGAGTAAAAGCTTCAACTCAATTGTGTGAATTTTATTTTGCTTTTCAACTTTAGGTTTTCCCAATTCTTCAATATTTGGTGTCCAACACGTGTTCCCCTCTACCTGTGAAGAATCAAACAATACACAAATGTCAAATGTATCCTGATATACATGCATATTTGATTCAAATGAATTAACTAGCCTATTTTCTAGAGGATTAGAGATACTCCCTTCTTGGATATAGTTTTCCTTAGTTGCGTTAATAACGCAAACATCTTCACCTTCATCTTCTTTTTCGGGAGGTTGTTTAAGCAAATTGAAAATATTTAACTCCAATGTCATATTCCAAAATGACAACTTCATCAATCCATTCCTGCAATTAATCAAAGTATTAGAGGTTGCTAAAAATAGGCGTCCCAAGATAACAGGTATTGAATTCTTGATTTCCACCGGTGGTGTGTCCAAAACAATAAAATCCACAATATATATAAATTTATCAACTTGGACTAACACATCTTCAATGATTCCTCTAGGCACTTTCACTGATCTGTCAGCAAACAAAAGAGTTACTTCAGTTGGTTTTAACTCAGCCAAATTTAGTTTGTGGTAAACTAAATATGGAAGTAAGTTTATACTAGCCCCAAGATCAAGTAATGCTTGTTCAATTTTATGTTCTCCAATGAAACATGAAATTGTCGGACAGCCAGGATCTTTGTATTTTAAAGCAGTGTTATTTTGAATAACAGAACTTACCTGGTCAGCCAAGAAAGTTTCCTTTTTCACATTCAGTTTTCTTTTAACAGTGCACAAATCCTTTAAAAAATTCGTATAAGAAGGTACCTGTTTAATCGCATCCAACAAAGGGATATTGATCTTTACCTACTTGAAGATATCAAGAATTTCAGGATTCTTATTCACCTTCTTAGGAACAGTTAATGCCTGTGGAAATGGAGGTGCAAGTGGATATTCAATTTGTTCTTTGCTTGGTATAGGTTCAACCCCTTCTTTACTCTTAGAAGTTGACTCACCGTCTCCTTCACAAGGATCAGGAATGGATTTTTCAACAACCTTACCGCTACGAAGTGTAATGATTGATTTCACTTGATCCATGGTTTCACCTTTGGGATTTGATTGTGGTTGAGAAGGAAATTTTCCTTTCTCCTGAATGTTGAGTATAGATGCAAATTTTGCAAGAGTATCTTTCAAATCAATCATGGTTTGACTTGTTTGAGCATTGATATCTTTCAAATCAATCATAGTTTGACTTGTTTGAGCATTGATAGACTCTTGCTTCTCAATAATGAATGCAATGTATCTTCAAAATTTTTCTTAAAATGAGGAACATATGGTACATACCCTTGAGATTGTTGAAAATTTTGTTGGAAATTTTGTTGGGTGTGCAAAGGTGGTTGTGACAGTTGAGCATGATTGTCACTTTTCCAACTAAAGTTTGGGTGATTCCTCCAACCAGGATTGTAAGTTTGCGAGTATGGATTTTAGGTTGGCTTCTTGAAGTTGTTCAATGCATTGACTTGTTCATGGAGACATTCTTTGAAGGAAGGCAAGGTTGGGCAATTGCTAGTGGGATGGTCATTGGTTTCAGAAATGTGACAAACAATTTCTTCAACAGATTTTAATAGACCAATTTTCTTCATTTCTAAAGCTTCAACCTTTCTAGCCAGAAATGCGAACTGTGTTTGAAGGTCATTATCTTCCTTAATATGGTATATGCCTCCACTAGATGCAAGTGATTGAGTCTTACCTGGGGCCTCATAAGTACCAGCGGTGTCTCAATTCTGTGCATTCTCTGCTAACACGTCTAGATAATTCATTGCCTCATTAGGATCTTTATCCTCAAATGTTCCATTGCACATCATTTTCACCATTTTTCTTTCCCTAGGTATCAAACCTTCATAAAAATGTGAGACTAATCTCCAAGTTTCAAAACCATGGTGTGAGCATAAGTTAAGTAAATCTTTGTATCTATCCCAACACTGGTAAAAAGTTTCACCTGATTTTTGTGTGAAAGTTGTGATTTGCCTTTTGAAAGAATTTTTTCTATGGGCAGGAAAAAAAATTTTCAAAAATTGTTGTTGCAGTTCATCTCATGAATTAACGGAGCCTAACCTAAGATTCTGTAGCCAAGTTTTAGCTTTATCTTTTAAAGAAAAAGAAAAAAGCTTAAGCCTGATGGTGTTCATGCTACAATTTAGGTTGTTATATGCGTGACATACTTCCTCAAATTCTCTCAAATGCAAGTACGGATTTTCAGAATCAAAGCCATAAAAAGTTGGTAAAAGTTTAATAATATCTGGCTTGAAATTGAAGTGACATGCATCAACAAGAAATATTAGGCTTGATTGAGTGCTATTCCTTATGGGGTTTATGTATTCTCTAAGTGTCCTAGGTCAACCTTGGTCATTATGAAGAGAATGATTATCTTCTTATTCATTAATGTGTTCAGCCATGTTTGAAGAAGATGAAGATTCTGTTACCAGTCTACCACTTGATGTGCGTGACCAAGCTTTTATGCATTAACAAAATAATAACAAGAAAAAAAAATATCAACAACAAGTTAGGTAGAAGGCTCAGCCTGCCATTCAAAAAATAAAAAAAATAACACAAAACAAATATAAAATAAAAGGTAAGAGGCTCAGCATGCCATTTAACAAGAAAGAAAAATAAGATTAACGCAAATTAAGAGGTAGGAGGCTCAGCCTGCCATTCAAAAATAAAAATAAAAAAATAAAATTAAGAAATATAAGATTAATATAAATTAAAGGGTAGGAGGCTCAGCCTGCCATATAAAGAACAAAAAAGAAAATAAAATAAAAAGAACAAAAAGAAAAAAAATTAAACTTGTACTCTAATTTTATTTCCCCGGCAACGGTACCAAAAACTTGCTGCACTCTAGCAGTTGTAACCCAAGTGTAGGTTGTCGCAAGTAATAAAATCTCGAGAGTCCGAATGTCGAACCATAGGGAAGTGAGCTAAGAAATACAAATTGCAAAAGTGAAGAAAGGTTTTCGTGAAATGTGTGAACAAGTATTGATTAAAAATTTAAATTCAAATAAAATAGCTAAGGTTAGGAGATCCACTTTTAGTATATCGGTTATGATTAATTTTAGCCCATCTTATCACTCAATTAGGATTCACACATAAAGGAGGTCATAATCAGGGAATTTAGTTAGTATTAACTTTCATTGATCTTAAAATGCCAACGCTTGCTAATGGGTTCAAGTATCCATCATGCCAATCTTTGTCGACAATAACTCAAGATTCCAATATAGTCGGCAGAGCCATGTTCTACAGAGGGAATCAAGCAGCTTTTGTGCCAATGATTTGACTATGATGAATCAAGACTCAGACTTAACAAGGAAGGAAGTTAAATAGTTTAAGGAAGAAAATACCGTTAACGTTGTGATCCATTCAAATCAATCATAACTTCTATACCGAAAGCTTCACCCTTTCACCTTAGCAAAAAGAAAGATTAGTTAGACATAATAAAAGTAAACAACATATGGAAAGATGAAATGAACATAGATTAAAAGATCAAAAGAAAGAACAAGAACAAGAATGAGAAAATACTTGGACAGAGCTTCTGTATTGAAAACTAGAACAAAACTAAAGAAGAAAAGCTAAAGATGAAACAAGAACATAAAGGAGGCCTAAGAATTGGCCTAAGAAAATGGCCTCCTTCACCCTCCCCCCAAGGTGCCTATTTATAGAGTTTTCGGATGGGTGAAATGGTAAAAATAAAATGGTAAAATGTAGGTAAATACAAATCAACAATGGCAGGACGCAACTTCTTTTAATTTTTTGGCCATCGTAGACATCATATCAGCTCTTCCTTAAAGCACAAAGATTGTAGATCTCCTTTTTAGCTTCGAATTGATAGCTTGCTCATTCAAATCGGACATCCTTACATCAAGTTATGATTTTTCTACCGAAACTGCTTTTCAGCACACGAAATAACGAAGGGTCTCATCTATAATCAGATTTTGGCAATGAAAATGATCAAACTAGCTCGTGAAATGAAGTAAAGTTGAAGATCTATGTATTGGATTTCAGATGAATTTGGAATCACTCAGTTCCGATGCCTACAGCTCCAGATATGATTTTTTCTTGTGAAGAGCTGCCAAGTGATGATTTTTACCTACATAAAAAATAATTATTTAATATATATATTTTAATATTAATGAACAGTAAACCACGTATGTATAGTGAATATGCGTATGAACAGTAAGCCGGTGAATAGTAACTATGAATAGTAAAAATGAGTGAATAGTTAACCGGTGGAAAAATGCTCAGAATATAGAAATTAATCACACTCAAAGTATATAATGATGATTTAAACCCTTAATAACAATACACTTATGAGTATTCATTAATAACCTGAATCCAAAGACAATTAAAACACTAAAAGCCAAATCTATACAAGATATATATATATAATGGGGGTTAGCACACACATCCAAATAGAGAAGCACACAAACACACACCACATACACATGGTTTTCTTAACATAAAAGCATGATTTTTTGTCAATTTCTTCATGTGATCACTTTGATTAGGTTCAATTAACATAGAGACCCAGGTGATTGATCAAGTTTGGTCCAACTTGAACAAAAACCCTATGCTTGTTAAAAGCAAATTGGCTAGCTTACCATAGTGCTTTATGCACACATAGCCCATTACATAGCCTCTAGGTTCCTTTGGCTTTAGCCATCACCTAAGGTAGCTTATCCCTTTCAAAATACAGGAGAAGAAGCTTCATATAGGCCTTCACCTATGGCTAAAATAGTAGTAAAGAAGCTTGATCCCATATCCTTGAACATAATCATCAAACATGGGCACCACCATAAGCTAATCTTGCACCATCATGCTTCAGATTCACCTTGTTTTTATTCTACTTGGCCGCCTTTCTTTCCAGTAGCTCTAGGGTGTCTTGGCAAGGGTTTGGCTAGGTAGAAGAGGGTAAGAAAATAGGGAAAAGGTAAGAATATAGTAGCTTATGAAGAATGCCAAAGTTGGCATGCCATACTTAGTCTTGGTTTGGCTGTTTTGCTTGGTTTTGGCTTTGGTTTGGCTTTTTTGTATTTTATTTCTTTCCTTTCCTTTTGGTGGTCTTTAGCAGGGCTTAGGCTATGATCACAAGCAGTAACTGGGTTGGGAACTTGCTTGGAAATAGCTAGGAAGTTGTCCTTGAAGACTAGGAAGCAAACGATGGTCAATTGACCAAACTGCCAAGATTTTTGGCTAGTTTAGCCTTCCTTTTGTTTTGTTTTTGTTTCGGTGCTTTATAGGTCCTTAGCCAAACTTGTTGAGGTCATTAAGCTGCCAAGAAATAGTTTGGAAGATGCATTGAATTGGCCTTGAAGATCATAATCCAAACGGTGGCCGAAATAACCAAGTCGCCACAGACTTTGACAAATTTTTGGTCAAATCTTCCTCCAAGTAGCTCAATTCCTTCAAGACTTTATTTTGTCCTACTTTGATCTTCAATTGGAAAATGTTGAGCATCCACTTTACCAATTAATTTAGCAACTTAGGCCCTCAAACTAAGTGCATCCGAGAGCACTTTAGTGTTCTTTGAGGTGTTTCCATGGTTTCTTTGTGTTCTCCTCCTTCTCTTGGTCCACATTGTAGCTCTCATGCTAATTTAAATGATGAGCATCAGTCTCATGTAGTGCCCTTTAAGACATTAGGATTTAGAGCCTTCATAAACGCATAATTACACATAAAGGTGTACTTAAGAGTTCTTTAGTGCATTTTAGTGTGTCCTTGTCATGTTTCATAAGTCCATTACATTTCTTGAGTTTATGTGGCCGCCATCATTTGTAAAAATATTTCATTTAAGAAAATAATTTTCCTTCAAAAATTACAAAATCATACTTTAGAAAAGCTTGAAACAAAACAAAATTTTGTAACCAAGAGTTATGGATCATGTTTCACAAAACTTATCATTAATTGCAACCATTTGCAATTTATTTAGTAAGAAAATATACATATATGTCTTACATGTAAGTTTATTTAGAGTTATTACTCTCTAATTAACTAAGTAAATAACAAATTAGTTAACTTATTGAGTATAAGAAACCAAGTGATTTTGTGGGCTAAAGTTATTCATAATAACTTCAGAATATGAATCATAAAATATAGTATTTCCTTTTGCATAATATCATAGTCAATAATTATATTTTGTTCTTATGATGAAACAGTTCTTAAATGTATCTTGTACAAGGATTCAATTCAAGAACTCATGCAAATATTCAAAATGGCAACAGTCATAAGAATAAATGTAAATCATATTTGCCATCAAGATAATATCACACAAAAATATAGAATTGAGGCATACCTTGGATTAGCAAAAATAATCTCTAAGGTTATCTTTTTTCCATGGACATCAAATTTTAATATTATTGTATCAAATATAATAACATATGTCAAAATAAGTTAACATTTTTTACTAAGTCAAACTTTTGACTTAAAAGTCATGAAGAGTAAAATCACTCACATTAAGTGAATTTTTTCATCTACATTGTCTACACAATGCCATAAAGTATTTAGAATATTTTACATGAATTTTATCATTAAGAATGGGATTTTTAGTATTTCAATAAATACTCAATATTTTTCAAGTTTAATATATCTCCTTTCTATTAAATTAGGAATTTATATTCTTTCAATGCAATTCTAGTGAGTAACAAAAGTCATTCTTTCATCACTTAATGAATCCCTTTTTGTACATATTAAGAGTTTAACAAGATAGATACTACATATTTCTTTTATAAGATTACATGATTCTTGTTTTATGTTTGACCTCTAAAATAATATGTCCACCACCCATTTTAGGTCGGCACAGTATTTTAGTCAAGTATATACCCATTGTCTTGATGCATTATATTTACTATGAGAAATCCAACTATTTTAATTAAATCACCACTTGGCCATGATATATCCATTATTTCCATAAAATAAATAATCAACGTAATCATCACCGATTTCAGTAATCACCTTTTGGTATCAAACTGAGTCGACAATATTATACTATCCATTTAACACAATAGGAGGCCTTCAGAAAAATTAATCTCCAAAAGATTAATTTTCTATCTCCATATTTGATATTTTATTGAAGCGGAAGAAAGTCATATAAACTTTCATCATCAAGTGTAGGTTTGATTTATTGAAAATCAATTTTTAATTGAATGTCTTAATTCAACTCCAAAATTGAATATGATTTAATTAGTATTCAACTAATCAAATTCATAATTAAATATTTGATTCAAAATCAACTTAGTTCAACTATCATTGTGAACCCCCATTCACTCTTATGTATCTTTTATACTTAGGAAACATATATCTCTTACAGAGCATACTAAAGAAGTGAATCCATTATATTAATCTAACCCATATTAAGACACATATCTGATATATGTTACTCAGTTACATAGAGAAAGCATAATTGAGAATTATTATATAATTTCTTAATTATTGTAATATATGCATAATCATATTATGTATAAAGTAAATGTCAAATATTGTTAAAACTATCATATAGTTTCCTACAATGTATCTTGAATCATATATTCAAAATATTTATTGATCCAAAATTATTATGAGACTTACTATCCCAAATTACATATCTAATATACAAATGTCAAGTAAAATCACAAATATATATATTTTGTTATCCAAATAGTCCAAACTATTTAATGGAAAATTTATTTGTTTTGTGACCAAGTCAAAATAAGCTCAAATATATTCATCCATGTGAAATCATATTTCATCTAATAGACTGTGGCAGAATGGAGCCCCAGTGCCCTAAATGCAACTACTGGTAAGCTCTTAGGGAACTATGATCCCACTTAAGTTATATTGGCTAGCTATTACTTAAAAAGTAACTTAAATCATTATGTACAACTAGTTATTTAGCCTACCCTGCATAAAAAGTATGCATGTGTCATCCTGGCTATGCAATAACAAGAAAATAAAACTGTAAAGAAAACCGTGGCATTCCAGTTCATAAAACATAAGTTAAAACAAGCCAAGATGTGAAAATCATAGTTGCTTTAACTTCGAGTAATAATTGTCTGAATACAACTTATCCTTACATGCACCCAAATGTAACCCTAGTGTTATACACACCAATGGACACCAGTAGAGGCAATACTTAGTATGAAGAAATGTCATACATACAATAGTGACAACAATATCTACTAAGATCTATGCTTAGCTTTTCACCCGAGCAACATAGCTTCAGGTGGCAAACCTTACTTTCCTTGTGCATACTTAGCTTTGAAAGCTGAAAGGACAACTCTTTGGTTAGTACTAACTTATATTATAAGCAATCATTTATCAAAAGATTTATACTTAGAAAGTACCTTCAAACCATTAAAACTTAGCACTAACAGTCGCCCCTCACCAACTATTAGGCCTGACTAGCCTTCTAAATACTTGCACAACCCTTAAAGGGTGAGTACTCGAAAGTACTCAATAAGGGTTTTGGCACCCGCAGGGGAAACATATGCAAGCATGCAAAGCACAATAAACATATATATCTCATACAGCACAAGCAACCAACCAAACAATACAACAAGCAATAAACACAAGCAATTAATAAACAACAACAATAATGCAATGTAATGTATGGATGGATGAGTGAATGCACATGTTTATGCACTTAGGACTTTCTTACACCTAAAGGTGTTCTTAACTGTCAGAGTTCATATGGCTGAGGTATTTGGATACTGGCCATCGTATTCGATGCTAGCACTTCATTAAATCCCATGAAGTCCTTTTTATGGGCATCTTAAGTAAGTAGTCGCTTACTTGACCTTGCCCGCCTTTTATGTGCTACTTAGAGTAAATCGTCATTTACTCACCTCTTACCCGTAACTTCCCCTTACTTGTTGTGCTAGGTAATTAAACTTAATGGCCAAACTTTGCCAAGTTTCCCTAAACTCAACTCGAGCAACTTAATGGATTCACTTACTGAGCCTGTCGACTCGGTTGGGACCTCTTGGGCATCACTCAATGCACGGAGGAACTTGGCCTCTACCCTTGGGACATTAAGGGTCCTAGACCCTTCTCGGGTCCTTCTCCAATGCCGGAGGTTCACGACCTCACCCCTTGGCCATTGGAGGACTCATACAATACTAGGTCGCTCTTTAGTACCTTATTATGACTTAAGGTACCTCACTTATCCACTTTTCCTTAGCCCTCTTAACCACCCACTTATTACCCACTTATTGATGTATACTTAAATCTTAGGAGCACTTTTGAGCCATATTAGGATGCCACCTAAGCCTTTAGAATTGATTTGGGACACTTAGAAACAAGGTTAGCACGATTCAGGCACAATGCTATAGCATTGAATATTGTGGTGCGATGACATTGTGATTTTATGGGAGTTGTTAGAATTGATGCGATAGCACTAGAATAGTTGGTGCAACAGCATTGGACATTTTAGGCAGCCTTTTCTTTCTCTTGAGCTTGATGTGATCGCATCAAATAATCTGTGTGACTGCATTAACCCTTAGAGCTGTATTTCTTCACCCCTTTCTCAACTAATCTTGCTCCAAATCTTACCCAAACTAGTTCCAATAGCTTTTGGCTCATTTCAACTTACTCCTAGGTGTTCTAACACTACTTATGTATCATTTAATCATTCCACAACATAAATCCCTTACCTCAAATGAAGATTTGCACAAATCCAAGCAACTATTCACCAAAAGCTCCAATTAGCTCCAATGGCTTCCAGGCTTGGTTCCTTTGAAATCGGGCACCACATTTAGCTTATGAGGACCATTTCTAACTCATTAACACCTTTAGAACCAACTCAAAACTTAGGAAATTGATTACCTTAGGTTTTAGCTCAACCAACAAAACCCCTAAAAAAACACCTCCAAATGCACCAAATCCTTTAAGAACTTGCTAAGGGCTTATTGTGGTAGCTTTGGGGGCTTCAATTTCATGGAAAGCTTGGGTTAATTTGGTAGATTGAAGTGGGATGGTGTGGTAGAGGAGAAGGATGCAGGTTGGCCGAAGGAAGGAGAAGATGAATAATGCTCTTCCCTCTCCCAAAATATCTCCAACAACCCATCCTCCATAAAGTTACTTAAGCTAATTAAACTTGCTTTAGTGTTTCTTTAGTCAAACCAATTCTCGTTAGCCCTAAATGAGAGAATCCTAATCTCTCTTCTCAGCCTTAAGCTAATCAAACACAAAACCATTTAAACACTTAAGCCCTCAACTTTGCAATTTGGTGCACTTAAGCCATTTCTCAACACTTATTAGTTCTAATGAGTTACAACACTTATGGTCTTGACAATTTTAGTCACTCACTTTCATGACAATAATTTCACTGAAATTACCACCATGCCACCAACTTGGGTCAAAATTACTGTTTTGCCCTTACAACCCTTAGGTGTTGATTAACACTTAGGAACCCTTATAGAGCTCACTTTAGTTGCTTGACTTGTTTAATAAAATTCTTATTTGAGGAAATTAACTTGAGATTTACTTACCTTGGCTCTAAACTATGGGAAGTATTTGGAGAGCCTTTACATTGACAAATATCATAACAAACAAAATTAAAATAACAAGTATAGTATTGAAATCATATTTCAACTTGGTGTCTTTAACTTTTTTCAATTATCGTATAATTGAAAAATTAGAAATCAAATTTCAGTTAATCATTTATGGATAAAGATAATATTGAAATCCCATTTCAAAACAATAAATTGTATTCCCTTTGATTATCAAATAATTATAAAATATCCATCAAGTGAATAACATTTATCTAATTTAAATGAATATGCAAACTCCCACTAAATAAAATGATTTTATTCTCAACAACTATATTACATACAATTTTGGAACATTTTGAAATAAGGGAATCAAAGTAAACATAGCTTTGAACCTTAGGGACATAATCACATTTGGTTCCAAGTATGTTCAAGCTTCGTACGATAAACACATCAGGTTTATTGGATGTGTTTTAGAGAGCCCAAGAAGAGAGCCTTGCATTTGTCGGCTGAGTCAAACCTAAACTGAACTGTGGGGATTACCTGAATCAAGTATATCCAGGACCAAATCCTGCTCTGGTTACTATAGAACCGTTTGGGCCCACTTTATTGGAAGGCATTAATTTTCTATTTTGAACAATTCAAAATATAATTTATTTTCTCAATTATCATATAACCGGAAAAATTGTTTGCAACCTTTGCACAAACACAAAAAATAGTATATAGCAATTATTTCGTACGATTGGAATATATATTGCAACGTTTGTACAGACATGCACAACAATTGTTTCATAGAATTATCATGCATATAATAATCATTTTCAAAATATTAAAAACATAAAATATCATGCAAATGGCTCTCATAGGGTATAACAGCCAATTATTCAAAAATTAATTTATTCCAGATAAATAAATATCCAAATATTTCATTTATGAAATTATTAATTGATCTGTAAATTAACAGAACCCAAGAAGATCAATTTATTTCAAAAAATAGGCTGCTGGACCCAAACTCTTTGAGCCCAGAGCTATAAAAGCAAGATAAATGGACCACGTTTGTTCCTTTCATAAAATGGGCTACCAGGAAAAAGAAACCTAATAGGCCCATTTGGGCCTTTTACGTTGAGGCTAGGCTTTCCTTTTTTTCTTTCATTGTTGTTGGTTCAGATCCATACTCAGGCCCACAACGTTTTTAACCATTTCATGGGTCAAACTTAGGCTAAGCCCATGGGTCAACGACCTAGTTCACCCTCTTCGCGTAGCATAGCGGCAGTAGCCGCCGCTATCAGGAGCGACGCGTCACCGCCAGCAACTGCTACAAACTGCAACGAGTTGGGTCGGAGAGGTCGCTAGGGGACTTGCAACCTCAGCGGCGCTGTCATTTTGGCCATCAACGGCCGTATCCGGCCGGTTGGCCCTTCTCGATCCACGACATTCACAATTCACCACATGGTACTTCTTGGCCGTGTCTCCGAGAGACCAGCTGTCGGTGAGAAACACTTCCTGAACCGAGTTAGGTATAGGCCGTGGTCAATGAGAACTTATAATCGGGGACCGATAAACTGTAAAAACAGCTAGTGACAAAAAATGACGTCAAACGGCGATCAAACGAGAGGCGTTTTACTACCCCGAAGACATGTGAACACCAAGGAATCATTCATCTATATCAATTTTGCACAAACAAAACTTAATTTCAAAAATTAAAGTTAGGATTTGTAAAGAACTTCAAAATTTAAATTTGATTTGAATAAAAAATTCAACCAAACCAAGTAGAATTGATCTATCAAAGCATGTGGCTTTTGATCTCTAGTTTGTAACATACATAACCGAGGCATTTATCAGTAACTTTCACAAATGATGGTTGTAAAAAATCTGTGGGAGCAAGTCGGGCATACATGCGAAACTTCAAGATCCTTAAACCAGACCCTTTGATTCTAATTCCAACCTGATTCGATGCAACATTGACTTTGAAAAATCATTAACAACATCAAAAACAACAATCACATATAGATTTCATCCAAGATTCATCTCTCATGTGATTTTTTGTGTTCGTGTTCATGCTCGTGAACAACACACGAAAATTACATCAAAATAAATTTGCAAAGGACACAAAATCAAGTATCCTATGATCGAAAAATTACGTAATTTAATACTATCAAATTAGCATGTACCAGGATCAGACCATATGAATAATTACTTCTACAAGCGCAAAATCTCCAAGTTTCACGAGCAAGAATTCTTTTCTCCAAGTTTCACAAGCAAGAATTCTTTACTCTTCTCAATCTGCTTAAAGTGTGATTTCTCTAATGGGGAAAAACTCACGTACGTTCCTTGTGTTGTGTTGTTGTTGTAATAATCTACAACTCATAAAACTTTTATTTATAGACAAATATGGGAAGAGATTAGAATGTGATATAGAACTGATTATGATCTCTTTATCCTGTCAAATTAGTCTCAGACTAATTTATTATTTGCAAGTCAGCACTTTATTTTATACGATCTTGCAAAATCAATCATGAATTTTAAGACTTTGTCACAAGTACCAATATACTTTCTATTATACGATTCACCAACCAATGTTTACAAATGCTTTGAATTACACCTACTAGTTCCCATTAAGGCATTGTCATTTGGAAACTCATACGCTTATGTCTCTAAGTGATTTGGATATCAAAACAATTTAGAAAACATTTGAAATATATATCATATATATGTAATTTCATATACTAAAATAATATTTAATAAAACACCTTCTAAATAGTCCACCGGTAAATTTCTAATCCAAAATCATAGAGACATATTTTCAAGTATTCTTACCTACTAGACAAATGGTGAATCCCTTATTGAATGAATATGAATATTATTGTGTTAATTATGTGATCCAAAATATCCAAGTATATCCAATAATAAGTATCATTGGTTGATATATCAAAATTATATAACCACCACATAGTGTTCAAAACATTCTCAAGTCTTTAGATTAATATAACTCAAACTTTTTTTTTAACAGTTTATGGGTTTAAGAGTTCTAACCTTTGGACCTGTTCAATATTTGTCTACCACAAATACTTACATGTACTAAAAGTCTCCACTTTGATAATTTGAAACATACTATCTTATCACTTATAACAGTAATCATGTGATAACCTTTCATAAACATAATGTCCATCTTATGCTCATAGGTTGTGAACCAAACTTTAAGGTTATAAAAATCAAGTCTTGTTATTGATAATCTTTATTATCAATTTGATTTTAATAAATATAACTTTTGGACATATTCTCATGATATGTTATACCAATGAAAATCATACATTGCACATAACTTTATTGTGACATATTTATGTCATCTTGTTACATATATCATTATACATATAGTGTAAGTTCACTTATCATGCAATATTTGAAAGTGCATCTGATTAGTGTATGACTTATTGATCAGCTTAATTTGTTTGTTAATTTTTATGCCTATTCTAGGTTAATTTCACTATAATTAAGTGATTTATTACGTTCACTTGCTTAGTTTTTATTTTATTTATGTTAGGAAGCTTGTTAAAGGAGTTGACCAAATTTTTAGAGAGCAAAAGAACTAAATTGCAAAAAATTATAAAGCAAAAGGTACAATTGGAATGAGAAGAAAATTTTCCTTTTATTTGATTGAAATATCATTTTTACAATGTTATGTTCTATTCTAAATTAAGGATATTTCAATTATTTGAAATCTTAAGGGTTAAGAATTAGAACCTACAATTACGAAAAGGGAATAGGCTGCCAGATGGTGAATTGAGGTGAATAGGGGGAAAAAGGGAGAATGAGTCGGAACAGACGAGAATTAGAACAAAAGTTGCAATGGTGAGTAGAGAGTCCAAAAATTAGGAGCAGAGGAAACAAAAACGAATATTTAAAACAAAGAAAGAGACGTGCTGCCTGGTCACAAAAGGACGGAAGAGTGTAATTTGGATCAGAGAAGGAGAAGATGAATTGAGTTGCAAAGAGCCCAAATTCTTTTTTTAATTTGTCCTTCATTGGCCTAAGTGAGAGGTCTTAGACCTACGAGAATTGAAGAGGAAACCTAAGAAGATTCCAACCAAACCATTTAGTTTGGTAAGTGAGTGACTAGCGAGCTCTGAGCTAAGCTCCAAGAGCTTCACTTGACATAAGATGGCTACCCTGTACAATGAGTTAAGAATAAGATAGGTAAGTTTTGAGAAGAGGTGATGACCTACTCTAGGACCTGTAAGTGGGACTTAAGGGAGGTAAAGTATTCGGGATATGAGGGCTAGTGTCTCAAGTACCTCCACCATTTGAGCTTACAGCAAGTATAAGACACCTAAGATGTACGAAGTCCCAAGGATTGTGTGTATTGCATATCATACCTTCATGCATTGCATATTTTTTATATTATTTTCTTGTGTTGATTGTTGGTTGGTTGCTTGGTTGTTGGTGTGTCATATTGCATGCTTGCTTGCTATCTTCCTTGTAGGTACCCCAAGGGACCTTTACTGAGTACATCCATGTACTCACTCCCTTAAGTTTGTTGTGCAGGTTCTAACACCGGGCCTAACAACCAATAGATAGTTGTTGTCATGCCCTAAATTGCCCCTGGCCCATTCGGGTCCAATTATCTAAAACATGCAGCTGAAGTTTAATTAAACCGAATGGGCTTTTATTAATCACTAAGAATTATGAGCACGAACCCCAGGATACTTACTGGTACTAGCTTGTTGTGTTCTTATTAAAGTTTTAAGTTTAAGTGCTCTTGGAAACAAACTAGCACCTATGTGGATTTCATGTGTTCAATTTATGTTATTTACCAAGCTTTAGCCAAGATTATGCATGGCAACCAAAACACCAACTTAAGTTTGAAAACTTATTTTCATGCATATGCTTCCTATGCTTATGTATTTTGGTGTTCACTAGTGCACGTAATCTCTTAATGCTTTTATAAGCAAACTAATGCTTAGGCATACATTAATTCACACATGTGCACCTATTCTCCTTATTAGCCAATCTTTACACATGCATCCAAATTTCATGCTTTTTCCAAGTTTTCTTGCATGTTCATCTTAGTGCGCACATACTTAACCAAACATAGCATGCTTTCACATAAACATGGGCTTATGGGCCTTTTCCGTACTTAACATGCATATGGCCCAAAATTAACAAGAACATATTCAACTTTGTCCAAATTCTTAGTTAAGCCCATTATACACATTTAAGCCCAATTTACACTTGCTTCCAGTTTTCATGAAAATCATACTTCCATAAAACATGCATGGGCCTTGGTAAGTCCACCAAGCAATAAAAGCACCCAAAGTGTCCATAGTCTATATTACAAGCCCAAAATACTAAGTTTGGCCGAATTTTAGCTAAGTCCATAAATTTGGTCATTTAACTAAGACCAACTATTACATGCTTAAAAGCAAGCCATATTCCAAAGAACACAAATCCACCTTAAGACGTTGTTCCCACAGTTTCTAGACTCGTAGTCCTGCACATGAAGTCCACATTTTATTAGCTTGATTTTCAAGAAACTAAAGATAAATACTTAGAATAATTTGAGCAAATACTATTTACATACTCAACCTTAATACCACAGAAAGAGCACTTAGGACTCTTAGCTCAATCTTTCAGGCACGCTTTTTCCTACAAAGGTAGAGTAAGGCGGGTGAGATTTAAATCTCAATAAGGATTCCATATGGCTTCCAAAGCCTAACTTATGGCCTTGAAGGCCTAACATATGCCAAGAAAGTAATGGCAATAATTATTCCAAAAATCCTGCAAAGAAAACATGAAGACAAAGAAAACACAATATACATGCATATATGGTAATAATCAAAATCGGGGGTTAGCATGCAAAAAAAATTCATAGAAGCACGCAAACACATGCCACTTAACACCTTGATTTAAAGAAGGGCAGCAAGCATCCCTCAAGTTTTATTTCATTAATATCACATACTTTTCATTTTCGGAGATCTCACTTAGCATAGGAATTTAAGATGGCCTACTTAAATCGTAGCCCATAATGCTTGCTTACTTAACTTAGCTCATGAGCGATACATAATTGCAGAAGCAATAATTTAACTTATGCCCTCTTAGCATACCTAGGATCATATGGTTCTTTGACCATCACCTAGGGGCCCGAATACTCAAAGAGTATAGGAATCCTTACCAATACTGAAAGCTAGAAGCTTGTTTTCCTTTGGTTTCCTTGCTTGTTGATTCTAGAAGTGATTTTCTAGCACAAGAACCAAAATGGCCAAATAAATTAGTAATCCATAAAATACCAAGAACACTTGGTAATTATCTTAAAGAAAGCAAAATACCAAGAATACATGGTTCACACTTACGGACCCTCGATTAGGAGGTGAGA
This sequence comes from Aquilaria sinensis, assembly GCA_005392925.1. Lineage (NCBI taxonomy): Eukaryota > Viridiplantae > Streptophyta > Magnoliopsida > Malvales > Thymelaeaceae > Aquilaria > Aquilaria sinensis. Next base: position 46,419 of record SMDT01003303.1, read on the forward strand.
CCGAATTTTGTGTGCTTGATGTTCTTCAAATTTTTTTCTTGATTCTTCCTCCCAATGAGTTTATAAGCTCATTTATATAAAGAGCCCCTTGAGAAGAGCTCAAACCCACAAAAAAAAAAGAGAGGTGGCCGAAACTTCCTCCTTAGATTTCTTGGAATTCTTTGCTTGATTCTTGCTCTTTAGGGCTTTAGAGCATGAATTCTACCAAGAATACTTGGTTTTAATTTGAGGAAGGCTAAGAAATTGTTATGGAAGAATGTTTAGAGGAAGAAAAGAGTTGGAAAAGCTTATGGAATGGTAAGAACTTGTATGGCCAAAAATGAGAGAAAAGGAGAGAAGAATTGAAAGTGTTTGAGTTGTTTGGAGGTGAAATAGTGTAAAATGAGTGGGAGAATGAAATGAATTGTTTTGGGAGTATTTTTTGCATGTAATGGCTTGCCATATGGAGGGGGAGTGAGAGAAAATCATGTGATTCACATGGAGACAAAGTGGAAGACAAATTGGAGACAAATTGGAAGAGTTAGGTGAATTTGTCAAAAGTGGGGGACAAGTAGGTGTAGAAAAGAATCCTAAGTGATGACTTGGATGGAGGTGGATTAAAATATATTATTTTGAATGGGCATGGCCAGCCATGGCATCCAAGGCCATGAAAATGGGCTAATTCCCCACTTAGTCCTCCAATCTTTTGAATTTGGGCAATTGAGCCCAACTTACAACAATTCCTTTATTCAATTGAGTCCCTCATCTTTGAAAACCACCATTTTCACCATTATTTCTCTTGGCCTAAGACAAGCTTAATTTAATGTCCCCTCACATTAGTTGAGCTTTAATCTCAATTAAGAAAAGTTCTTTGGCTCCTAATTCACTTACCCCGGGACCTAATCACTTTAGATTGTCCAGGCATTACAGTTGTGAGCTAAGTTTCCTTGTTTTGCAAGTACTTATTCGTTAGAATCCTTGAGATTCTAAGTTTACTTGTGATTTAAGCTTTGTACTAACTAAGGTTATGTTATGCCTTTACATTATAAAGGCTAAGTGGTACACGAGGATAAGGAAGGGGCTTGCACTTGGAGCTTGATAGCTCAAAGGTGAGGGTCAAGTAAAGGATCTTAGTTAGGACTTTGTTTTGAATGTATATAGCATTTTGTGTTCTAAGATATTGCCTCTTTTAGGATACATTGTGGTGTTAAACCATTAAGTTACGTTTGGGTGCATGCTAGTGATGTTAAGTGTGTACAAACTAGTACTTGAAATTGAAGTAACTGGTATTTTATTGTCTTGGCATGATTTAAGTATTTTTAAATACAATGCTCAAGCGATATTTTTGAAATGCTTTACTTAATTGTTTGCATCGCTAGGACAAAAGCATGCATATCCTCTTGTAGGGTAGGCTAAAAAACTAGTTGCACATAAGTTGTTTTAATTTACCCACAAGTAATTGTTAGCCAATAGTAATTAAGTAGGATTCACATCTAAAAGCCTACAAGTTAAGTAAGTTGGGGCACTGGGACCTTCATCCGTTATAGTTTGGCATCAAAGCAGGTTAATGGCCTTAGTAGAGGCAATAAATGAACTAAGATCTAAGTGTTCCTTGTGCTAAATGTAGTTAGTACTGCTTATAATTTGCTTTGGGTGTGGTCTTCTAGCTTTGGTTGCAGTTATTATGGTTAACACTTGGTCATGCGTTGCTGCTGAGGCTTAGGCTCTCGGTGTGGGAACTTGTGATCCCAATGGGGCAAACATGAGAGAAATGGTTTTTTTGTTACGGAGGTTCAATGAGTCTTTGGACTTGATGTTACATGGCATGGCTATCCTGCTTGAGGAGCATGCTTAACCTCCAAATGGAGAGGAGACCTTGGAGGACCCTAATGGGGTAAGGGCCAAAGTGCACTAAGACCCAATGGTGCACCAAGGCCCAAGGTGCACCAAGGTTAGGAGAGAAATCCTCCACCCCAAGGGCAAGTGCAAGTTTAAGAGCAAGAGGATGAGGAGGATATCCATCCCTGAAGGAGAATGATAAGACTTGTTATTCTAGACTATATGTGGCTTGTTTCGATATGTCGTAAGATCAACACTCTAAAGTTTAATGGTATGGGTGATCCTGATGTGGCCAAAGAGTGGTTGTACCAAATCAATGAAATTTTTTAGGACATGAAGTTGGATGATAAGGCTAAGATGGATTTAGTGCCTTTCTTCTTGGAAGGCAAGGCTTCCTTGTGGTGGAATAATGTCATGAAGAGACTTAAATCTTACAATGAAAGTAAACCCGGGAAAAGGCCAAAAGAACTTGATTGGACCAAATTTGAGAATGAATTCCAGAATGAGTTCAATAGTACGGTAGCCTAAGATCAAAAGAGGATAGAGTTTAATGAGTTAGTTCAAGGAAGCTTGACGATCCATGAGTATGAGAGGAAGTTTAGTTCTTTTTTCCGATATACTCCTTACTTAGTCAGGAAAGATGAAGTTAAGGAAAATAAGGTCATTTGTGGACTCAAGGTAGAGTTAAGGAGTTTCTTGATGGTGATTGGAGTTTAGACCTATGATGAGGCCGTTCAAAAGGCCTTGGCTTTAGAAAGAGAATTGATGAAGGTGAAACCCAAGAACAAGGCCGTTGAAACCCAGTGTACTCAAGGTTGTTGGGCAAGAGGCCTAACCCAAGAGGAGACCAAGGTCCTTCTAAGAAGGGCAAGAAATTTGGGAAGGGCCATTGCCTTAAGTGTCAAAGGTTTCATGTTAACAAACCATGCACCCTCTAGACCGATCTCTGCAATTACTGCCGCCATCCTGGGCCTTGGGCTACGAAGTGCCCAAGGCTTAGGCAAAACCAAGGCTAGGGGAGATCGGGAGCCTCAGGAGCTGGAAATTCATCTACCAGAGCCCTTGTGCAGCCACGTGTCTTTACTTTGACCGGCCAGACACCTAGGGAGCTAACAGCTATGCAAGGTAACTTTAATGTTTAGGATAGTAGTATTAGAATTCTGTTTGATACTAGTGCTACTATTTATGTCATTTCTTTAAGCATGGTTGTCAAGTTTGGAATGCAAAGGAGTTTGATGAATGAGATGAGGTTTATTAAGACTGTTGGGAGGAATATAATTTTCACCAATGAAATGATTAAGGGGTATCATTTAGAGTTAGGACGCCATAGGTATTTGTGTAACCTTTGGGTTTTGACTTCGATCCCATATAATGTTGTACTTGGAATGGATTGGTTAAGTAAGTATAAGGCTCAGATCGATTGTGCAAGTTGTAAGGTTACCATTGAGGATGCCTTAGGGGTAAGTGTGACTTGCACTGGCAGTTTGGCAAGTGGTACCAAAAGTTTGCACCTTAAGTTGATGGAGTCCATTTCCATTGTGAGCGAGGAGGTATCTTACTCACTGAATGGGGTGGCAACCAAAGAACAACTTAAGAAAATTTCAATAACCAATCTATTTCCAGAAGTTCTTCTTGTAGACCTTTCAGGATTACCTCCAAGTAGGGCAATTGAATTCTCCATACACTTACATCCTAGGGCAGAACCGATTTCCATACCTCCATATTGAATGTCAGCATATGAAATGGATGAGCTCAAAAAATAGTTAGAAGAGATGCTTGATAAGGGCTTTATAAGGCCAAGTATTTTCCCGTGGGGTGCCCTGATGTTGTTTGTGAAGAAAAATGATGGAACCTTACGGTTGTGTATAGATTACAAGAAACTAAATGCAGTGACAGTAAAGAACAAATACCCATTGCCTAGGATCGATGACTTATTTCATAGGTTAAGGGGGAGCAAAGGTCTTTTCCAAACTAGACCTAAGGTCTAGATATTTCCAGGTAAGGGTAAGGGATGAAGATATCCCGAATACTACATTCAGAACTAGGTATGGGCATTATGAGTACATGGTTATGCCTTTTAGAGTGACTAATACTTCTGCAGTTTTCATGGATGCCATGAATCAGATTTTTAGGCCCTACCTAGATCAATTTGTTGAAGTGTTCATTGATGATATATTGGTGTACTATAAGAATCCCCATGAACATGAGGAACATTTAAATATAACTTTGCAAGTGCTTAAGAATCACCAATATTATGCAAAACTATCTAAGCACCAATTTTAGGCAAGTGAAATTCTTTTCCTCAGACATATCATAAATGCTCAAGGACTAAGTGTTGACCTAGAAAAGGTAAAGGCAATGGTGGAGTCGAAATGCCCAACAACTATAACTGAAATTTGAAGTTTCTTGGGTTTGGTGGGCTATTACAGAAAGTTCATTAAAAATTTTTCTGTGATAGCTTCGTCATTGATTGCCTTGACAAAGAAGGCACAAAAGCTCATCTAGACTTCTTAGTGTGAGGAGAGTTTCCAAGAGCTTAAGAATAGATTAATTTCTGCTCCTATCTTGATCCTACCAGATCCACATAAGACTTTTGTGGTGTATACTGATGTATTTGGGACATGATTAGGATGCGTGTTAATGTAGGATAAGCAAGTGATTACATATCGGTCTAGGCAATTAAAGCCTAACGAGTTGAACTACCCGATACATGATCTTGAGTTGGCAGCTGTTGTGGTTGCCTTAAAGCTCTGAAGGCACTACCTTATGGGAAGGTCCTTTAAGATCCTTACGGACCATAAAAGTTTGAAATATTTGTTTACCCAAAAGGACTTGAACATGTGGTAGATAAGATGGATTGAGTATATCAAAGATTATGATTGCTTGATAGATTATTGTTCAAGTAAAATCAATGTGGTTGTCGATGCCTTGAGCCATAAGTATTATGAGGTGATTCTTTCTAAGGATTAAGTGGCTACTACCTCAGAAAGTTCCAATGTGAAATAGTTCTTGGTCTTATTCGAAACTTGATGAGACTGAGAAATGGCTCAAGTTGTAGTCCTCGAGATTTGGTCAGTATGGCTAATTAAGGTTAAGGAAGCTTAGGACAAGGACCTAAACTTTAAGAGAGTTTTTGGGAGGAAAGGCATGGTATAGTACTAAAAGAGTTTTAGTACAAGGATGAGTTGCTTTACTATGGTAACCGACTCTATGTGCCAAGTGACTTAAGGCAATAAGTGTTGTAAGAGGCACATATGAGTAAGCTGAATGTTCACCCTGGTGTGAACAAAATGTACCATAACCTTAGAACTCATTTTTAGTGGCTAAAGTTTAAGAGGGACATATATGAATATGTGTCTAAGTGCCTCACTTGTTAAATGGCGAAGGTAAAGCACCAAAAGCCATCAAGAATGTTGCAAAATTTACCCCTCCCAGAAAGAAAGTGGGGATCCATCACTAAGGACTTTTATGTCGGGTTGCCCAACATAAAAAGTCAGCATGATTCAATTTGGGTGGTGGTGGTAAGTTAACAAAGTCATCACACTTTATCCCCATTAAGATTATAAATACCATGGAGAAGTTAGCCACGTTGTATATTTGGGAAGTGGTGAGACTCCATGGAATCCCCAATCAGATTGTACCTGATAGAGATCCCTGTTTTATCTCAAGGTTTTGAAATGCCTTTTAAAAGGCTATGGGTTCCACTATGAGCCTAAGTACTACTTATCACTCTTAGACTGATGGGCAGACTGAGCGGATGATCCAAACCTTAAAAGACATGTTACGAAGTTGCATGATAGATTTTAGAGGGGATTGGGACCAACATCTGCCCTTGATTGAGTTTGCTTATAATAATAGCTATCAAGAAGTTATTAAGATGGCACCCTACAAAGCTTTGTATGACTGTAACTATGTGACGACTCATTGTTGGGTAGATAAGGCAGATGAAGTGTTTATTGGTCCGAAAATTTTTGCTGAGACCACGACAAAGATTAAGTTGATCCAAGCAAGGATCAAGGCCATCTCAGACTGGAAGTCAAGTACGCCAATGTGTGAAAGAAAGATTTGGAGCTTGATGTAGGAGACAAGGTACTCCTTAAGGTTTCTTCGATGAATGGTATGGCTAGGTTTGGCCAAATGGGTAAGTTGGCTCCAAGATATATTGGTCCTTTTGAAACTTTCAAAAAGGTGAGGAAAGTGGCATATCAATTGGCTTTGCCACCAAGTTTGGCTCATGTTCACAATGTCTTTCATGTTAGTTCCTTAAGGAAATGCATTGTGAGCCTTGGCCAAGTGTTTACCCTATTCATCATTTCAATAAGAGAGGACCTATGTTATGAAGAACAACCCATCAAGTTTCTTGACCGCCAAGTCCAGAAACTAAGACCAAAGTGAATCCCATTGGTCAAGGCACTGTGGTCTAACCATAGGGGGGGAAAGCCACTTGAGAGATTGAGCAAGCTATGCAAAGGCAGTATCCAAGTGAATTCGCCTGATTAATTCAGCATTCGGAGGACCAAAATTTCTGAATGAATGGAGGATCTAACGAGTATTCTAGTCAACGATGGATTTTGACCGGGTAAGTTTTATTCAAGTTTTTTCACTTAATCACCTCAAGTTAGCATCATGTTAAACAAGAAAAACAAGCTATGTAAATTGAAGATGAGTTCCTATGAGTGATTTGGCACCTAAAAGTAAAAAAAAGGTAAAATTGTAATTTTGACCCAAGTGAGTGGTGTGACTATAATTTTGGTAAAATTAGGGTCATTTAAAGAATTTTGACTAATTAAGTCAAGACCATGGGCTATCCTAGCTATTAGAACTATCATTTGAAAGAAAAAATGTAAAAATTGCACTAAGCGCTTAAGTGAACTATTTATGTTTGAAGTGGCTTAAGTGTCCAAGAAGCTTAGTATAAAAGGCTTTTGAACATTCTTTAGGACCAAAGGGGGATGGTCTTGGGTGTAAGTTTAGTGACCAAAGTGAAACAAAAGAGAACTTAAGGCCCAAGAAGCAAGAAATCAAGAGATAATCCTTAGTAGGGTGGTTAGGATATTTTGGGGAAGTTTGACTTCTTTTACCCATTTGTTCCTTTCCCAATTTCGTAGCTCCCTTTCCCCACTAGATTTCTTGCTTCAAACCTCTAAAACTCAAGTTTCCATTAATTTGAAGGCCCCAAAGTGATTACAAGAAGCCTCAAGCTCATTTTTTGTGTTCTTCTTCTAATCTAGCTCTTTGATGCTTGTTTTGGGCTTGAAACCTACGGTAAGCTTCTTGGTTTAGTTTGAGCTGATTCTAAGTTGATTAAGTAGCTAGAAATGGTTTTGATTTGAGGTACTTAGTGCCATATCATGTTGGTCTTAGGATTGGAACTCAAGAGAGGTAGGTTGAGCTCAAGTGTGCCTGTGCTTTGTTCTTACTTTATGGCTAAATTGAGGTAAGGGTTCAAGTTAATTAAGTTCAAATAATGCATATGAATGTAGTCTCACATGTGGGAATGAAGTAGAAAGAAGACCCATGTGAATTGGCTTTGCGGATAGGAAGGTTGGGCAAGTTTTGTGCAGGTTCTTGTCTAGTCACGCAATGCTGGAAAAACGTTGGCAATGCAAGTTTGCGATGCATCAACAAAAATTTTCCAAGAACCCCAAGCATTGATGCTGTTGGCGATGCATCGTTGAAGGCATAAATCCCTCAAGCTTAAGGCGTCTTAAGAATGTCCTAATCTCTCGGTAATTATCCTTAGGCTATTCTAAGACATTTTGTAGCCTCAGTTGGGTCTAAGACACATTACTAAATTAAGAATTACGCATTATTTAAGTGGTAGTTAGGTGGTGTGGTTAAGGTAGAGCTAAGTAGAGTGGCTAAGGGCTAAAAGTGCTCAAGTTGTTAAGGAGGCACTAAGAGGATTAAGTCGGGTTTCGGAGGCTTCATTTGCCTAAGTGAGATGCCTTAGACCTAAGGGAATTGAGGAGAAAACCTAAGAAGATCCCAACTGAACCATTTGGTTTGGTAAGCAAACCATTAAGAAGCTCTGAGCTATGCTCCAAGGGCTTAGCTAGTTAAACCACATAAGATGGCTACCCTGTACAATGAGTTAAGGGTAAGACGGGTAAGTTTTGAAAAGAGGTGATGGCCTACTCTAGGACCCATAAGTGGGACTTAAGGGAGGTAAAGTATTCAGGATACGAGGGCCAGTGTCTCAAGTACCTCCGCCATTTAAGCTCACGGCAAGTATAAGACACCTAAGGTGTAAGAAGTCTCAAGGATTGTATGTATTGCATATCATACCTTCATGCATTGCATATATTTTATATTATTGTCTTGTGTTGATTGTTGGTTTTTTGCTTGGTTGTTGGTATGTCATATTTTATGCTTGCTTGCTATCTTCCTTGCATATACCCTAAGGGACCATTACTGAGTACATCCATGTACTCATTTATTTAAGTTTGTTGTGTAGGTTTTAATACCGGGTTTAGCAACTAGCAGATAGTTGTGGGCTAAGTTTCATCTTTTTACAGGTATTTATTCTTTAGAATCCTTGAGATTCTAAGTTTACTTGTGATTTAAGCTTTGTACTAACTAAGAATGTGCCTTTACAGTATACAGGCAAAGTGGTGCATAAGGATAAGGAAGGGGCTTGCACTTGGAGTTTGATAGCTCAAAGGTGGGCTCAAGTAAAGGATCTTAGTTAAGGACTTTGTCTTAAATGTATATAGTACCTTGTATACTAAGATGTTGCCTCTATTAGGATACATTGTGGTGTTAAACCATTAAGTTACTTTTGGGTACATACCAGTGATGTTAAGTGTGTGCAAACTATTACTTGAAGTTGAAATAACTAGTATTTCATTGTCTTGGCACGGTTTACGTATTTTTAAATGCAATGCTTAGGCGATATTTTTGAAATGGTTTACTTAATTGTTTGCATTGCCAAAACAAATGCATGCATATCTTCTTGCAGGATAGGCTAAGAAACTAGTTGTATGTAAATTGTTTTAATTTACGCACAAGTAATAGTTTGCCAATAGTAACAAAGTGGGATTCACAGTCCATAAAAGCCTACAAGTTAAGTAAGTTAGGGCATTGGGACCCCATTTTGTGAGAACGGCGGCGTTAGCGACGGAAGCAGTGACTAAGGTTGGGTTTCAGGGGTGATAGAGAGTTTTGGTTCAAGGGCAAATTAGCTAATTTTTTACTAGATTATGGGATATATATATGAGAATTAGGGATAGATTAGTATGTCTAATAATTAGGGATATAAATCTCTTATATATAATTAGACATACTAATATCCCTAATTCTCTTATATATATCCCATAACCTAGGAAAAAAATTGACTAATTTGCCTTGGACCAAAACTCACCATCACCCCTGAAATCCAACCTTAGTCGCCATTGACACCACCGTCACCTCCTCTGACAAAATGTCACTGCCTCCAGATCTTATAGCCGCTCGCCTTCGGATCTCGTCGTCATTCGCCACCCCTCAGCTCCGAAACGTGCTACCGTTCACATTTGTACATCACATTGTTGCTCACCTTTAGATCTCGGCATTGTCATTTTCCAGATTGCGCCAATCATTGCCTCCCATGTGCATCGCTCGTTGCTTCTGAACCACATCAGTTAGCACCACCCAAAGTTACAACTAGGCATAAAAGTGTCTACAATAAAATGTAAATGTGTCTAATATAGTATGTGGAAGTATCTCCAAAGTAATATAAAAACAATTTATTAAAATGTGAAATTAAAAGTGTCTAATTGAATATTAAAAATATCTAAAGAAATATGTAAAACTGTCTGAACCAAAAGTGTTTGAATCAACTTCTGAACAATTTATTATTTTCAAAAAATAACTATTTGAAAAATAAAAAAGTGTCTGAAGCTATAAGAATAAGTGTATGATTGAATATTGAAAAATGTCTAAAGAAATATGTAAAAGTGTCTTAACAGTTTGTTATCTTGAGAAAATAACAGTTTGAAATAATACAAAAATATCTGAATAAATATGTAAAAGTATTTAAATAAAAATGTTAAAGTGTCTGAAATAATATATAGATAAATAAAGGTGTATGAATTAATGAGTAAAGAAATATTTAAATAAATTTATAAAAATGTCTAAAGAAAAATGTAAAAGGGTCTTAACAACAACTAATAAAAAAAATTCATTTTTTTTAGAAAACAAATTGCAGTCTTTACCTCTTTTGTCTTCATTCGCCGATCTCAATTTCACATTCTTCACTCGCAAATCTCTATTTCATTTGCCGATCTCACCGCCACCATCTTTGCTCATTAATCTCACTGCCTCCATTTTTCCTTACCAATCTCACCTTTACTCGTCGGTCTTACCTCCGCTATCTTTAGTCGCCGATCTCTCATTCACTTACCGGTCTTACCTCTGCCGTCTTCATGCACCAATCTTTCCTTTCACTTGCCAATCCTGTTGGTCTCTTTTGCTTACCGATCTCCATTGATCTCCTTTGCTTGCCGATCACCACACAGACACCTTGAAGGAAAACTACTAGAGGTAGTCAATATAGGAATCCGAGCAGACTAGGCAGAGCTATTGTAAAAAGGACCGGACCAAGCAGCGGATCCATAGTGGCAAACTCCCTAATGTAGAAGAACGATGCGACAACAGATGCTTTAGAGAGACATATGAATTAAAGTAAGGCGTAAATTTGTAAAATCACCTCCTATGTCTAATTAGACATATGCTCACCATATACTTGGGTTAAGCTTGTATTTTTTTTTCTTTTTGGTATTCAAAAATGTTATACAAGTGTATAAGGTAAGGATATACTCTTATTATAAATTACACAATGAGGCATACTAGCTTTTTAAGAAACAGAATGATAACTGAATCAACTTTGTTGTGCTATGATATAGGGGTGGGGAGACCAGAGTTCGAACTCTGGAACTTCCCTATTCCTTCGCAACACCTTAACCATTATGCCAAGGATGGGGTAATTTTTGAATTTGTTTTAGTCGATATTAGTTGCACTGCTCGGTCAATACATGAGATCCCTTTATTTATTTTAATCTTTTTTGTTAGGCATTATATGTTTAAGCTCATTTTTTATTAGTTATAATATTTTTAATTTTATTTGATATGGTGTTGAAAGAAAATATTTGCAAAAAAAAGAAATTAAGGATGTTATGACATGAGGTCAAGAGAAAAGATTGGAGTGCATGGTGGTTAGTAGTAAAATAAATTAATGTGAGGCCTATTACCCTGTTTACGATGACCATATATAGCCTTGATAAGAAACTGATAATAATAAAATTTTATTAAGCTAATAATAATAAAATGTTAATAATAATAACAATAATAATAATAGTAGTATAATAATCATAATAACAGCAACAACATCATCATATTTATTCTCATGATAGTGAGCAATAAAACCCTAAAAAAAAGGTGAGAAAGGAGATAGATACGTGCCTATAAGAGACAATAGTTTGTAGCACTGTTTTTTTGGAATTTAGGTAGTAAGCCGCCTTGTTGTTATTGAAATATTCTTTGTTGGCTTTATTGTATAAATATGATTGGTTGAATATCTCTTTTAAGCAACTCTCTTGGAGTAAGAAACTGTTAGTGTTGTGCCCAAAGCCAATCATGAAATGATTATGTTTTGCACATTAAGTTGTAATATTTTATTGAGGTATCGTTTCAATAATTTTGTTTGTTGTTTGTTTTTTCATAGCGTAATCAAACATAATTATAACCCTAGAATAATGATAGGCCAAACCATATATTTGGCCCCTGAACTTACTTAACTAGCGCGAGTTGGTCCACAACTCAGTACTTAGTAAATATAAGCCCTTGAACTTTGAAAAACTATGTGAGTTAGTCCATTAGCTCAGACATATTGATGGGAAAATTACAAAAGTTCTCTTGATCTCTTTTATTTTGGCACTTGAAGTACTCTTAGTTTAAAATCATTCAAATAAACTATCTTCTTTACCTAGTGAAGAAAGTTCGGGTTGTAAGATCGGGTTTGGGTTTAAACCCAATTTTTATAGCATGTCCCTAACCCTATCCTAGACCTATTCTAGTCAAACCCAAACTGACTATAAATCCTACTATTTTATTTTGTGATGTTTTGATTAATTTTCTTCGATATTTGTTTTTTTAACAAATGTGTCTCGAATCATTAGAATAAATTATTGCAATAATAGTGTTGTAGAAATGAACTAGAAAAAGGCTCGTGGTTCGCTGTAGGTCAAGAAAATATGTATGGGTCAATCAAATATACATATTTGTTATAGTACTAATATTATAAATAAAAAAAAGTAATAAATAAAAATTATGAGTGATTTCTAAAAATTAATTAATGATTAATTCAAAGCATTAAAAAATTGATTTGGCAAATATAAAATATGTGAGATAAAATCAAAGACCTAACATTGTCCCAATGAAAGGCTAGACAAAATCTGGTAACGACTTGCACGCATCATGTTCCATAAAACATGCAAAGGGGGGTAGTTGTTGAAACCCAATTTTGTCTGGGCTCTAATTTTTTTTTAGTTTAGGTTAGAAAATTTAGTTTAGGGGCATTTTTGTTTTTAAGGGCAATTTGGTCTTTTTGGTCTTTTTATAGCATAGGAAGTTGGTAGGATTATGTGCATTTAGATTATATTTTCATTTCATGTTATGAGTTTTCAGGAATTTAGAATGGACATTTAGGGTAAAAATAAAAATTAATTTAGTCTAAGCACTAATTTGGGGTACTAAAGGTCTTTTGGGATTAGTTTAGGCAAAAGGAAAAGTTTGGGTATGAATTAAATATTTTCAGAAAGTTGTAGGTAGAATTGGAAATTTTGATGTAAATTGCATAATTGTGAAATTTTAGGCAAAATTTGGCAATTTCCTAAAGTTTTGGGCTAATTTGCCAAATCCATGAATGGTTGGGCAAATTGTGATTTCGTGTAAAGTTTAGGACCAGGCCTAAGAGTTTTATTACATTTAAATTGGTATTTTGGCCAAATTATACCCTAATAGATTTAAATCACTTCAAAATTGATTTAGATGAGATCTAATCTCTCCAATCTATTTTAATCTCCCTTACAACTGCCCTACAACTCCCCTACTATAAATATGGGTCACCATTTTGAGTGAAAGGGAAGAAAACAAGCTAAGAAATTCGAAAGCCTTAAGCTACCACACAAAATAGGTTAAACTGCACCTTTAGCCCCTAGTTTTTAGCTACCCTTCAACATTGACCCTATGGTTTGAGGTCTGCCGGCCTTGCAGTGCCCTAAATCACACCAACCTCCTTATGAGTCTTCCCAATGCCATCCCTCGTTGCACCGAACGCGAGAAAAGAAGGCTCATCTCAATCGGCCACCATCGACATAAACAACCATCGTTCGCTCGTCCCCCAATGACGCCATCTTCGCCCTAGCAAAGCCTGCTCTCAATTGTCCAAAACCGTTGAGTAGAAGGGAGAATCTGAGAGGAAACTATGCCTCTTTTATGACCCAAGACCCGAACCAGTTCAACCCGTCTGACCTAGTCAAACCTTCCTTCTTTTCGGTAAAACTTTCGTTTAGCCTCTGACTTGTTCATGTCATATATCTAAATCATTAATGTGTCTATATTTCAAAGAAAAGCCACTGACAACATTGTTTTCAATTGTTTTTCTTCCTTTGTTTGCGTGTTTTGTTTACTGAGTCATGAATTAATTTTGTAACTAAGATCAAGCGGGACTGCAGGTTTAGTCTCGATAATTTTTTTTATAACTAATATAAGTTTAAAATTCACATAATCTATTTTAGCAATGCATCTCAAATACCACTCTTAGAAAATTCAATTCCGTGTGGGTTTAATAAAACCCTAGGATGAATTTTGGATAATAATTAAAAATAAATTTTAAGATTCATATCCCACTAGTTTGATTGGATCCATATTTGGATAATTATTTAAAAATTTTAATAAAATAATTTAAAATTTTAATATCTACATTCGAGTGATCTAATAGAATTTATGGTTTGGATTGATAATTAACTAAAAAATTTAGAAAGTAAATAAAGATAGAAAAATAGATTAGGTGGTCTGATAGGATCTATGGTTTAGAAATATCAAAATGCAAATAAAATCAAGTAGTAATCTTAAAGAGTCCATATTCGGGTGGTTTCATAGAATTCATGGTTTAGAAGATTAATTAAAATATTTGAAATCAAGTAAAATAAAATTTAAATCAAATTAATGTGCCAATTTTTGGGCATTATAATAAAGTTGTTTTAGCGTAACTGTGCTCTTTAACCCCTCGAACTCTTATAAGCCATTTTAAGGTATCTAATTAACCTAGGTGTAAACAGATTAATAGTGACTTCTAAGCGCAAGCACATTGCTACAGTAGAAATTGATTAACATTGAAATCAGTAGTATGTAAAGTTTCAAAAGCTAATGTGTATAGGTATCTCAAGCAAAGTTCAAATATAGTTTATACAAAGCTTGCAAGTCATTAAAAGTATTGTGTAAAAAAATTCAAAATTGGTTTATATTAGTTTTATTATAATCTAATTAGCTAAGTTTGAAACCCTAAGAATAGAGGCATTGGGTTAAATCTAATTAATGTGTGAGTGCTCATTCCAACATTTGAGTATGGACTTATTTATTACATATATGGTATGGATATGCATCTATTTCAAATTATGGACTTTTTTTTTTTTTTATAATAACTCACTATTTAACAAATCATTTTATAATTTATTAAATTAGTAATTATAAATAAGAAATACATTAGCGAATTGCTCAAATATTGATTTTTTGTCGGCATTATATTGAAATATGTACAAAGCCCAAAGTGTATTTTGTATTAGTTCCTACATGGATGGAAAGCATCAATCCAGACAAAAACTTGGCGCATGTATGTGTATATATTGGATATAAAACTTGATTTACAGAGAGAAAAAATTAGTAATTTAAATTATACATCAAACTCTAGAAGAATTATTGCATGATTTTTATTTAATATGGTGACACAATTTCATACAATAGTTATGAGTTAATGAAATATTTCCTCTATTAACTGAGTAGTGACTTTGCTAGCAATTTCACACATTCGTAAAAAAACATAATTGCAAAATCGTGCCAAAAGAAGCTTCTGGGGCGGCACTTTCACTATCTTAATTGTTTCATGGAGAAAGCGTATATAGAAAACAATCAGAATGAACCAAAGCTATGTGAATCCTAGTTTTCGAAGTTGACACAAAATTTGTGATCACTTGCAACGTGCAAGAAACAACATAGAATCCAAATCAAGCAGGTTACGCACAGAAAAGTCGTTGTTTTGTAAACAAATAACTGCTTTAAAACTGAAATGTATCTTAAAATGTTTTAAGGCAAGTAACGGATATACAAGCTCTCTGTTGACTGTTGTCCACTAATTACGTAGACTAAAATTCTATATTTAGTCTGAGATTTAATATCCCTTGCTGAACACAATACGGTAAGGATTTTCCAGAGAAACCTTGCAACCAATAAGTTCTTGTACACAAAGACATGATTCTTGGCTCAACAAATTGATGTAGCATAAACTTATTAAAAGAAAACCTTTGCATAAATACAAATAAGGAGACACTAATCTTTTTAGTATGTATAGAAAGTGCAGGTAGTTGTCCTAAAACATTTTTTCTAGAAATGTCAAACAGGGCATTGTTACAACTATTTTGATACTAATCAACCACATACCAGTGTGCGTATATTCAGCTAAGAAGCAAGAAAAAATGGAGCATTACTTACTCATCTAATAAGAGACCAAAATTTTAGAAATTAGAGAGTGGAGGGCAGTAGACTTACATGGTACCCAGCTGAGTTACATATTGGTCGAATGAAAGTCTTGCCAAAGTCTCTTGGAGTCCGAATTCCATTCCATGTTTTTTGCTATTAGAGGAAAATAGCGAGGGGGATTTACAACAAACAAAGGGGAAAGTAAATGAATCATGTACAGTGTAACTGAGTTTGATTCGTTTCATTTAAGACGTGTAACTAAAAGACTGAACGACTGGACCATAATGGAACTTCTATATCAAAGCATTTTAAGTCTTCTACATTCTTTCCAATTTTTCCCCTGTTTTTTTTTTTTTATGAAGGGCAACCACGCAACAACATCAAGACTTATACAATATTCCAAACCCAAAATATCTATAACATTTTAACCATTATACATTATGTCCCTATCCAGCAACACACATATCTAGTCAAACATGAGCACTTATGTCAGCTGCAAGCTCTGCGTCAGTTGCTGAAGGTTTTGCAATAACATAGGAAGTTTGCTCCTTTACGTACGTACATTCCATACTGACCAAAAAAAAAAAACAATTTTATTTTGGATGCATCAATTTTGTTTTTTCGCCCTTTGTACCAAATGGGCTTAGAAAAAGGGCATTATGCCTTAAACTTCTTATATCCTCCTTTATTCCGCATTGGATAAAAACAAAGAAAAAAACTTGCTTATGTATCTTTTCTTATGTATTAGTAAATTAGATTTTTTTTTGCATGCTACCCTAATTGAATATGACTCTTACTTGTAGAATTTTTTGATTGAAAGTAAAAAATATCATGACATATAATGAGCATGTTATTTTTGTGGAACAAGTTAGTAAGCAAATATCAAACTTTGAGTCATCTAAGAACTTAATGTGGTGTTACAAAAGATGTTACTACGACTATTATTAGAGTATAGCTCTTTTTTTTATTTATCTATAAATTAATTTTTTTCTAAAAATATTTTTCTTCTATACATTCCATTTTTTATGTTTTCATATAAAAAATATTATCTTTCATATACATTTTGTTTATATTGAGGAATTTTTTTTATAGTGCATGGGCTGTTCCGTTAGCCAAACGTCTAATAAACTTAAACGAACAAGAATCAAAAGTACTAGCTAAAACTCTAGATTTATCTAACCAAACACCAAAATAAAAATGGGAAGGAACCACGCCTTTCTGAATCTCCGATATGAGCCTTTGCGAGTCCGATTCCACTACGATGTAGGTCATGCCATGCCTTCGAGCTTCCTTCAACCCACACAAGATAGCTAACGCTTCAAGATAAAGAGCACCATTCCCTCCGTACTCCACCCCATATGCCACAGCAAAGATCACCTCTCCAGCTGGGTTTCGGCAGATAGCTCCCACCGCACCTCGACCATGTTCCTTGAAAAGAGCTCCATCGAAATTTCCTCTAAAGCAGTGGGGAGTGAACAAGCAATCTTTGTTAAGTTCTCTGTGATGAATGTGCCGCACAGGTGAGGAAGACTTACCGAAGGAGACCCAGCTGTCAACTCGAGATTTAATCACCTGCACTGCCTGCTTTGGAGACCTGCATCATTTCTCATGCACTACAAGGTTTCTATTGAAGCAAATCTCCTATCTGAAGACTACCACCAGAAGCACTAAACTTTCATCCTGCCCCATAAACTTACGCAGCTTCTCCGTCCATAAGCTAGGGTTAACAGGAAGGGTTAGATAGAGTTCCCTAAACATTCGGGCTGAGAAGGGACAACTGAATAATAAGTGGCCAAGTGATTCATGCCTATCTCCGCAAACCAGGTGCATCATCGAGACGTCCAGCCCTCTCCATGTAAGGTTGTCTTGTGTTGGAAGTGCATCTGCACAAGCTCGCCATAGGAAAAGATGAACGTGAGGTGGCAATGACAAGTTCCAAAACCAAGTCCAAAACTCTAACTTCACCAAGGGGTTTCAACCAAAGATGAGGGCATCAGCCACATAATATGTCGATCTTACCGAGAAGGATCCATCATCATTCATGCCCTAAGTTAAAACGTCCTACATGAAACGTGGAGATATAGGAATACTTTTAATTGTCGCTGTATTAATCGGATAGAAGAGGGCTTCGATCAAGCTATAGTTCCAGTGGTAATTCCGGTGGTCAATTAGATTCCTCACCTGCCAATCGTCCATCCCTGGTATGATTTCTATTGAAGGAGCTGCATGACTCCTTGGGAGCCATCGATCATGCTAGATGGAGACACTTGCACACCTGCGTATCCGCCAAAATGCACCTGCCCGAACTATATCTTTTTCTGCCAAGAGGCCCTTAAAAATGATGGAGTGAGAGGATAGGATTGGGGCATGAAGGATAGATGTTGCATGAAAATATTTTCTGGTGTGTTCGTAGTTCACAACAAATCGTTCCCACTACACTAGTAAATAGTGTAAATGTGTTGAATCTCTTTATACTCAAACAAACATGTAAACTTATAAGTTAGTGCACCTATTATCAAAGTATAGCAGTGGCAAGTACCAAGATTATTTTTTCCAAGGAATGGAGGATGTCTACTTACTCAATATCTTCCTATTATCTAACAGGCAATTAAGAGGAATTGTTAACTAACTACTTTGAATTAACTAGAGTAAACCAACTAATGTAGAAAATTAAACTAATAACTAACAAATGGAAGCAAAAAAACAATTAAAATGATCAACAATAGAAAACCTCACACTTATAATCAAATTCCCCAAGAACTTCACTTGTGTTACTTTTACTCTGGTTTAACAAGATTATGATTAACTTGGACCGTGGAGTACTACCTAATGTAGATCAGCTCCCTATTATTCTTGTTATACTTACTCTATTCTTAAGTCACCAATAGGGTGTCTAGGACTACCGTACTTCCTAAGAACGCATTACAAGTCCTACGACCCACTATTAGGTTTCATCCTAGTTTAGAGGTATATATCGCACCTATTACTCTCGTTTACGATAATATCAATTTTATCCAACGGTGATCTACAAGAACCATACCGGATACTACCTGACTTATGTTTATCATCCCACATTGAATTAATATGTTAGCTACTATTAATTAACGCAATAAAGAACATTAGATAAATCGCAAGAAAAACACATAGTCATATTAAACTAGAAATAATTACAATCACAAAATCATCCTAGGATTCATCTTCTCTAAGCATGAGTAAGAAAAGTTTAGCTCATAATGCTATAAAATAAACATCAAAGAATCAAAAGAAAACTAATAAAAGAATTATTCATGCCTGAAGTTCTTCTTCTCTAAGAAATCTTTGACCTAATGCTCATAAAACAGTGTTGATTATCAAAATTGGCTCTAGCAGCCTTCCTCCATGAAAACCATTTTTTTTCTGTATATCTCCGTCTCCTTGACTCTTTTTTTTTTTTTTTGAAATAACATTAGAAACTCTAAAATTTAGGCAAATATGGTTTGGTAAATGGCCGTGTAAGAGGCCATGTTACTCTCCTGGAAATTAAAATCTCACTAATTTTAACATGGTTTAGAACATGGATGTGTAAGGCACTACATGGGCATGTAAGCTCTAAAACTTCTCTAAAACTTGCAATTCAACTCCAATTTTTTGCAAAAATTCTCCTAACTTAAATGAAGTTGAAATGTGACTTGAAAATGAAATAGGAACAAATTAAGCACTATATTCTAACTTAAACACATCAAAAGATAAGCAAATACAAAGGAAAAACATATAGAACATATCATATTTTTCCCTACACTTGAACTTTTGCTTGCCCTCAAGCAAAAACTCAAGAAAAAAAATTAGAAAATTACTTAAAAATTTGAAAAAAAAAGATCGTAGAATAATTTCCTCGAGCAAAGAGATATAAAGAAGATTAAGACTCTAATTATCTTAAAAAATTAACAAGACTACCAAGTATAAAACTTCTTTTATCTAACACTTTTTCAAAACAAAAATAATTTAATGGGAACAACATATTCTCAAGCTAGCAACCCATATCTCTTGAAACTAAAAGGATAATATCATATTTTCATGCTAAGTAAAACACAGACAAACCACACTATCAGAGCTAACTATGACCACAAACCATAGATTGGGCAATTAATTAACTTTTTCAATTTCATTTCTTTCTTTTTTTTTTCAACAAATTCTTATCATGTGTTGAAAACTTTTGCAACAAGTGTACAATACAAGAGCTCTATTTATACCCAAGCAAATCATTAACACAATCCAAGTTGACCTTTTGATCATACTTATGCTCTTAGCATCTTTTCAAGCTGTGATTCACTCTTACCATAGGAGAAGACGCCAAACTACTTCAACATTAAAACTAGCAAAATAGCATAAATTCATATTTTACTTACTTTACTTTATCAACAATCAACTACAAATCCATCAACCAAACTTCCCGCAAACCAACATAGAAACTAAAAAATTTAGCATGCTTTGAACAGTGTACTAAATACAAAAACTTGATATGAAAATAGTTTCTCGAGACTATCTTCCACTAGAGTGCTAATGAATCACAAAAACATTTTAAAAATAGATTAAGCACTAAAAGTGAAAGATTAGGAATCACTTACTTGTCTTCAGGTTAAGAACTTAAGACATTGAATTAACAATCAATCTCCAATAAGCACATGCTTAGTAAAATGATTAAAAAACAAATAAGCTCCAAAAATTTAAAATTTTTTAGAAAAATCACCAAAAAGATGAATAAATAGAAACATAATAATCAAGGGCTAAAAAGAAAATACACTGCCCCACATTTAAATTGTACATTGCCCTTAATGTACAGGCATAGAAACTAAAGTTAAAAAAAAAAAAAGAATGATAGAAACTAACACTACTAAAAAAAAGGCTATTTCTAATACTTTTTCCAATTGCTTCACATTGGAAATTGCAATTTCGAACAGGAAGCCATTGGAAACTAGCATGTTGGCAAATCATGTGTTAGGAAAAAAAATTCCAACCGCCCAATGATTGGCCGTTGGTATTACTAATGGCCTAGCCATTGGAAAATAGGTGCTGCAAAAACAAGAGTACTTTTAAATTTATAACCCCTATTCACTTGCTAGTGTACGGTATTGTTGTGCGCAAATGGCTAATACGAGTGTCGTCCCAAAAGATAGGAAGATTCTATCAAGAGTCAAGTTCTAGCTACCCAAACCACCTAAACTAAAATGACAATGAAAACAATGAAATTGAGCAAAGATTAAGGTTGGTTGAATGAATAAGTGCATAAAAAGAACTGAACTAGACTGAATAGAGCTACTAACTACTAAATGAAATCTAAAATCTTGTGTTGAATGAATGCAAAGGTTACTAATGAAAAATAAGGTGCAATTAAATGAGAATACTATATAGAATAATTAGCTAAACTAACTACAAAAGAAGTGACTTAGTTGTGAATACTATCTCCCTAGGATTCCATTCTTTACTTGCTACCTAAGTCAAATGAAGTTTTAATGGCATTCATTTCTTATGTGGTGAGACGATTTAAACATCAAAACTCTCTTTCTCAAGACCAAGTTTTGCTCACCTTAGATTACTATGGCATTTCTCAAGCTTATAAACTAACCAAAGATAGATTAAAACCTAACCTCAATCTAATCACCTAATGAGTTCATGGATTACCTCTTGTCCACAAGACCCATTATGCTCTAATCTTCATTTCCACCTCCCTTCTTTCTTTCTCAAGACAGGAGTCAGATTTTGAAATGTGTGTAGTGGCCAATCAACACACAAACATTAAGTATAAAAGTAGGCAACACAAGAGAATCAACACCCATGGAAAAAACCTCAAATAAAGATTAAATGTTAAGTCACAAAAGTTTCCTACTAGAGAGACATAAAAATCTACTCCATGTCCAAACTAAAAAAAATTATCAAACTAGAATCCAAATAAACCATGAAAAATACAAAAAATAAAATAGGGAAAAAGGAACCAAAAGTAAATCCTAAAAGCTCTGCTTAGCCTCCAAGCTTCTCCTTGGCACCTTCAACAAAGCTCCTAGCTCCAATTCTCAAAGGTGACTCAACAAGATGAAAAAGAGAAGAGTATGGAATGTGATGAATGCTAAAACCCCTTGTTGGAGAAGTTCCTTGATACAAATCCTTGTCTTATGCTCCACTTAACTTAAAGGATAAAATCCCTTGGCCAATGAAGAGCTTGGAATGAGGAGTGAAGTATGGAACCACCAAGATCTGGGAGTTGGGCCACTGCATTGCCAAAACAGAGGATTTGGTGGCGATACGTTGCCCCTATATCGAATCGCTGGCAAAGCGTCGCCAATGTAGCGAAAACGTGGGCACTGACTCTATAATGTTGGCAACGCGTTGTTGCCAGCATCTTTTTCCAACTTTGACCCACGCATGCTTGACTTTTGCTCCGCTTAATCTTGCTTCATTCTGATGCATCCACAATGCTCTACAACCTACAAGAAGGGGAAACAAAGTAAGAAAAATTGAAAAATGTAGAGTGACAAGATATAAATTGACAGTCAAAGTCACAAAAAAGCCAATAACTTTGACCATTACATTGTGCACTTATCAATAGGACGTTTAAAATATCCAACAGCCAAGTTTTTTAGAATTTTTTTAAACAGTGAAATAGTTATCCAACATCTAAGACCATTGGAAAGTTGCCAACGGCTCAGGCGGATGGAAGTTTTCAACTGTCTAGCCATTGGAAAACTATTTTAGAAAAATAAAAAAAAGTAATTTTAGATTATCAAATATTTTATATTTAGTGAAATTATATTTTACATTACCACAAAAATTTAAAATTATATTTTACATTATTATAAAAATTTAAAATAAAAACAAACAAAATCTAAATAGATCTAATGAAATCCATAATTTGAAAAACATTCGAAACAGATCTAAAATTGAAACAAAATCCTAACAAATCTAAAACCCTATATGAATAGATCTAATCCAAACTCAAAACAATATCCGAACAGATCTAAAACACTATATCCTAACAACATTCCAATCGAAGCGACAGCCGAATAGATCTAAACAACAATCAAAAATAAAAATTCAAATATCTGAATAGGTCACAAATACCTTGGTGATGTGTTCAAGGTATTTTTTTGAGCAAATGCCAATAGCACATGTGCCATACAATTTGAAGATGCTTTAAAGGCAATTGATCAATATGGACCTACTGCAAAACAATATGTGTTGAGGTTTCCACCAAAATTTTGGTGCAAAGCCTTCTTCAAAAATAGCATTAAGTGTGATATCAACTATAACAACATTTTTTAGGCATTGAATGAAGTCAAGCAAGTGCTTGAAGTAAGGCAAAAACCTATTTACTCAATGTTGGAGGATATCTGGATGTACATAATGCAGTAGTTGATTGAGAAACGAAGGAATGCTGAGAAATGGGAAAGAGTACATGGGAAAATAATTCTTGAAAAGTTAGATAAAATAGCTAAAAATCACCTTTGTTAGGATGTGGCTTAGAATGGTGAAGAAAGGTGTGAGGTATCAAAAGGTATGATTAGATATGCAGTTAATCTTGAGCAAAGAAGCTATTCATGTGGAAGATTTGATGTTTTTGGGATTCCATGTTGCCATGCCATAAGTTGCATATTAAAGAAGCGAGATAATCCAGAGTCATACCTAGGTTGGTGTTATGACAAGGAAAAAAACAATGCAGCTTATAAGTTTTCACTTAAACCTATATCTGGACCTAATGCTTGGCGTAGGTATAATTCAATACCTATTGTCCCCCCTTCCATATGAAAAATATCTAGTAGACCTCAGCAAAAAAAAAAAATGAACCAATTTAAAGTGTGGGAATAGGTTAACCCTTTGGCATCTGCGTGCTCCTGGTGTCGGCCTGCGGGCTCCCCATTCAACCCGTCTTGAAACACGGACCAAGGAGTCTGACATGTGTACGAGTCAATGTGCAAGAAAACCCGTAAGGCGGAAGGAAGCTGATTGGCGGGATCCCCTGTGGGTGCACCGCCGACCGACCTTGATCTTTTGAGAAGGGTTCGAGTGAGAGCATGCCTGTCGGGACCCGAAAGATGGTGAACTATGCCTGAGCGGGGCGAAGACAGAGGAAACTCTGGTGGAGGCCCGCAGCGATACTGACGTGCAAATCGTTCGTCTGACTTGGGTATAGGGGCGAAAGACTAATCGAACTGTCTAGTAGCTGGTTCCCTCCAAAGTTTCCCTCAGGATAGCTGGAGCTCGTGCGAGTTCTATCGGGTAAAGCCAATGATTAGAGGCATCGGGGGCGCAACGCCCTCGACCTATTCTCAAACTTTAAATAGCTAGAACCAAATGAACCAAAAAGTGTGGGAAAGTTGACAAAACGACTCTAAGGTTGTCATAAGATTTCTCAAGTCTAATATTTTCATTAGGTTTAGGATTCCTAAAGCAATTATTAGCAATCAAGGTATGCACTTTTGCAACCATACTGTTGAAGCATTGATGAGGAAATATCGAGTGCATCATCGAGTAGCGTCTGCTTACTAGCCTCAAACCAATCGGTAAATCAAAGTTTCAAATTGGGAAATAAAGAGTATTTTTCAAAGAACAATTAATCCTAATAAAAAAGAATGGAGCCTGTGCTTGGAGGATGGATTATGGGCTTATTGAACAGCCTACAAAACTCCACTTGGAATGTCACCATATCAGTTAGTTTAAGGTAAGTTGTGTCATTTGCCTGTGGAGATTGAACATCACGCTTTTTGGGTAGTTAAATAGTACAATTTGGACCTAAAAGAAGCTAGAGAGGAAAGAAAGTTGCAACTTCAGAAGCTAGAGGAAATTAGGCTGGGAGCATATGACAATGCTAGCATTTACAAGAAGTGGACAAAACACCTTCTTGACAAGCGGTTGAATCTCAAGCAATTTTCTAAAGGTCAGAAGGTATTACTTTTTAATTTAAGATTGAAGCTTATGCTAGGTAAGTTGACATCTAGATGGATTGGCCTGTTTGTTGCAGTGAATATTTTTCCTTATGGTGTTGTTGAAATTGAAAGTATGGACCTAACAAAGTTTTTAAAGTGAATAGTCACAGGCTGAAACCTTTTCTTGAAAATATTGTTGTCACTTATATGGAATGGATTCACTTGGCTGCTTCTATCTATGAGGCAGGTTGATGCAGGAAAGAGCTGTCTAGCCAAAGACAATAAAGAAAGGCGCTTTTGAAAGCCAACCCAAGTGTGGTTTTATGACAGAAACATTTAGGATTTCTTTTCTTTTAGTTTTATTTTTATTTTTATTTCCCAACTTTTACTTTGTAGGTTTCTTTGTTTTCACAACTAGTTTTCCTGGTCAGACAATATCTTTTCAAGCTGGAAGTGAACCAAACTATATGGGGTAGGAAGCTAAAGTCGAATTCTAGGCTAAAAGTCATGGAGAAATCACCCTTCAGGGAAGTACATTTTCTTTCCCCCATCTATGTTTTTGTTGTGAGCATTGAGAACAGTTTTCAATTTAAGTATGGGGGAATGAGTAGCTTGGACCCTAGTCTTTTGTTTTCAAAATTTTTGAACTAAATTTTTTTTATTCATACTTTTGAGCATTGATCTAAATTGTTAAGAT
The DNA here is from genome assembly GCA_005392925.1 of Aquilaria sinensis. NCBI lineage: Eukaryota > Viridiplantae > Streptophyta > Magnoliopsida > Malvales > Thymelaeaceae > Aquilaria > Aquilaria sinensis. Next base: position 71,562 of record SMDT01003303.1, read on the forward strand.
AATTTCACTTCTTGGTTCTTGAATGCTTGGCTTAAGGGATAATTTAGTAATTTATTAACCTTTATGCAACTCTCAAAATTTATTCTCAAAATTATTTTTGTAATTTTTTAAATTATTTTTTCAATTTTTGATCAAGCTAGTTAATGATTACCTTGATAAACTAATTTTTGTATAAAATTTGTGTGCTTAGTACATTGATTTAAACCTTGTTAGATTATGAGCTTATTAAGTTGGATATGTGGTAGGTTCGGTTGATGGATGATTTGAATCACTTGAGAAATTTTTTTTTTAAATATTTGCATTCTGATGAATTAAAAATTGTTACTCCACTGTTTCTGGGTGTTGAAGTAGATAGGGGTTTTCTCCTACAGTAAGAGTCGACCACTGTTTGAAAAGGTACTAGAAGCATGAGTATGGTCAAAAACTACTTTGAAATTGTGTCGAGTTAGCAGCTTGGATATGGCAAAGTCCTTGTTATAAACTCACTACACGATGGAACACAAGAAAAAGATAAAAAAAAAATAAACAAGAACAAAAAAAAGTCAATTAAAATCAAAACAAGAAATAAATTCTCAATTGATTTCTTATTTTTCATGGGTTTGTGGTAAGATTGGTTGTCCTTTTTAAGTTCTTATCTACTTGGTTTGTTTTCTTTATTGGATGCAGAAGTTTTATATTTTTCTCAAGTTTTGAGAGGTGATTATTGCTAGCTATGAACAAATTGTTTTCATAGACTTATTTTATTTTGAGTTGTTATTGCCTAGTAAATTGCATGCTTAATTCCTCTTATTAAGTTTTGATTTGGATGAGATTTAATCTCTCCAATCTCTTTAATCTCGCCGACAACTCCCCTACTCTAAATAGGCCACCATTTTGACTGAAAAGGAAGAAAAAAGCTAACAAATTCAAAAGCCCTAAGCTATCACACAAAAAAGGTTAAACTGCACCTTTAGCCTCCCTGGTTTTTCACTACCCTTCACCATTGACCTTATGCTTTGCCTTCTACCTGCCACTGCCCTTAAAGTTGCTCCCAACTACTTGACATGTCCTGGACGTCTCCAACCCTCACCATCAGTCAAGCTCTACTTCCCTTGAAGTGCCTTATCTCATGCCATCATCCTCAAGAATCTTCCCACCGCCATCCCCCGTTGCATTGAACATGAGAAGAAAAGGCTCATCTTAATCTGCTACCATTGACATAAATAGCCGTTGTTCGCTCGTATCCCAAGGGCACTATCTTTGCCCCAACAAAGCCCAACCCTCAGTTGTCCAAAACTACTATGTAGAAAGGAGAATCGAAGAGGAATCCAATTGTTCCCCATTTATGACCCAAGACCCAAAGCAGTTCATCCTGTTTGACCTAGTCAAACCTTCCTTCTTTTAAGTAAAGCTCTCATTTAGACCCTGACCTGTTCATGTTGTTTATCTAAGTCATTAATGTTCCTATATTTTGGAAAAAAGTCACAAACAACATTTTTTTCATTTGTTTTTATTTCTTCGTTTGCTTGTTTTGTTTATTTGAGCCATGAATTAATTTGGTCACTAACATCAAGTAGGATTGCAAGTTTAGTCTGGGTAATTATTTTTATAGCTAATATAAGTTTAAAATTCACATAATCTCTCTCAACAATGAATCTTAAACACCGCTTTTAGCAAAATTCAATTCCGTGTGAATTTAATACAACACTGGGATGTATTTGGGATAATAATTAATAATAAATTTTAAGATCCATATTCAGCTGATCCAATTGGATCCATGGTTTGGAGAATTATTAAACAATTTTAAAATTAAATAGTAAAATAAATTAAATTTTTAATAGTCCTATCCAGTTGATTTGATGGAATTTATGGTTTGGATTAATAATTAACTAAAATATTTAAAAAATAAATAAAGATAAAAAAAATAGATTAAGTCTTTAGGTTCCTTATTCAAATGGTACGATAGGATCCATGATTTCTGATTTAGAAATATCAAAATCTACATAAATTCAAGTAGTAATTTTTAAGAGTCCATATCCAGAGGTGGGAAGTGGGCCGGGTCAAACCGGGACCGAACCAGAAGTCAACCTCGGCCCAACCGAGTCAAACCTGCCCCGACTCGCCCCGGTCAAAGGCCACAAAGATATGGGCCCAAGAAGAGGAGGAGATGCAAAACAGATCGCCCCAGACCAGGAAACGACCCATGAACTGCCCTGGCCCACCAAACTGGACTGGACCAGAACGGGCTTGGCATCCAACCGTTCTTGCGCACAACGGAAACTTGCAAAAAAAATTTTAAAAATGGGTTAATTACACAGCATGCCCTCTAACGGTTTTCTGCTCCATTTTAGCCCCCAAAATTCCATTTTCACCCCTCCCAACAACTAAATTTCAAGGACTTTTTGGTCAAAATAATTTTTTTCCTTCCCCTATAAATACCAATGCCATTTTCACTCTACCCACACACAATCACTCAATCTCTCTTCTTCCTCTACTATATTCTCTCAAGCATTCTCCTTATTTTCTTAATCTCTTCCAAATTTCTTACTAATCTCCTCCTAATATCTTTATAATCTCCTCTTAATTTTGCATTAATCACTAATATTAGTTCATGAGTCATGGCTTCAAAAGGAAAGGGCAAGTCAACAGAGAGTTCATCTTCCCACACCACCGGCCTCCGAGGCTTGTTTCGTTGCCGTTCTTGGTTCACCGATAAAGGCATCTCAATTGAAGAGTTGCATGACGATAATGCCAGAATCGATATGACGAATTACGATTTGGGTCTTGACAATCAATTATCCAATGATGAAGTGGAAGACTTAGATGCGATGGCGTCCGGGAATCCGTCAATAGAACCGACACCAACAAGTCATAGACCTGCCGTGGAAGAAACCCAAGCACAAGGTAAATCCCCAAAACTAACTGCCTGGGTTCGGGAGCATAAAAAGAATTCCGGCCTTGGAACGCTGAAGCAGCATATTGAAAATCAACATCCTAATGTCCTCCCCAGTGTCGGGACTAGTTCTGGAGGACAAACACAACTTAGGTCTACAATTGGTGCTAGCGGGAAATTGGATAATGCTTACTGAAAAACCTTTTTCACAATCTGAAGATGTCCACCAAGAATCTTGGATAAAATTACAATTAAATCTTGCATTTAGAAAAGTATCTAGGAAAACCGCTAGGAAAGAAAGCTTCAGACAATTTGAAGCTGGAAAATCAGATTTGCAAGCCTATTTTTCTACTTTTGATCATTGTTTGGCATTTACTTCTGATATGTGGACATCACCTATAGGTCAATCATTCTATTGTGTTACTTCTCATTGGATTGATTCTGATTGGATAATGCAAAAATGAATTTTGTCATTTAAGGTTATTGAAACAAATCATACTAGTTATCAGATATTCAATTGCATCTTAGAAACTTTACGTGATTATTTTTGTACTGATAAAGTCCTGTGTATTTCATTTGATAATGCTTCAAACAATGATGCTGCCACTCGTTTTTTGAGTCAAACATTGAAACCACTCTCAACGGTGCATTCTTTCACATTAGATGCAGGTGTCATATTTTAAACATTTGTGTGCAAAAGGGTTTAGAAGTTCTCAAAAATGAGATTCTGCTTGTTCGGAACTCATTGAAATATTTGATGTCTAGACCTGCTGTGTTTCATGAATTTAAAAGCTTTTGTTTTGAAAATCAAAAAGGATTTTCTTGGAAATGGTTTAAATTGGATTGCCCAACTCACTGAAACTCCACATATTTGATATTGCAAAATGCATTCCCGTATGCAAATTTGTTGTCACATTTCATGAAATTAAAAATGGGTTGTGAATTTCTTACTACTAAAGTTTGGGAAAATTGTTCCAAAACCAGTGAATTGTTTAAGTTTTTTTACGAGGCAACTAAATTTTTCTCTGGTGTTTAGTACCCAACCATTCATCAAGTTTTGTTTCATTTAGTGAACATTACATATGTTTTACATCAGTTTAAAGATGATGAGTTGTTAAACCGACTGTTGAAGCCATGCAAGCTAAGTGGCTTCAGTATTTCGAAAACATTCCACCTATCTTTTTAGTCGCTTCTTTACTTGACCTATATGTCAAATTAACGGGCACAACAATATTGCTTGAAGGAATTTTTCATACTTATTTAGAATTATCTCATATAAATGTTTTGGCCATGTCTACTACTGCTTCCAAGTACTTGCATTCTTTATACAAGTTATATTGTGAGTGGCATTCGGATAAGGTAAGATCTGAAGCTCCTTAAACTAAGCCTCCAAGGAGATCAATCTCCTCAAGATTCAAACCGGCCCTCCAAATGCTCAAACGACCCCGACCGAGGACATCGGGATTAGTTGAGGTCAATGACTATCTCAACACATCATTCGAGGCAAGTGACCTCGACATCTTGGAGTGGTGGAAACAAAAGAGATCAAGGTTTCCGATCTTGTCGATAATCGCACAGGAGATTTTTGCCGTTCTAATAACGACCGTCTCATCCGAGGCAACGTTTAGTGCCAAAAAATGGGTGATATCAGAAAAATGATCAAGATTGACACCCAACATGGTAGAAGTATGCGTGTGCAACCGAGATTGGGGCCTCGTAGCACTCTGGGAGCAAGACCAAAAGAGTTCGGATGAGGAGGTAATATCCGATATGGAGACTTGAATTTTTTCTTTCAATCATTCATGTAGTTTGTATTTGATCTGATTATGTTGTTCAGCACAGATCATAAATTTCTATTATTCATCATTTCCAGAACATTTTTGCCATTTCAAAATTTAAGGCCCGTTCTGATTATTTGTAAGTGCCGTTTGGTTTTTTAACTTAATAAAACTTACACCAAATGTGGTGTTTTTTCTTAAAAATATTTATGACATATATAATTAATTATGTTTCTAATTTTTTTTAAAACACTCCAAACCCGCCCCAGACTCGACTCGGGACTGCCCTGCTTGAGACCGGGCTGAGCTCGGTCCTCGTGACCCAGGACCAGGGCCGGTCAGTCCTGGGTCGGGCTGAACCAGTTTCCACCTCTATCCATATCCAGGTGGTTCGATAGAATTCATGGTTTGGAAGATTAATTACAATATTTCAAAATCAAGCAAAACAAAATTTAAATGAAACTAAGTTGTCAATTGTTTGGCGCTATAATAAGGTTGTTTCAGTATAATCGTACTCCCTAACCCCTCGAACTCTCATAGACCATTTTAAGGTATCCAATCGACCTAAGTGTAAATGGATTTGTAAGAACTCCTAAAAACACGTCGCTACAACTTGGCGACTCCACTGGGGATATCTTGTGAGTTGAGCTTACAAATTTTGGTTTGTCTTTACTTTTTCTTGTTTGACTTGTGTGTTCTATTTACTTGTTGCAAGCATGCAATATGCATTCATGACATGAAGCTTTACACCCGAGCTTCCTCAACTTAACCATATTATTTCAAATCAAAATTGGTGTTGTTGTCCTTGTGAGACCATGGTCTTCAAGCCTTCACTAGTTTCAAGTAGCAAAGTTGTGTATTTGCCTCATGATACGGTAGTCTTTGCATGAGCCCATAAAATGCTATAACCTGAATTAATCCTCTCCTTACATAAACCCTTGTAGATAAGGAATTGGGCTGTTATCATATCAATTGATTTACCAATAAGATTCGGGAACCACCCTAAGCTATTCATTAAACCACCTATATGCATATAGAATAACCTAATTAACCATAGAACTGATCATAGAATTTCTGCCATTTATCAACGACATAGGAATATTGCTACAACATTTTTTTTTGCCTTGTTCATATGCTTTTGGTTCAATTATTTCAATTATTTGTTTTCTTCATGTTTTATATTTATTTCATGGCTCTAATTTCTCATCTCATATTAGCCCGTATGTTACTTCTTTATATTAATTGGTTTCTAACTTGTAACTAACTTTATTCTTTTTTTTTTCTCTTGCTTTTTGTTTCCTCAAGCAAACTTTTTCATATATTAAGCAATAGTCACTCTAAATTTTGTTATCATCAAGAAGTCTTGAAGTTTCATGTTAGTAGATAAGTGAGCTCATTCATTGCATGCTTGCATAACTTATCACTTTCATGCATTCATATTATGAAAAAAAGGCTAAACAGTACCCGTCGTTCTTAAACTAAGACCCATGTTTTGGATTCATCCCGGAACTGTAAAATGTTACACCATTTATCCTTTAACTCTGAACATATTACACCAATCATCCTACCATTAACTGTAACTGTTAAAATAGACAGAAAAAAACGTAAAATGTTAGTTTTAGCCCCTCAAAACCTTTCATTTGTCATAGAAACCTCAAAACATTTACATCTTACAATAAAACCACCATCCCATCATGACCTTCACTTTTACTCCTCTACCCTTCATGACCTTTACCTCTACTTTTGCCAGTGCTAATCTGCCACCATCACATCCCCATCCCACTACCAACATCCAACATCATAACCACCGCTGACAATTAGTCGAAGTTGGAAAAGGAACAAGTGGCTAACACCCTTGAGGCTAGAATGCGGCCTTTTCTCTTGTCGATTGCCATCCTTCGTCATCGTCATCTATTGTTATTTTTTGTCACTATCTCGTCGCGCTCTTTCATCGATTAAGTGCCCTTTTTTGTGGCACTCTCCTATTGCGCTCTGATCTTGCCCATCGTCTTCCTCTATCGTTATTTCCCTTGGATCCCACCTAGACATCTCCCTTCAATTGCACTAAAACACCATCATTTCTCTTCATTTGCACACAGATGGAGGAAGATAGTGATTGACAATCGCGCTCCACCGAATAAAGAAAATCATGTAGTGTTGGAGGAAGACAATTGTGCACCATCGAACGAAGATTACCATCGACAATCTGGCAGGAAAAAAGGGGAGGTGGGCATGTAAATGAGGATTTCGGCTTGGAATCAATGACAGAGGATGTGAGAACCGAAGAGGCGAAGCAAAGGATGGCAGCGGTCATGGAGGAGGGAGGGCGGTTAGTAGAATGTGGTTTTATTGTAACATGTAAAAGTTTTGAGGTTTCTATGACAAATGAGATTTTTTTTCAAGGGTTAAAACTAGTTTTTTACATTTTTTTCGTCCATTTTATCAGTTGCAGTTAATAGTAGGATGATTGTTATAACATTTTCATAATTAAAGAATAAATGCTGCAACATTTTATAGTTCTGGGATAAATCTGAAACATGGGTCTTAGTTTAAGGACGACGAGTGTTGCGTACCCTATGGAAAAATCACTTGGTTTAAAAGTCCCTTTTTTTTTTGCAAGTTGGTGCATCCAAGAATGTCATGGAACAAGCTAAATGCAATCTTCAAGGAAACCACATGCGATTCTTAGATAAGGGAAGTATTTATGCCCCTTTTGTGGATAGGGAAGGCATCTTTGCGAGAAGAGCTTTTAAGCTAGATCCAATCTAGAGCTTTACACACATTCATAAATGATAAAGAGTCCTTCAAGTGAACTTGTATCTTTGAGAGCTTGCCAAAGTAACTTAATAGTAAAAATCTCCTAGATTTAGTCCAAAATCTAGTCTATAGTCTTTGTTAAATGGACATCTATTATTCTTTCTTTTACAATAAAAAGATGTAATGTGTGCATTTCATAGCCTTTCAATAAAAAGATCAATATTTTACAGCTAATTCACACTTCTTGCCATTATATCATCCATTTCATCCTTTTTGCTATTATACTTTCCTAAACAAACACAAATCTTGCAAGGCTACTCATGGGTGGAAATAAAAGCTAAGGGAAATTTGATGGCGGTGATCTTGAAAATACTGCCAAATTTAGTAAGAAGGATTTTAATTGTTGGACCTCAATGTCCATCATACAAAAGCAAAAAGAAGTCCACAATGGTTATCAACATCATTGGAAGAATTTTTTCGTTAGTTTCTGAAGAATGCAGTCCTCATATTAAACGGGTTTGGTGGTATCCCATGAATCCTCAACACAAGAAAAGGTTCTTCATTTTTTACAATACAAATTCCAAAATGGAAAGAAGTCCTTCCCTTCCATGAGAAGGCAAAAATGGAAACTCAATAGAACGAAAGGATTAAGAGCAAGGAAAAGCAATGGGTATCACTTGAAGGCATTTATTTTAAGTCAAACACTACAGGAGGGCTATCCAACACATCACATAAAAGTGAATAACAACGCCTTCAAGTTATCAAAACCATGACTCACAAGAAAAAAAACAAGAAGGAGAAAAAATAAGAGCTCGCTAGGTTGTTTATCTCCAACGCAACCTAGGCAAAAATTAGAGAAAAAAAAAGAATGGAAGGGAATGAAAAGAAAAGAAAAAGAGAAGTGAGCTATGGATTCTGAACTGAAAACTGACAAAAGGTAGTTTAGAAGATAATGATAACCTTCGAAGCAAGTCTGCACATGGATTGCAAGAGCTCAAGGGCAACAGATGAAGTCAAACTTTTTGGAAAATGTGCTAAATTTGATGTTGTTGATATCGAGTTTTTCAAGTCAATTAGATCTACTCATAGGTCACATTAAAAGGCTATTTGTTCTCTCCATTTTGACCCAAGGCGAGGTAAGAAATCATAACAACTTCAAAATAGAGGGCAAGGGAAGTAAAGTTGAATCAAGAGGATGAGTTAGTCATCTCCCATGCATCGTCGTTTTCATAAAATCTATGCATTTCAACAGTTGAGGTTGTCACTTTTTTTCAAAATCATCAGTCATTCATTATAGGTAACATGGTCATCATGCACAACACATTCCTTTAAAAAAAATTTAAAGACATGTCTTGTGAAGACAGGTTTGAAGAGTATCCATAAGGATCTCTAAAAATGAATCTATTAGGAGGCATTGGTTAAAGGCATTATGGTCCACAACAAAGCTTGGTTATCTAGAAATAGTTCAATTCTCAATGGGAACAACAATTCAAGGTGGTGTTCATTAAAGTAAAACCAAACGACACTAACATGGACGTTCAACAAGGAGTTTTCAAAGATCAAAATTGAGGTATGTTTTCACTATCAAAGAAATCATGGTTTATGTTCATTCTTAAGGGGCAAATTTGAGTGGTTGACATCCATGAGTTATCATATCATCATCATCTCAAAGACATTTTTAGAAAACTGTTTCCTTAAGGCATTTTCCCCAAAGATCACTTCAAGATTTTTTTAAGCTACTTCTAAGGCATCTCAAGGCATTTTCAACTCTCAACGTTTCTTGTAGGACAAGCTTTATTTTGAAATTCACTGATTTCATTGAATTTCTACTTTTTAGGATTCACTCATTTTATGAAATTTTCAGCTTTCTTGAAATTCACTCATTTTTTAGAATTTCTTACTTCATTCATTTTGTGGAATTTCTTACTTTTAGGATTCACTCTTTTTGTAGAATCTTCAATATTTTAAAATTCTCTCATTTTGTGAAATTTTTCACCTTAAAGATTCACTCATTTATGGAATCTTCATTTTCATTGATTTTTACTCATTTTGTGAAATTTCTCACATTCAAAATTCACTCATTTTTTTTGGAATCATTGGCTTTCTTGAAATTACTCATTTTGTGAAATTTCTTACCCTTAAGACTCACTCATTTTATGGAATCTTTAGATTTATTAAAATTCACTCATTTTTTTGATTTAAAGTTTCAGATTCACCCATTTTGAAATTTACACATTTGGTGGAATTATTCTAAGTTTGGTTTCTTTCTTGGAATTTTTTTTATATAACAAGGATGGTTCCTTAATCACATTATAAGAAAAAACTAAGGTTTCAAAGAGAATGTAATTATCTTCCTCGTTATTTAGGTTAAACCTAGGTTTTAAATAAGAAAAGGTTGTTTACCTCATCATATCTAAAAAAAAACTAAATCGTGATTTTAAAGAGAATGTAATTCTCTTCCTTGCAACTTGGGTCAAATTGAGGTTTTAAATGAGAAAGGTTTCTCTACCTTGTCACATTTAAAGGAAGGATAAGTTAAGGCTACAAAGAGAAGATAATTCTCTTCCTCACAATTTACATCAAACTGAGGTTTTAAGTAAAAAAGGTTTAACTAGCTCATCACATCTAAAGGAAGGCTAAACCAAGGTTCCAAAGAAAAAGTGATTCTCTTCCTCGTAACTTAGGTCACATCGAGGTTTTAAATGAAAATATTTTTCTACCTCAATACATCTAAAGGAAGGCTAAACTAAGGTTCCAAAGAGAAGATAATTCTATTTCTTGTAACTTGGCTCAAAGTAAGGTTTTAAATGAAAAAGGTTTCTCTATCTCATCACATCTAAAGGAAGGTTCAATTGAGGTTTCAAAGAGAAGGTAATTTTCTTCCTCATAATTTTGGTTAAACCAAGATTTTAGATGAGAAAAGTTTCTTTACCTCGTCACTTATAAAGAAAGGCTAAACCGATGTTCCAAAGAGAAGGTGATTCTCTTCCATGTAACCAAGGTCAAACTAAGATTTTAAACGACAAAGATTTCTTTACCTCATCAGATTTAGATTCAAAGAAAGGCTAAATCAAGGTTTCAAAGAGAAGACAATTATCTTCCTTGTCATTTAGGTCAAACTAAGCTTTAAAATGAAAAAGGTTTCTCTGCCTTATCACATATAAAGGAAGGCTAAACTAAGGTTTCAAGGATAAGGTAATTCTTTTCCTCATAACTTGGCTCAAACTATGGTTTTAAATAAGAAAGGCTTTTCTACCTTGTCATACCTAAAGGAAAACTAAATCAAGGTTTCAAAGAGAAAGTAATACTATTCCTCTTAACTTGAGTCAAACTGATGTTTTAAATGAAAAGGGTTCTTTACCTCATCACATCCACTACAGGGCTAAACCAAGTTGTCAAAGGCAAAGTAATTCTCTTTCTCATAATATGGCTTAAGTCAAGATGATAAAGAGACAAGGTTTTTTACCTTAAGGGTCATCAGAGGTGGTAAAAAGTCAGGTTGCTCTACCTCAAAGAAATTTAGAGGTGATAAAGAGACAAAGTTATCTACCTTAAGGGTCACCAAATGGATTAAAGAGTTAACTTGTTCTACCTCAAAGGAATTTAGAGGTGGTAAAGAGACAGGGTGCTCTACCTCAAGGGCCATCAAAGGTGGCAAAAAGTCAGAGTGCTCTGGCTCAAATGAATTTAGAGGTTATAAAAAGACAAAGTTCTTTACCTCAAAGGCAATCATAACTGGTAAAGAGTCAGGGTTCTCCACCTCAAAGGAATTTAGAAGTGGTAAAGAAACAGAGTTCTTTACCTGAAATGCAATAAGAGCAGTGTGAAAGACAGGGTTTTCTACCTCAAAGGCAATAGGAGGTGGTAAAAAAAGGATTCTTTACCTCTTAAATAATGGTAAAATAGGGTTCTCTACCAAATTAAAAAGAATGAAAAAAGAGTTTCTCTCTTCCATAGAAAGGTTTCTATGGAGAAAACGGTAAGAAATGTTCCTTAAACCCTCAAGAAAAGAGGAAAGAGTTTTCCTTTTAGGTTTGGAGGAAATAGGAAGGTTCTTCTTGTAAAAGGTTAGAAGAGTTCTTAAGCCTAATAGATAAGGAGGAAAGAGCTTTTCAACTTAGATTCTTAAACGATTGGAGGGTTTCTATTGTGGAGGTAATAAGAAAGTTTGCTTAACCTCAGAAGGGTGGAGAAAAGGTTTTTCCCCTCTAGATTTTTTGCAGTGGGAAGGTTTTTAGTTTTTTGATGAAAGGCCAAATAAAATTTGGTAATGACTTTGCATACATCATGTTCCATCAAACATGCAAATGGGCGCTGCTATTGACACTCAATTTTGTCCAGGCTTTAGTTTTTGTTTAGTTTTAAGTTAGAAATTTTAGTTTAGTGGCATTTTTGTTTTTAGGGGCAATTTGGTCTTTTTGGTCATTTTATAGCTGAGGAAGTTTGTAGGATTAGGTGCATTTAGATTATGTTGTCATTTTGTGTCACGAGTTTTTAGGAATTTAGAATGGTCATCTAGGGTAAAAATAGGAATTAATTTTGTTAGGTGCTAATTTGGGGTCCTAAATGTGTTTTGGTATTAGTTTAGGCAAAAAAGAAAAGTCTGGATGGGAATTAAGCATTTTCAAAAAGTTGTAGGCAAAATTGGAAATTTTGAGGTAAATCTGGTATATTTGTGAAATTTTAGGCAAAATCTGGCAATTTCTTGAAGTTCTGGGCTAATTTGCCAAATCCATGAATGGTTAGGTCAAATTGTGATTTTGTGTAAAGTTTCAGGCTAGAACATTAGCCTAAGAGTTTTGTTGGACTTAAGTTGATATTTTGGTCAGATTATATCCACTTCAAAATTGATTTGGATGAGATTTAATTTCTCCAACCTGTTTTAATCTCGCCTACAACTCCTCTACTATAAATATGGGTCACCATTTTGAGTGAAAAGGAAGAAAAAAAGCTACCACACAAAACAAGTTAAACTACACCTTTAGCACCCCTGGTTTTTCGCTAGCCTTCACCGTCAACCCTATGCTTTGCCTTCCACCTACCGTAGCCCCTAGAGTTGCTCCCAACACTTGACACGTCCTAGATGTCTCCAACCCTCACCGTCGATCAAGCTCCGCCAACCTTGCAGTGCCCCACATCATGCCATCGTCCTCAGGAGTCTTCCCACTACCATCCTTTGTTGCACCGAATGTGAGAAGAAATGGCTTAAAAATTGGTAGATATGAGTGGGCCGGCATCTTATAGCAAAGGGGCAAATAATAGTAAGGTTGATTTAGGGCTTCTCCTAATCTTTTTTTGTGGATGCTTTACTAAGCATAGATGCTAAAAGAAACAAGTAGAGAATTATATGGTTGGAGATTTAGAACTTCAAAAGAGAAAAGATCTCATTGATACGTACTTAGGCATGTGAATATAGAAATTTGAAACATCAAAGAACTGAAGACCATGACAGTGATCATGATGTCTCTAAGGAAAGGAATATAAAGACTCTTTTTCAAAGATATTTTCCAAGAAACAAACAATTTCAATGAAGACAACTTTCTAGATAAAGGTGGTTATAGGGTAACGTATAAAGGAAAAATTTGAAGTAGGAATATGATTGCTGTAAGAAAGATAATAAGTTGAAGTCATTATGTTAAATAAGATTAATCATAAGAATATAGGGCAGCTTAAGGGTCATAAAGTGGTTCTGATTCTAAGTTAAAAAAAATTAATAAAAATAAAAAAAATACATTGAATAACAAGTTATTTAAACTGAAAAGAATACAGTCTGCTCTAATTAGATTATAACAATACTAATATAAACATATTTTTAATTTTTTTTACACTAAACTTTTGAAGATGTGCAAACTTTGTAGAAACTTTATTTGAACTTTGCCTTAGATACCCACAAACATTGGCTTTGGAAACTTCAGATACTATTGATTTCAAGATTAATCAATGCCAATATACTAACACTTGTGCATTCATTCATAAGTACATGGAACTCAATATTATATGTCTTTGGTGAGTAAAATAAAAAATTTGATTGGAAAAGTGTATAATAGAAGTATATAATCAATAGGTTTAATTGCAAAAGTTCTTTTTATAAATCTTCAATAAACTGCAAAAATATTACTATTACTAGCTAGATTATTTTCCCATGCAATGCATGTGGTTACATGGTAATTTTATTTGTTATAAAATAAAAAAATTATTTATTTGAACTTCATGATAAGTTAGATGCACATAATATTTTTGAATACTTTTATTAGAAAAATTGCTTAACCATGATACACCTATTAGTTGCAATTTTATTCAAGGAAATCCTATTTAGTCAATAAAAATTCATGTTATTAATGTATAATTCTAGATATCTTATTTTCTTTATTTTTATAACTACCAAAAGAAATGTTTTTATATCACTCCATTCAATTACACATAAATTGTGTCATAGACGTGCATTCTGTTTTTTCTTTCTTTTAAATGATAGGTTTAAAAAAGAACATAATGGGAGATTTTTGTGTGAAACATTTTGGATGCTTTTTTTCCTCTATTTCATTATAGCATCATACGAGGTGCATGAAGGCCGCGGGTTGCGGCGATTCATATGATCATTGCATAAATTTGTGGAAAGACATAGAGACTTGATATAATAAAAAAATATGCTTTCAAGTTTCAACCCTTGTAAATTTAGAACAAAATAATGTTCACACCTTGGTAAGTGGAGGCTGGAGTAAAAAATGCTACTACTAGAAACATAAGAGAAATAAATCATGGTTACCAATATTTTGCTTTAGAAGACAATAAAAAACAAGACAAAAAAATTAGAGACCAAGAGAACAAATGGAGAGGTTTGGTGACCCGTACATTGTAGTAGATATTTTTGTAATAAATTTTAATAATAACAATGTGACACATAGCATGTTATATGTAATCTCAACTGAAAAGATGTGTTGATAAATATTCATACACCTTTTAGTTAGTTACCACTAGATTGGAGTACTAGCTCAAGAAAAAGTGCTTGTAAGTTGCACTTCGTCCAATTTCATCTTGAAGGTAGAAATGTTACATGCATCCTTTTGGCAAATAAAGACCTAACCAGTTATATTTCGCTAGCCTTTCCCAACTAGGTTATTTAAGTGAAATAAACTTGATCAAGAATCACCTTTCAGACCCAAGATTTCTTAAGGCCTTGTTAAATCGAAAAATCTTTAGAAACTGAATGTTTCTTATAATAAATTAACTAGGAGGCTCCTTAGATTCCTTTCAAAAAATAATGTTCTATCATAAGGGAAACCTTTATTTAGAACTCAAGTCTAAAATGCTTTTGTTAACATTAATAGTTTCATAAATGCTCTAATAATGCCACTCGTGTTTTTGAAAAATCTTATATTTGTTCATGGATGCATTACTAAGCATAAAAGCTGACAAAATAGCTTATAATTAGATGCTTAGAGATTTGGAAACTCAAAAGAGGAAAGATCACAATGATCATGTTCTTAAGGGTAGGAATATTTAGGATTTGGAACACGAAAGAAGAGAAGATCATGAATAATGTCCCTAAGGATGGGAATACGGAGATTATTTTTTTTTAGAGATATTGTATAAGCCACAGACAATTTTGATGAAGACAACTTCCTAGAAAAATTGGTTATGGAGCAGTGTATAAAGGAACACTTCCAAGTTGGAATATGATTGCCATAAAGAGAATGATGAATATCAATAAAAGGAAAAATAGCTTTAAAGTTAAAGTCAATATGTTAAACAAGGTGAATCGTAAGCATACAGTGTAGCTTAAGGGTAAATCAGTAGTATTGATTCTAGATTAAAAAAATCAATAAAAATAAAAATAACACATTAAATGATATTTTATTTAAACTCAAAAGAATACTAATATAAGCCAATTTTCAAATAAACTGATTAGATTATAAAAATACTAATAGAAGCCATCTCATTTTGTTTTTACAAAATACTTTGCCTAAGATGCCCACACAAATTAGCTTATAGTGATTCTTTTTAAACAATATATTTGACACAAGTTTAACTGCCTTGAATATATAGATACAACAAAAGGAGAAAGATAAGACACCTCAAGTTGCCTCATTTTATTATACCGTGCGAGGAGTCTTTGAAAAATGATTATTTGGGATCAACTTATAGTTTTATTTTCATCATGTAGATCTGGTTGTGTAAAGAAATTGTGCACCAAAAAAGTAGGGCACCTACAAGAGTTAGAGGACCCTATTGAGGCTTCTCACTCACTTCAGAGTTGGATTAAGACATCTAAGGTTAAAGATTATTCTCTTTGCCATAAACAAAATTGAAAAGATGGAAATAGTCCACCAAACCATAAGCTACGTACAGATAGACATTATCATTTGGTATTAGTATAAACGTAACGAACAAAAGAAAAACAAGGACCCATAACAAGCTAACTACACATTTGAGGAAAATCAATAAGAAAAAGTAAAAGGAATCATGCTAGAAAGAATTTTTTTTTTCTTCATCTTAGTAAGCTTGCATGATAACTCAAGAAAACTTCTTAAGAAAAAGTTTGGACTGCTCTATTTTTATTTTCGTGTCACAGAAGTTATCAAAACCTTTTTATCATAATAACCAACACTTAGCTCTTAAACTGCATCATATATATTCCTTGCTTGCTAAAGGCTCAGTTTAGTCATTCTAATGTTTTCTTAATGACTACTTCACATGCCTAGAATTATAACAATAGTAATATAAATTAATTTTTTTTTTTTTACAAAATAAATTTTTTTGGATACTAATAATATTTTAATAACTTGCAAACGTTTGTAGAAACTTTAATTGAATTCTGCTTGAGATACCTACACGCATCAGCTTTTGAAACTTCATAAACTAACGATTTCAATATTAACCAATGCCTATAGTATGAACATTTGTGCAAACATACACATGTACGTGGAACTCTATTATATGTACTGGTGAATGAAAATAGAAATTTGACAAAAAAACACCTACAATAAAAGTATATGATCAATATGTTCAAATGAAAAAGATGTTTTTATAAATCTCCAATTGAGTGCATAAATATTATTATTACTAACTAGATTCTTTACACTTGTCATAAGCGCAATTATTTTTTAATTTTATTTCCCATATTAATTTGAAATTGTTTATTTGAACTTTATGGTAAGTTAAAAGCATAAAATATTTTTTGAATATTTTTATTAGAAAAATTTCTTTACCGTGAAATACCTTTGAGTTGCAGTTTTACCCAAGAAGGTCCTAATTAGCCAATAGAAAAGTTGTGTTTTTAATGCATACTTCCAAATCTCTTAGTTTCTTTATATTTAGTGACTGTAAAAAGAAAAAAGTTGTATTACTTCATTTAATTTCACATATATTGCCTCTAGCCACTCAACATAGATTGAGAGGTCTACGGTTTGAACCCTAATCTCCCATTTTCCTTACAAAAAGAAAAGATTATTCTCCCTGCCGTAAACAAAAAGAAAAAGCGGAAAGCCCACCAAACAAAGCTACATAACAACCTAATTGCAAATTTGAGCAAAATCAGTAGGGAAAAGTAAAATGAATCATGTTGGAAAGGCATTTTTTTTGTAAGTTTGCACGATAACTAAAGAAACCATCTTGCAAAAGAGTTTCAGTGGCTTTGTTTTAATTTCCATGTCCCATAAGTTATTGAAGCCTTTTTGCTGTAAAACCCAATACTTAGACCCTTAGTCTGCATCATATATATTCCTTGGTTGCTAATGTCTCAGTTTAGTCATTCCAATGTTTCATTAATGACAACTTTGCATGCTCAACATTACAACAATAGTAATATCAATTAATTTTGAATTTTTTACACAATAATTGTTTTGGGTACTCACAATGCTTTTAATGACTTGCAAACTGTTGTTCCTCGTGTGAAAATCGATACAATAAAATAAAATGAATTAAGATAATAATCTAAAATAAAAATAATATCACCGATGATACAAAGGATTTTAAGCTGAGGCATGGAGCTGCCCACTTTCTTTTGGACGTTTCGTACCACACCGGTGCAACGGCCTCAGGTCACGCCGCCCTCAGGATACAACAGCCCAACTTTGTTGTTGCAGTTCTACTCACACTTGCACTATGGTAGAACAAAGCTCCATTCACACCTTTCTTTACCCAATATTATTTTGGACTTAAAGTGAAACTATCTTTGTGAAAAAAAAAACTGAATAATAGGAAAGGTGGATAGACCAAAGAATATATATATATGAATTAGACGAAACAGGGGCTATATATATATATATGTGTTGTGAAAGCAAAACGTTGGAAGCTAGCCGTTTACAATTTAAGGCTAATAATATAGCTTAACGGGTATTTTAGCTAGGAGACATAAAAATACGTTTAAAACTCTAAATGGCTATAAAGTCAAAGAAAACAGCTATTTAGTTATATATATTATTTATTGAAATAATATCCAACATTTCCCTCTCCATTTCAATAAAAAACCATCATGCTATCAATTTGGGTAAAGATAGTTTATTATGCTTAATAAAGGTGGTGATACCTTGAACCTTTACTTAGTGAGCCGGCTTCTTTGTTCCATGACCAATAGTGGTACTACCTTGAACTATGGTCACTGGCGGACACAAGTTCACCTGACACACATAACAAACCAGGTGTCCATTGAGCTTATAAGCCTGCACTATTGATGGCCATGTGCAAATCCTGATTTTTTCATGAGCGATTTTAGTAGTAGCCCACAGAGCGGCCTCACTCCAACGCTCATATAGGTGAAAATCCGTCAAGAGTGCTCCTGTAACTTTGACACCCCACTTAATAAAGAGCTACAGATTCTCATTAAGAGCAAACACTCAACCCTCAATCATTACAGGATAGATGCATCCACACCATAGGGATGAGTCGAGAAAAATAGTGCATCTCTTAACGGCTTCACTATGATTTGTTTTTCCCATTCAAAACCCAATCCTTAGGATCTCTGATTTTTGGGTTAGGTATCCTCATAGGAAGCTCCATTTAATTTGGGCATCAATCCCATCTCCCTTGATGTAATCCAGACCTTGTCTCTTGCAAGAGATTTTGTTAGTGGATCTGCAATATTTTCATATGATTTCACATAGTCTGTACTAATAACTCCATTAGTCACATAGGACCTCACAATACTGTGTTTTCTTCGAATAGGTCTGGATTTTCCATTATAATAATGATTATTCACTGTATGTATTGCAACAGTATTGTCACAATGTATTAAAATAAGAGGTACCGGTTTTTCCCATAAAAGGATTTCAAATAAAAGATCTCTGAGCCAACTAGCTTCCTCACATGCAGAGGCTAGAGCAATTAATTATGCTTCTATCGTGGACTTTGCTATTATCTGTTGTTTCTTAGATTTCCAGCACATCGCACCACCTGCTAAAGTAAAAACATATCTCGTAATAGATAGAGAATTACTTGACAAAGTGTTCCAATCAGCATCACAATGGCCCTCAAGTACAGCAGGATATCTTTGAAAAAATAAACCATAATTTTTTGTATATCTTAAATATCCCATTAAGAGATCAATAGCTCTCCAATGATCCATATTTGGTTTACTAGTAAATCTCCCAAGTATACCCACTGCATATGAAATATAATGTCTAGTACAATCGGTAAGTTAACGCAAACTACCAGTTATACTAGCATAAAAGGTTTGATTAACAACACTTTCATCATGCATGGTAGGCAACAACTTTATACCATTTGACATGGGAGTTAACACTGGTTTTGTACTTGCATAACCAAACTTACTCAAAATTTTATCAATGTAATGAGATTGATCTATAAAAATACGATCAGAACACCTTGTAATTTTCATGCCAAGAATAACACTTGCTTCACCTAAGTTTTTCATGTCAAAATGTTGATGCAATATATTTTTTATAAGATTAATCACATGCATAGATGAGTTGAAGATGAGTAAATCATCAACATACAAACATACAATGGCATGACAATTATCAAAGGACTTAAAGTAAATACATTTATCACATTCACTAGACTTGAAGCCATTATTAATCATGCAAGAATCAAATTTTTCATGCCATTGCTTAGGAGCTTGTTTTAAACCATAAAGGGACTTTGTAAGTTTACAAACTTTGTGCTCTTGGCCAGTCATAACAAAACCTTCAGGTTAATCCATATAGATTTCTTCTTCTAAATCTCCATTTAGAAAAGCAGTTTTGACATCCATTTGATGAATAAAAAGTTTATAAAGAGATGCAACAGCAATCAGAAGTCTAATAGAAGTTATTTTGGAAACAAGAGAATAAGTATCAAAGAAATCAATTTCTTCTTTTTGTTTAAAACCTTTAGCAACAAGTCTTACTTTATATTTATCTATAGAACCATCCGATTTAATTTTTTTTCCGAAGAACCCATTTACAACCGATTGTTTTAGAACCAGAAGGTAAATCAACTAATTTCCAGGTATTGTTTGAAATTAGAGAATCCATTTCCTCATTAATAGCTTCTTTCCAAAAAATATATTCTTGTGATTCTAAAGCCTCTTTGAAAGAAATTGATTTGTCATTGATATTATAAACAAAAAAGTCAGGACCAAAATCCTTCTCAACTCTAGTTCATTTGCTTTTTCGTAACTCGAATTCCAAATTTTCTTGACTTTCCAAATTGGTTGTAGAAGTACTCAAAACTGGTTCTAAATTGTTTCTTTTTTTAATATCATGTTTTTCTTCTTTCTTGAAAGGAAATTTATCTTCATGAAAAATGGCATCAACCGACTCAATGATAACATTGTTTTCAAGATCCAAAAAACGATAAGCCTTGGTTTTTTGTGCATAGCCAAGAAAAGCACAAGTTGTTGCTCTAGCTCCTAATTTTAGTCTTTTTGGATCATTTAACAGCACATAAGCCAGGCAACCCCAAACTCTAAAATAATCCAAATTTGGTTTGTAACCTTTCCATAATTCAAAAGGAGTAATATTTATTTTCTTACCTGGAACGCGATTCAAAATATAACAAGCGGTGAAAACAGCTTCTCCCCACAAATTAGAAGAAGCACTAGAACTAACAAGCATGGCATTAGTTAAACCAATCAAAGTTCTATTTTTGCGCTCGGCAACACCATTAGAAGCAGGAGAATATGGAGGAGTTGTTTCATGAATAATGCCCAAATTTTGAATAAAGATTTCAAAGTTATTGGAACCATATTCCATGCCTCTATCACTCCAAAATCTCTTGATTTTCCTCCCAAATTGATTTTCAATTTCATGTAAAAAAACTTGAAATTTTTCAAGAGCATCACTTTTTTGTTTAATCAAATAAACATATCTGTATTTTGAAAAATCATCAATAAAAGTGATGAAATATCTAATGCCTCCACGAGTCAAAATTCCTTCAAATTCACATATATCAATGTGAATTAATTCTAGTAATTCAGTTTTCCTCTCTACACTTTGAAAAGGCTTTCTTGTAATTTTTGTTAGACTGCATGATTCACATTTTTCAAAATTAGAAGTGACTTTGGGTATTAAACCAAGAAAGCTCATGTTTTTCACATATTTTTCATTTATGTGACACAAACGTGCATGCCAAAAATTAGCAGAAGAAAACATGTAAACAGAACTAGTAGATGCTTTATTCATTTCAATATTGAGCTTAAACATGCCATCACTAGCATACCCTTTACCCACAAAAATACCATTCTTAGAGAGTACATAGGAATCAGATTCATACAATTGTCTAAAACCAGCCTTACCAAGTAGAAAACCGGAAACCAAGTTTTTTCTCAAGGTTGGAGTAAACAAGACTTCCTTGAGAATAAGAGTCTTACCAGAAGTGAAGTTCAATTGAACATCACCTTGTCCCGGAGCCTTAATGATATGGCCATCTCCAAGTCTGATTTCCTTTTCCACTTCAAACTTAGTATAAGTTTTGAACCAAGATCGATCTTTGCAAACATGCCTAGATGCGCCAGAATCAATCCACCACCCTTCTTTGTCACCAACCAT
This sequence comes from Aquilaria sinensis, assembly GCA_005392925.1. Taxonomy (NCBI): domain Eukaryota; kingdom Viridiplantae; phylum Streptophyta; class Magnoliopsida; order Malvales; family Thymelaeaceae; genus Aquilaria; species Aquilaria sinensis. The sequence goes on from SMDT01003303.1 coordinate 92,954, forward strand.
ATTGATCTCCGTCAACATGGCCACAAACGGCTCATCATCATCTACCATGTTGATTTGTGGCATAGTTGCAGTTTTGTGAAATTTGCATACTTTGGCGAGGTGACCTGGTTTGCCGAAAACAAAGCATCCACGATTTGAATCTTGTCTCATTGGTAATACTTGGTTCCTACTCCTTGGATTTTGTGTGGCAAAAAATTGCTTCCTGAAAGGCTTTTTCACAAAAGTCTTTTTGGGTTTCAAGTGAGCATTATACTTCAAATTATGGCCTCTTGGTAACTTGTCATTGGAGGTAGTAAAATTTACCTTGGCTCCAACATTACCATTATTGAAATTAGCTCCTATGGCATCTTGGTTTCTAGCCTCCTCTTCTACTCGAACACGAGTGATAAGGCTTTGGATTGACATCTCCTTTTGTTTGTGGCGCATGGCTTTTTGGAATTCCTTCCAAGAGGGCGGTAGTTTGTCAATGACTGCAATCACTAGAAGATCATCTCCAATCTTTACTCCTTCAGATCTCAGTTCGTGAGTAATGAGGCTAAAATCTTTGATTTGTTTGACTACAGATAGGTTGTCCACCATTTGATATCGAAGCCATAGACTTCCAGCATATAGTTTTGCACCAGCCTCCTCAGTATCATATTTTTTCTGCAAAGCTTTCCAAATCTTCCTGGTACTATTATAAGAATTTTCATAATAGTCATAGAAATCGTCAGAGAGACAATTCAACAAGGCATAACGGCAATCAAATTCATCCCTCTCATATTTTGAAATCCTTTCAAAATGTATTTTTTTCTCATAATCACTCATATCATCGGTAGATATTTTGTGGGGTTTTTTCTCAAAAACCACATAGCCAAAATCAAACATTTTCAAGTAGTATAAAACTTTTCCCTTCCATCTCTTAAAATGTTCGCCATTAAACTTGAAAGGCAAATTGAGTTCATTTGAAAGCTTGATCGGTCTTTCACCACGAGACTGATTCATTTTTTCTTTAAAAATCGAAACGTCCAAAAATTGTTGTTCCTCGTGATGAAAATCGATACAATAAAATAAAATGAATTAAGATAATAATCTAAAATAAAAATAATATCACCGATGATACAAAGGATTTTAAGCTGAGGCGTGGAGCTGCCCACTTTCTTTTGGACGTTTCGTACCACACCGGTGCAACGGCCTCAGGTCACGCCGCCCTCAGGATACAACAGCCCAACTTTGTTGTTGCAGTTCTACTCACACTTGCACTATGGTAGAACAAAGCTCCACTCACACCTTTCTTTACCCAATATTATTTTGGACTTAAAGTGAAACTATCTTTGTGAAAAAAAAAACTGAATAATAGGAAAGGTGGATAGACCAAAGAATATATATATATGAATTAGACAAAACAGGGGCTATATATATATATATGTTGTGAAAGCAAAACGTTGGAAGCTAGCCGTTTACAATTTAAGGCTAATAATATAGCCTAACGGGTATTTTAGCTAGGAGACATAAAAATACATTTAAAACTCTAAATGGCTATAAAGTCAAAGAAAATGGCTATTTAGTTATATATATTATTTATTGAAATAATATCCAACACAAACTTTAGTGGAAACTGTATTTGGACTTGGCAAAAGTATGTAATTTGCCAGAAATATTTGGGTTTAGGATCGAATATGCCACCATAGTTTTTCTTTTTTTTAATATTTTTCCACTAATGTTTTTAAAATGGCTCAAGTTACCCAACCGGCATTATTTCTGTCCATGTGTAAACAGAGAGATGACGATGGACCATTACATGGCATTAAGCTGCTCACCCCATCTCGCCAAAAGAAGAAAAAGAAGAGTCAAAATGCTTAGGTTTAGGTTTCACTTATTAGTTTCAAGAAATCATTTGATCTTGCAAAGAAGGTTTAACAGACATCACAAGAAATTGTTGATTTAAGGATTAGCAAGCATTTACAATGAGAAGGAAGTAGGAGATGATGGTGACATTAGGGCCAGGTATGCATGTTTGTATATGTGAAAAGAACTCTATTTTGGGTGTGTTCAAATTGGTAAAAAATATTAGTTTCAGAGGGTTTGAAATTGGAAGATATCTGATTGTGGTGGATTATGGGGTTAGTTATATAAGAAAGAGTTTATGGTGCAATGATATTTTGTTTTAAGACTAAAAGTGTCAAGGGTTTTGTCAAAACTTAATGGTTACAATCGCAATCAATGTCAGTGATTTATGGATGCTTTTGTATATCCTTTGATAAACAGAACATCTAGTTGTATGTGTTTCTCTTTAGATTACTAGTTGGTGCAAAGCCTTCCTAATAATAGGGTTTTTTGTGTTTACAGGACAGGTATAATGATCATGATGAATCAAATTCTTTCAAATATATACTTCATCATGATGGAAGATTTTGATACTTCCATTACAGATATAATGATGGGATAGAAGAGGTGTTCATTGGTTCTAAATACTTCAATAATTGGATGAATTTTGTATATTTCATCCATATAAAGAGGTGTAAAGAAGGTGAACAACATTTTTTTTTTGGAAGACATGGACTATTGCTAGTCAACCTGAAAATGTTAAGTTGATATGTAATGAAGAGACAGCAACAGAAACCTTTAAGCTACTTTTTGAAAGAGGACAGCTACATATATATATGGAGCATACTAAAGGGATATCTCTTTTTGGCATGGATCTTGAAGTGTTAAATGTAGAAGAAGAGTAAAAAGAGTTGTAGACCTCTTCAAGTGATTGTATTGCAAAAGCAAATGGTGGATTGTATCCAGTTAAGCAGCGTGATGAATTAAAATAGAGAAGCCAAGAAAATATGCTGGAAAATAAGAGGAATAATGTAAATGGTAGCAAAATTGGATGTGGCTTATTATTGTCAGAAGATGTTAATGGTGATCACGATAAGGAGTTGAGCCAAACAATGCATAATGTGAGTAAATATGTTAACATGTTCAAGGAGAATGGTGAAGATGGGGAAAACACTAAGTTAGGGGATGAAGATTTCAACCTAGAGGATGAAAAGGACAGTGATTCAGGGGGTGATGATTATGATGAAGAGCTTAGAATAGATGGATAGAGAAGTGATGCTGAGGAAACTGAATACTTGAATTTTGATGATGCTAGGGAGACAGAGGCAAATGCAATCCCGACTAAGGAAAGCGATAAGGCAAATATGTGTTTTAAAAGGTGTAAATATCCAAAATTCAATCCTAATGCTGATAGAGTGAAGTTTAAAACTAGTATGCATTTTGACAATAATGTTGAGTTCAAAGAAGCTGCTACAAAGTATGCAGTTTAGACTTATAGGAATTTGTGGTTCAAAGTAAATGAGCATAAATGGCTTGAGCTCGAATGTTGCTCTAATTGCCCATTCCATAAATGGGCCTCATACAATAAAAGGCTCAAGTGCATGTAGATCAAGTCCATTAGAAAGACACATAAATGTGGATAAAAATTCAAATTGAGGCTACTAACAACAAGATATCTAGCAAAGAAGTTCATTCAACACTAAGGGATTAACCTAATATGAGAATGAAGCGGTTTCGAGGTAATGTGAATGATCAATTAGTATTGAAAATAGGGATATCTATGATTAAAAGGGTGAGGGAAATTGTAAAAACCCAACTAGAGGGGAGCGTCAAGCTTGAGTATAGTCTCTTAAAGGACTATATAGGTCAGTTGTTGAACTGTAATCTAGGAAGTTCATTTGAGATTAATGTAATTTCAACTGAGGATGTGTCATCCTAAATGTTTAGAAGAATCTATATCTACTTCGAGCCTTGCAAGAAAGGGTTCTTTTTTGGATTTAGGCGTGTCATATGATTTGATGAGTGCTTTCTTAAAATTATGGTGTGAGGAGAATCGCTTACTGTAGTAGGTAAAGGCACCAATGATCAAATGTTTCCAATAGCCCATGCCATGGTGGAAGTTGAACATATGGATTCTTGGTCATTTTTTCTAGAGACTTGTAAATGACGTTAATATCATAGATGGTGAAGGTTGGGCAATCATTTCTGATCAACAAAAGTTAAGATGCTTTGCTAACTAGTTATGGTGATGCTATTATGGTGATGATATGGTTATGCTTGGGTTTTTATGAACACTTAAATTCCTCTGTTCATTTATATGCCCTAGTTGTTCAGTTATGATATAAGTTTGAGTATGCATTGTCTACTACTAATGCCATTACTACTTGACTATGAGTATCCATGAGTTTGTATTAAACTGCCAAAGTCTGTATTCCAGTGTTTGAGTTTGTGTTCAACTCATTAGGTTTAATTTTTGTGTCTAAATAAGGCCTAATTCCAACTATTCAATCTTTACTCCCAAATGTTAAGCATAGAGGTGTGTAGACATATTTGTGCTAATATGAGCCACAAATACCTAGGTGATGTGTTCAAAGGACATTTTCGAGCGGCTGCCAATAGAAAATGTGCCACACAGTTTGAAGATGCTTTAAAGGCAATTGATCAATGTGAACCTACTGCAAAACAAGATGTGTTCAGGATTCCATCAAAATTTTGGTGCAAAGCCTTCCTCAAAAAGAGCATTAAGTGTGACATCAACTATAACAACATTTGTAAGGCATTTAATAGAGTGGAGCAAGTGCTTGAAGTAAGGTAGAAACCTATTTACTCAATGTTGAAGGATGTCTAGTTATGCATAATGGAGCAATATATTGAGAGATAGGAAGGAGTACATGGGAAAATAATTCTTGAAAAGTTAGATGAAGCAGTTAAAAATCACCATTGTTAGGATGTGGCTTGGAATGGTGAAAAAAGGTATGAGGTGTCAACAGGTATGATTAGATATGTAGTTAATCTTGAGCAAAGAAGCTATTCATGTGGAAGAATTGATATATCAGGGATTCCATGTTGCCACACCATAACTTACATATTAGAGAAACGAGATAATCCAGAGTCATACCTAGATCAGTGTTATAACAAGGAAAAATACATTACAGCTTATAAGCTTTCACTTGAACCTATATCTGGACCTCATGCTTGGCATAGGTATAATTCAATACCTATTGCCCTTTGGCATATAAAAAATGTCTGACAGACCTCAGAAGAAAAGAAAAAAGAAAGCTAGAATAAAAGAACAAAAAAATGTGGGAAAGTTGACAAAATGACTCTAAGGTTGTTGTAGGATTTCTCAAGCCTAATATTTTTAGCAGGTTTGGGATTCCTAGAATAATTATTAACGATCAAGGTATGCAGTTCTGCAACCATATTGTTGAAGCATTGATGAGGAAATATAAAGTACACCATCGAGTAGCCATTGTTTACTACTCGCAAAACAACAGCCAAGCTGAAGTTTCAAATTAGGAAATAAAGAGTATTTTTTAGGGAATAGTCAATCCTAATCAAACAGACTGGAGCCTGTGCTTGGAGGATGGACTATGGGCTTATTGAACAACCTACAAAACACCAATTGGAATGTCGCCATATTGGTTAGTTTATGGTAAGTTGTGTCATTTACCTATGGAGATTGAACATCATGGTTTTTGGGCAGTTAAACAGTGCAATTTGGATCTCAAAGAAGCTGGAGAGGAAAAAAAGTTGCAACTTCAGGAGCTGGAGGAAATTAGGCTTGAAGGATGTGACAATTTCAACATGTACAAGAAGCGGACAAAACACCTTCATGACAAGCGGTTGAATCTCATGCAATTTTCTAAAGGTCAGAAGATATTGCGTTTTAATCCTACATTAAAGCTCATGCCAGGTAAGTTGAGATCTATTTGGATTGGTCTGTTTGTTATTGTGAAAACTTTTAGTCATGTTGTTGTTGAAATTGAAAGTATGGAAACTAACAAATTTTCTAAAGTGAATGGTCATAGGCTGAAATCATTTCTTGAAAGTATTGTTGTCTCTTAGATGGAAGAGATTCACTTGGTTGCTTTTATCTACGAGTTAGGTTGATGTAGGAATAAGCTGTCTAGCCAAAGACAATAAAGAAAGGCGCTTTTGGCAGGCAACCCAAGTGTGGTTTTATGCCACAAACAATTATGATTTCTTTTATTTTATTTTTATTTTTATTTTTCAACTGTTATTTTTTAGGTTTCTTTGTTCTCACAACTGGTTTTCCTAGTTAGGTAGTATCTCTTTCAAGTTAAAGGTGAACCAAACCATAATTTTATTTCCCATATTAATTTGAAATTGCTTATTTGAACTTTATGGTAAGTTAGAAGTAAAAAATATTTTTGAATACTTTTATTAGAAAATTTTCTTTACCATGAAATACCTTTAAGTTGCAGTTTTACCCAAGAAGGTCCTAATTAGCCAATAGAAAAATTTTGTTATTAATGCATACTTCCAAATCTCTTAATTTCTTTATTTTAGTGACTATAAAAAGAAAAAAATTTTATTACTTCATTCAATTTCATATATATTGCCTCTAGCCCCTCGGCATGGATTGAGAGGTCTAGGGTTTGAACCCAAATCTCCCACTTTCCTTACAAAAAAAAAAAAAAGAGATTATTCTCCCTACCATAAACAAAAACAAAAAGTGGAAAGCCCACCAAACAAAGCTGCATAACAACCTAACGACAAATTTGAGCAAAATCAGTAAGAAAAAGTAAGAGAAATTATGCTAGAAAGGCATTTTTTTTAAGTTTGTACAATGACTCAAGAAACCTTCTTGTGAAAAAGTTTGGACTACTCTATTTTAATTTCTGAGTCCTAGAAGTTTTTAAAACCTCTTTGCTATAAAACTCAACACTTTGACCCTTAATCTGCATCATATATATTCCTTGGATGCTAATGTCTTAGTTTAGTCATTCCAATGTTTCATTAATGACTACTTTACATGCCCAACATTACAACAATAATAATATGAATTAATTTTGAATTTTTTACACAATAATTGTTTTGGGTACTCACAATACTTTTAAGGACTTGCAAACTTTAATGGAAACTTTCTTGGACTTGGAAAAAGTATATAATTTGCCACTAATATTTGGGTCTAGGCTCGAATATGCCACTATAGTTTTTTTTTTAATAGTCTCCCATTAATTTTTTAAAAATGGCTCAAGTCACCCAACTGCCATTATTTCTGTCCATGTGTAAACAGAGAGATGACGGTGGATCATTACATGGCATTAAGCTGCTCACCCCATCCCACCAAAAGAAGACAAAGAATAAGAGTCAAAATACTTAGGTAGTTTCAAGAAATCGTTTGATCTTGTGAAGAAAGTTTTACAAACATCATAATAAATTGTTGATTTCAAGGACTAGTAGGCATTTACAATGAGAAGGAAAGTAGGAAATGGTGGTGACATTGGGGCCAAGTATACATATTTGTATATGTGAAAAGAACTCTATTTTTGGTGTGTTTGAATTGGTAAAAAATACTGGTTTAAGAGGTTTTGAAATTAAAAAATATCTGATTATGGTGGATTATGGGGTCAATTGTATGAGAAAGAGTTTGTGGTGCAATGATTTTTTGTTTTAAGACTAATAGTGCTGAGGGTTTTGTCAAAACTTAATGGTTGCAGCCGCGATCAATGTGGGTAATGCATGGATGCTTTTGTATGTCATTTGATAGAATGGAACATCTGGTTGTGTGTGTTTCTATTTAGATTACTGGTTGGTGCAAAACCTTCCAAATAATAGGTTTTTTCATGTTTGCAGGTATAATGATGATGAAGAATCAACTTCTTTTAAATATATACTTCATCATGGTGGAAGATTTTGATACTTCCTTTACAGATATAAAGGTGGGATAAAATAGGTGTTCATTGGTTCTAAATACTTCAATAATTAGATGAGTTTTGTATGTTTCATCCAGATGAAAGGTGTAAAGAAGGTGAATAATGTTTATTTTTGGAAGACACGAACTATTGTTAGTCAACCTGAAAATGTTAAGTTGATATGTAATGAAGAGACAACAATAGAAGCCTTTAAGCTACTTTTTGAGAGAGGACAACTGCATTTGTATATGGAGCATACTGAGGGGATATCTCCTTTTGGCATGGATCATGAAGTGTTAGATGTAGAGGAAGAAATAAAAAGAGTTGTAGGTTCTTCAAGTGAATGTATTGCAAATGCAGATGGTGGATTGTATCCAATTAAGGAGCATGATGAATTAAGATAGAGAAGCCAAGAAAATATGGTGGAAAACAAGAAGGATAATGCAAGTGGCAGTAAGAGTGGATGTGGCTTATTATTGGCAGAAGATGTTAAAGGTGATCATGATGAGGAGTTGGGGCAAGCAAGGCATAATGTGAGTAAATATGTTAACATCTCCAAGAAGAATGGTGAAGATGGGGAAAACCCTAACTCAAGGGATGAGGATTTTAACCCAGTAGATGAAAAGGTCAGTGATTCAGGGATGATGATTATGATGAAAAGCTTGGAATAGGTGGACAGAGAAGTGATGGTGAGGAAATTGAACACTTGAATTCTAATGATGCTATAAACAAAGAGGTAAATGTAGACCTGAATGAGGAAAGAGGTAGATGCATATCTGAAATTCAACCTACTGGTGATAGAGTGAAGTTTGAAACTTGCATGTGTTTTGACAATAATGTTGAGTTTAAAGATGCTGCCATAGAGTATGCAGTTTAGACTCATAAAGATGTTTGGTTCAAAATGAATGAGCCTAAATGGCTTAAGCTCAGATGTGGCTCCAATTGCCCATTCCATATATGGGTCTCATACAATAAAAGGCTCAAGTGGATGTAGATCAAGTCCATTAGAAAGACACATAAGTGTGGATAAAAGTTCAAATTGAGGTTACTGACAATAAGATATCTAGCAAAAAAGTTTCATTCAATAGTAAAAGAATAACCTAATATAAGAATTAAGTAGTTTAGAGGGATTGTGAAGGATCAATTAGTATTGAAAATAGGGATTCCTATGATTAAAAAGGTGAAGGAAATTGTAAGAACCTAACTGGAGGGGAGCATAAAGCATGATTATAATCTCTTAAGGGACTATATAGGTGAGTTGTTGAACTATAATCCAGGAAATTCATTTAGGATTAATGTAACTCTAACTAAGGATGTGTCATGCTCAGTGTTTAGAAGAATCTTTATATGCTTTGAGCCATGCAAGAAAGGGTTCATTTCTGGATGTAAGCATGTCATAGGATTTGATGGGTGTTTCCTTAAATTGTGGTGAAAGGAGAATTGCTTACTCTAGTAGGTAAAGGCACCAATGATCAAATGTTTCCAATTTCCTGAGCTATGGTGGAAGTTGAAAATAGGGATTCTTGGTCATGTTTTCTAGAGACTTGTAAATGACCTTGATATTAGATATGGTGAAGGTTGGGCAATCGTTTCTGATCAACAAAAGGTAAGCTGCTATGTTAACTAGTTATCGTGATGGTATTATGGTGATGATATGTTTATTCTTGGGTTTTTATGAACACTTATATTCCTCTATTCATTAATATGCCATAGCTATTCAGTTATGATCTAAGTTTGAGTATGGCATGTCTACTACTAATACCACTACTATCATTACTACTTGACTATGAGTATGCTTGGGTTTGAATTAAACTGTCAAGGTTTGTATTCCAGTGCTTGAGTTTGTGTTCAACTCATTAGGTTTAATTTTTGTGTCTAAATAAGGCATAATTCTAGCTATTGAATCTTTACTCCCAAATGTTGAGCATAGAGGTGTGCACGACATATATGTGCTAATTTGGGCCATAAATACCTAGGTGATGTGTTTAAGGGACTTTTTCAAGCTGCTGCCAACAGTAAATGTGCCACACAATTTGAAGATGCTTTAATGGCAATTGATCAATATGGACCTACTGCAAAATAAGATGTGTTGAGGATTCCACCAAAATTTTGGTGTAAAGCCTTCTTCAAAAAGACCATTAAGTGTGATATCAACTATAACAACATTTGTGAGGTATTTAATGGAGAAGAGCAAGTGCTTGAAGTAAGGCAGAAACCTATTTACTCAATGTTGGAGCATATTTGGTTGTACATAATGCAGCAGTTTATTAAGAAACGAAGGAATGCTGAGAAATGGGAAGGAGTACATGAGAAAATAATTCTTGAAAAGTTAGATGAAACAACTAAGAATCACCATTGTTAGTATGTAGCATGGAATGGTGAAGAAATGTATGAAGTATCAAAAGGTATGATTCGATATGCAGTTAATCTTGAGCACAGAAGCTATTCATGTGGAAGAATTGATGTTTCTAGGATTCCATGTTGCCCTGCTATAGCTTGCATATTAGAGAAGTGAGATAATCCAAAGTCATACTTAGATCAGTGTTATAACAAGGAAAAATACATTGTAGCTTCTAAGCACTCACTTAAACTTATATCTGGACCTAATGCTTGGCATAGGTATAATTCAATACCTTTTGTCCCCCTTGCCATATGAAAAATGTCTAGCAAACCTCAGAAAAAAAAAAAGGAAAGCTAGAACCAAATGAACCAAAAAATGTGGGAAAGTTAACAAAAAAAGGACCTGAAAAATTTCTACATCATTTGTAACTAATCAGGCCATAAAAAGCTCACAAGTCCACTGAAAAATGGTGGAGGCAAAGGGATAGCTAAGGCAAGACTAGTTAAAACTGATGTTATTGTTATATATATATATATTACATGTCTAAATTGTGCTAATATATGTCTGATTTGTGCTAATACATGTGTATTTAATTGTTCTGGAATGTAGCTTGGACCATTTGTTGGAACATGACCACTTGCTAATATGAGGCCAAAAGAACAAGTTCAACATGCAAGTGAAGGAACATCAAAAGGAAAAGAACCTACAATGCCAAAAACAAAAGGAAGAACACAAGTTAGAAACAAACCTGAACAAGGCATTGGTGTACTGGCAAACATTGAAACAGGGTTCACTATGTATAATATATGTTGCATGATTAGTATGCCTAACTGCTTGAGTACATATTTCCTAATGTCATGTTTAAATGTGTGTGATGCAGCCTGGGAGTGGAGGGTGGAAGATTTTGAATTATGGTGTTCATACAACCCTAAGAGGGCATTTTATAGCCTCACAACAAGCCAGCAACACAAATGTCTGACAACTTGGCAGGGAGTAGAATAGAGCAAGTGAAAAACCAGAGGCTAGTCACTCTAAGTCAGCCTTAAAAAACCAGAAAGTCACACCATTTTTTTTGTCTCATACATGTTTTAGTTGGTAGTAGGTTCTATATGTGAAGACTTGGGAACAAGTAGTGTGTTTATCTTGTGTAAAAGGATGAAGTTTCTTGGGAACAAGCACTTTGTCCATCTATATGTAATGCCCGGACAATCCAAAGTGATTAGGTCCCGGGTTAAATGGATTTGGAGCATAAGAATTTTTCCTTAATCGGGAATTTAGCTCAATTAAATTGAGGAGACAATATGGCATGTGCATAATTGAGTGTTGAACATCTTAAAAATAAGCTTGGCTTAGGCCAAGAGAAATAGTAATGAAAATGGTGGTTTTTTAAAGATAAGGGACTCAATTGAACAAAGGGATTTTTAGTGGTTGGGCTCAATTGCCCAAAATTAGAAAGTTGGAGGACTAAAGGGGGAATTAGGCCATTTTAATGGCCTAGGATGCCTTAGCTAGCCATGCCCCTCCAATTCCCAATATTTTATGTCACCTCCCTCCAAATCCTATTATTTTAATCCACCTCCCACCCTTAGTCATCACCTTGGATTCTTTCTTCACCTACTTTTGACTTTTTCCACCAAACTTACCCAAAAGCCTTCTAATTAGTCTTCATTTCTTTTAATCTTGTCTCCCACTCATTTCAAACACATTATTAATTTCCTACTATTTTTAATTCACCTCCCATCCTTAGTCAAGACTTTGGATTCTTTCTTCACCTACATGTCTCCTACTTTTGACTTTTTCTACCAACTTACACAAAAGTCTTCCAATTAGTCTTCCTTCCATTAAATCTTGTCTCCCACTCTTCCAAGCACATTATACACTCATTTTCCTTCCCATATGGCTGGCCATCACCTTCCCACACATTAAAACATAATCAATCTACTCATTCAAAGCCATTTGCTCTTAAACTCTCTCCTTCTCTCTCCATTTTCTTCCATACCAAGTCTCACCATTCCAAACACATTTCCAACTCTTTTCCTCATCTAAATATTCGTCCATAGCTAGAAATAATCATTCCTCAAATTAAAACCAAGTATTCTTGGTTGAATTCAAGCTCTAAGACCATAAAGAGCAAGAATCAGGTGAAGAATTCAAAGAAAACCAAGGAGGAAAATTCGGCCATTTCCATTTCTTGGAGGTTTTAAGCTCTACTCAAGGAACTCTTTGTGTGATTGAGTTTCTAAGTTCATTAGAAGCAAGAAATCAAGAAGAAGCTTGAAGAACATCAAGCACAAGAAATTGGCCTTACCTCTTCTGTGAGGTTCTGTAAGTGTACACCAAGTGTTCTTGGTATTTTGTGTTATTTGAGTTAATCACCAAGTGTTCTTGGTACCTTATGGTTACTAATAAAATTTGGCCCATCTTGGTTCTTATGCTAGAAAACAATTTCTAGAGTCAACAAGCAAGGAAAACGAAGGAAAATAAGCTTCTAAAGCTTTCGGTGTTGTGGGTAAGGATTCCTATACTCACTTTATTGCATGGCATAGTTCCATGGATTTTTGTGTGAGTATTCGGGCCCCTAGGTGATGGTCAAAGAACCATGTGATCCTAGGAGTGCTAAGAGGGCTTAAGTTATGTTATTGCTTCGGCAATTCTGTTTTGCTCATGAGCTAAGTTAAGTAAGCAAGCATTATGGGCTAGGTATTAAGGCGGCCACCTTAATTCCTATGCTAAGTGAGCTCTCCGAAAACATTAAGTATATGAAATTAATGAATTAAAACTTGAGGGATGCTTGCTGCCCTTCTGTGAACAAAGTGTTAAGTGGTGTGTGTTTGTGTGCTTCTTTGATTTGTTGTGCATGCTAACCCCCGATTATGATATTATTGCTATATGCATGTATCTTTTTGTTTTCTTTGTCTTTATGTTTTCTTTGCAGGAATAAGGATTATTTTGCCATTACATTCTTGGCATATGTTAGGCCTTGGAGGCCATAAGTTAGGCATTGGATGCCACGGAATCCTTATTGAGTTTTATAACTCACCCGCCCTACTCTACTTTTGTAGGTAAAGGTTTGCTTGAAAGATCAAGCTAAGAGTCTTGAGTACTCTTTCTGTATGCTAAGGTTGGATTTGTGTATGGTATTGCTCAAAATATTCTAAGTATTCTAAGTATATAAGTTGCTTGTAAACAAGCTAAAAAAAATGTGGACTTTCTGTGCAGGACTTGAAGTCTTAGAATTGTGGGAACAAGGTCTATTAAGGTGGAAATTTGTGTTCCATGGCTTTGTGGATTTATGGCTTGCTTTTAAGCATGTTTTTGTTGGTCTAACTTTAGTGACCAAATTATGGACTTAGCTAAAATTTGGCCAAACTTGGCTTTGGGCTTGTATTATGGACTTGGACATTTTTGGGTATTTTTATTGCTTGGTGGACTTACCAAGGCCCATGCATGAATTTATGGGTTATGTTTTCATGAAACTTGAAGCATGTTGAAATTGGGCTTAAATGTACATTTTAGGCTTAAATAAGAACTTGGAAATTTTAATTTTATTCTTGGTTAATTTTGGGCCATATGCATGTTAAGTACTAAAAGGCCCATAAGCCCATGTCTATGTTGAAAGCATGCAATGTTTGGCTATGTATGCTCACTTAGTAAAGAACATGCAAGTAAACTTAGAAAAAGCATGAAATTGGATGCTTGTGTAAAGTTTGGCTAATAACAAATTTAAGTGCACATATGTGAATTAATACATGCCTAAGCATTAGTTGCATCTAAAGGCATTAAGTGATTATGTGCACTGGTGAACACCAAAACACATAAGCATGCAAAGCATATGCATGAAAATAAGTTTTTAAACTTAAGTTGGTGTTTTGGTTGCCATGCATATTCTTGGCTAAGCTTGGTAAAGACCATGAAAATGAACACATGAAATCCACATAGGTGCTAGCTTGTTTCTGAGAGCACTTCAACTTAACCTTAATTAAAGAACTTAACGAGCTAGTACCGATAAGTATCCTGGGGTTCGTGCCCATAAGTCTTAGTGAGTTTTAAAAACCCCTTCTGTGTAATGAAAACTTCCGCTGCATGTTTTAAGAAATCAGGCCCAAATGGGCCAGGGGCAGTTTAGGGCACAACATATATGTGCAAGAGTCTACAGTTATTTAGGCACTTTTTGTGTGCAACTTGTATTTTTGTGCAACAAGCACTTTGTCCATCTTTTTGAAATGAATGGAATTGATGCTCTAAGTTCTGTTCTAGTTCAAATGTCTCTAACCGTTCCATAAATTACATATGCAATGATCAAACAATGTTCACACAACACGTTCATAATTTACTATTCAATTTAGCAAGGATGCAACTTCTCAAAATCCATAATTCATTACATTCAAATTATCATCACAATACCCAACAAAAAAGGCCACAAACTAGGCGCACAATATCCTTATTCACATACAACTATTCCCTGCACTTAACACAAAAATAATCAAATCCATGAAAGAACCAAGAGGCTAGCAACCATACAAAAAATTCCCTTATTTTTCCTAGCACCATCCTTCTCCACCTCAAGCAATGTGATCAACATTCTTCTTTCTTCTTCCAATCTAACATTCCTGTCCTCCAGTTTGACATTCATTTCCTCAACCTTTATCATCTTTTTTTCTACCTTGGCACAATTGTCTATTTGTGCCTACAACATGTTCTGCAATTTTGTCACCTCCTCTGATAGGCTTTGATTCCTAAATGCTAGTGACCTATTGTGATCATGCAACAGGTTAAGACTTTCATTTTCTTGCTCTAGGAATTTATCATCAACCCAATGCCAAAATTTTCATCCACCAATCATCTGGACCAATTGAAATCGCAAACACTATCATTATCTATCACAACCATTATGATTATCAAAGCAAGACACAATCAAATATGAATATCCTACATTTCAACAACATTTGAAGCATCGACCTGGCCTTTTAGAGGTCCAGAAAGTTTTCTACACAACTCCCGTATTCACAAACCATCTTTCTTGCCTCTATGCCTTTACCATTTGACTAAAAAACCTATGAAATTGATGAACCCGAATATGAACTCGTGTCCAACCCACTGATTTTGAGTGCATATGTTGTCCCTCAAGCCCAATTCCCAAATCTTACCAAAATCACCAATTCCTATAGATGAACATGAAACTTATACCTCCCCCCCCCGCAACCTTATATTCTCTTTTTGCATACATGGCTAGATGTTTTGCCACATCAGCATTTATTTTGACACCCGAGCATCATCTTAACGGAATATCCATGGCATTCATAGAATTTTCTTCATGGAAGTATTTTCAGTGGCATATCCGAACCTAATTTAAAACATTAGTGGGTGATTTGAGCCATTTTTAAAACATCAATAGGAGATTAGTCTAAAAAAACTATGGTGGCATATCCGAGCTCAGACTCAAACATTAGTACCAAATTTGATACTTTTTCCTTTGGACTTTGCTTGAGATATCCACACATCAGCTTTTGAAACTTCACATACTAATGATTTCAATGTTAATCAATGCCTACAATATGAACACTTGCGTAGACATACATATGTGCATGGAACTCTATTATATGTTACTGGTGAATGAAAATAGAATTTGGCCTAGAAAACTTATAATAGAAGTTTATAATCAATATGTTGAAATAGAAAAGATGTTCTTATAAATCTCCAATTGAGTGTATTAATATTAATATTACTAACTAGATTCTTTACCCATGCAATGCGCATAATTATTTTTTAATTTTATCTACCATATAATTTCAAATTATTTATTTGAAATTTATGATAAGCTAAAAGCACAAATATTTTGAGTACTTTTATTAGAAAAATTTCTTTACTTTGAAATACCTATGAATTGTAGTTTTATCTAAGAAGGTCCTAATTAGCCAATCAAAAAGTTGTGCTATTAATATATACTTCCAAATATCTTAGTTTATTTACTTCAGTAACTACAAAAAGAAAAAAAATATTACCTCATTTAATTTCACATATATTGTCCCCAGTAGTTAAAGCAGACACTAGGAGACCTAGGGTCTAAACCCCAACCTTCCACTTTCCTTACAAAAAGAAAAGTGCTTTTCTTAACGTTAAGAGTTTAACAAGTGCTTTAATGCCATTCGTGTCTTTGAAGAGCCTTATATTTGTTTGTGGATGCATTACTAAGCATGGATGTTGATAAAAATAAGCCAACAATTAGATGCTTGGAGATTTGGCACTTCAAAAGAGTAAAGATCAAAGTGATCATATGCTCAAGGGTGTGAATATAAAGATGCAGAATATCAAAGAAAAGAAGACTATGATAGAGATCATAATGTTCCTGAGGATGGGAATATAGAGATTCTTTTGTCGATATGTTGTCCAAGCAGCTAACAATTTCAATAAAAACAATTTTCTAGAAAAAAGATGGTTATGGAACAGCAAAATTTCCAAGTAGGAATACAATTGCTGTAAAGAAGATGAAGAATATCAATAAAAACAAAAATAGTTTTAACTTGAAGTCAATATGTTACTAAGTGAATCTTTGTCATGCAGCTTAACACCGTGGCTTTATTTGGCATTACTTTAAGCAACTGCATTAGGTGTTGTAGAGAGTTATCCATTAGTAACTTTTAGTTTTTAAGGTTTGCAAGTAAAATCTCCATGATTCAGAGATTATCAAAAACTCTAACATTAATCTCAAAGTTTGTTGCCAAATAGGGCCGATTCATTTCCTCTTGTTAAGAAGACAACTTTTCCAAGCTCTAGAAACCTGACTACCACCTCTAATAAGAGTTTTCCTCTTATGGTCATAATAGTGCTAATAAAAAAATGAAATGAAGCCATAAACAGCAAAAACCATGAACTTGCCTTGATACCACCAAATTTGTCATGGAAAACAAAAACAGCTAGAGGAAAGGTACGATAGGCAAACCCAGTACAAGTATAAACATGCAGAAGGAACAGACCAGAAACTTGGAAAACCAAGCCAACTACTCCATTGAAAATCTGTCAACTTGTTGCTGTCAAAAGCAAGGTCATAACATATGAAACCTTCCCCAGTTGGCAATCTTCCATCCCTCTCTTTAATTTCATCCAATTTCTGCTTGTCTAGAACACTACCAATATATCAATAGAAGCAACCATGTTTTACTATATTATCGTTTCCATAACTATTCTAAGACTATGCTCCTTCAGAACTCTCTGATGGGCAAGTTGCTATCAATAGAAAGAAAAAAACCACAAGTTACTGCTGAAACCATTCATGGCGTACACTTGGAAATGCCAATAAAATCACTTTCAAACACTAGATGCACAAAAGAAACAATGAGAAGCACAAGGGAATACATGATGAAAGGAGTGAACCAGTAACCCATACCCTACAAGCTGAAAAAGTGTGTTGGTACCCATTTGTTGCTTCCACATTTCTCAGAATACAATCATCCTAGAAGAACATGTACTGACTGGCTGTAGAGAATGAAGCAAGTATATATCAGTAGAAAGAGTTGATGCTTGTAGTTCCATGATCCAGCCACTATTCTTGCTTCTTGTTTGTGCTCTCTGTTTTATTTAGCTCTTTACCATCTAAAGACATCAAAGTAATGATTACTTTCCCATGGGTAATTGATCAGATAGTTCCTTCATTTTATCTAATATAATTTCCTCTAGTAGGGGCAAATGCCATTTCTTAATATAAATATGGATTTAGGATGAATGGCAGGATAATTAATTTGTTAAAATTTTGAAGAAATATAAAAACCAAAAATGTAAAATAAAAAAGCTTGTAGCAATTTGTAAAATAACAAGCATGAAAACAATAATCACTATCATATCTTACCTAAATTCCAACTTTATTAAGGTCAGCAAATGACACAAAGTTTAAATGTCAGTTAACCATAAAAAGTAATAATTAGATTTTTTCCATCTAATGTTTTTCCAGACAACCTCTTCAGAGCAAAAAGCTTTATACTAAAATGATACTAAAAAATATCAGAAAAGTAGCATACTCATGCAATGTAGGAGCAAGTAGGAACTAGAACCAATGAAAGAACACAAAAGAAGGAAGAAGAAAACTAGAGGGAGGGAAAATTTCACTCAATTTAATATCATCTAAAAAACCAAAGTTAAGATATAAAGCCATATATAGACATCTTAAAACCTAAAACTAAACCCTAGAATAACTAATAAGAGAAACCAATATTAACTAATAGAACCTAGCAATAGCCAAAAATAACCTAAGAGATGTAGAACAATTATTATTCATAAAATATACTAATTTCCCATAACTATAGACACCACCCAAATTCCAAAATACAAGAATTATCCTAAATAATACTAACTAACTTTCTTTATACTGCTTTATTCTTCCCCTCTCGGAGAAAACTCGTCCTTGAGTTTTGTAAGGCAAAGAATGAGAAAGATCACTTAAGTGTCAACATGCTTCAAAAGGAGTGACTGGGAGGAGTAAATCTGTGTAAAATAATAGAACGGTTCGAATGTCCTCTACTAAGAGGAACTTTTTTATTATAAAGGCAAGAATGCCAACTATACAAGGAAACTAAAGCTATCCCAATTCATTACATGGAATGATCCTGGGAACCTACACATGGAAAGCTAAATCTCCTTAAGCTATACATGGAAAGCTAAATCTCCTTTCCTAATAGCTAAGATTAATGAATCATTTACAGCTATTACTTTCTATAAAAATAAATATGGCTTTCTATTGACATCCCCCCCCCCCCCAAACTAATGCGGGTTATCTATAAGCATCAATTTGTTGGTAAGAAAATGATGTCAATGTCATCTGAGAGCCTTAGTAAAAATATCTGCCACTTTAAGATTACTAGGTATGTAGGGAAAAGAAATAATATGAGCCTCAAAATCCTCACAAAGGAAATGACAATCAACCTCAATATGCTTAGTGCGTTCATGAAAGGTTGGATTGGCAGAAATGTGAATTGCACTAGTATTCTCTACATGAAGAGGAGTAGGACAGCATTAAGGCAAACCAAGTTCTACTAGTAGCCCACATATCCAATGTATCTTAGCACAAGCTTGAGACCTAGCTTTGTCTTCGGACTCAGCTAAAGACTTAGAAACACAGCCTTGTTTTTTTCTTTTCTAGAAAATAAGACCTGATCCAAGAAACATACACCATCCCGTAGTAGAGCTCCTGGTGTATCTACACCCAGCAAAATCAGCATCACTATAAGCTATTAGATCAAGTGAGGTAAAAGCAAGGTAGAAAGGCCTCGCGAGGCTATTCCATGGACATAACGGATTATTCTTCGTACTGCAGTCATGTGTAGATGCCTAGGAGAGGCCATGAACTGACTAACCTACTGCATAGCATAGGAAATATCAGGTCTAGTGATTGTAAGGTAGACCAAGCTGCCAACAAGCATACGATAGGTTGCAGGGTCTGAAAACAAGTCACCTTCTTCTTTGCGCAATTTAAGATTAAGTTCCATGGGAGTATCAAGACGGGCGGAGTCTTGGAGACTAGCAATAACCACCAAATCCTGAGCATACTTATGCTAGGACAAAAAAATACCATGTGAAACAACTGTAATTTCTAAGCCAAGAAAATATGTGAGAGAGCCCAAATCTTTCATATGAAATGAGTCCTGTAAATTCTGCTTAAGTTGAGAGATTAAGACTGAATCAGTACCCGTGATGATGATATCATAAACATACACCAAAAGGATGACAATACCAATTTCAGTCTTGCAAAGAAACAAAGATGCATCATACTTGCTTTTGAGAAAAGCAAACTTACATAAGGTATAGGTAAATTTCTCATACCATGCACGAGGGGCCTGCTTAAGACCATACAATGAGCGATGCAATTTGCACACTACAGTAGTAGGCTTTGAAAATAAACCTAGTGGAGGATGCATATAAACATCTTCCTTAAGATCTCAATAAAGAAAGGCGTTCTTCACATCCATTTAGTGCAAACTCTAGTTTTGAGATGCAACAATAGCCAAAATTGTGCGAATAGTAGTCATTTTGGCCACCGAAGCAAATGTCTCCTCGTAATTAACTCCATATTCTTGATTATTTCCAAGAGTTACTAAGCAAGCCTTATACCTGTCCAAACTCCTGTCAGACTTCACCTTAATTGAATAAACCCATTTACATCCAAGTGGAGCTACACTAGTAGGACAATCAACCACTTCCCATGTATTATTAGCTTCAAGAGCATCTAGTTCTTCCTGCATGGTTTGCTGCCAGCATTTCTTTTTGACTGCTTGTGAGTAACTAGTAGGAATAAAAATGGAAGATATAGTTGCAGATAGGGCCGAAGTAGAGGTACCTGTCTATAGTGACAGAAATCCATATCAGTTAGGAGGACCAGTGACTCTAATGGAGCAGTGTAAAGGAGCACATGGCATGACAGAAGCGGAAGGGGTCTACACTGGAGGTCTCCACTGGTATACCATTCCTAGCTTGAACCTTGCAATTTGAGTGCTAGGTGTATCAGAGGTGTCAAGAAAAGAAGGCAAAAAGGTAATCGAAGACTTTGGTGATAAAGACATAGAAAAAAACCATTTATTTTCAAAAAACAACACATTCCTTGAAACACGAACCCGATTAGAAATTGATCATAGCATAAATAACCTTTTTGTGTGGCACTATACCCTAAGAAGGCACAATGAACTGATTGGGCAAAAAGCTTATTTCTATCTACTGGAGGAAGATGGATAAAACAGACACATCCAAAGGTGTGAAGGTTTGTATAAGTAGGTCTGCGATGATAAAGCCTGAAATATGGAGACTCGAAATTCAAAACTTGGGAAGGGAGTCTATTGATAAGAAAAGTTGCTGTAGTGAGTGCTTTTACCCAAAACTTAGGAGGAACTGATGACTCAACTAACAGAGTTCTGACAACATCTAAAAGATGATGATTTTTTCGCTCAGCTACTTCATTTTGTTGTAGAGCATAAGGACAAGATCGTTGAGAGATAATCCTTTTAGATTATAGAAAAAATTGGAACTCATGAAACATGTATTCCCCACTTGAGTTAGACCGAAGAATTTTGACAACAGCTAAGAATTGAGTTTAAACCAGAGCTAAGAATAATTTAAACATACAAAAAACTTCTGATTTGTGTCGCATGAAATAAACCCATATATATCTACTGTAGTCATCAATAAATATCACAAAATATTGGTATTAAGCATGAGAAATTATAGGACCAATTCCCCATACATCATTATGAATTATCTCAAAGCTATGTGTTGCTCTACTTCCTTTAGAAGGAAAGGGTAAAACCTTACTTTTTCCAAGTTTACAGCTTGCACAATCAGGATGCACAGTGGAAGTAGAATGCACTTTATTATCTAATAGACCAGATTTTAACATATAAGGTAGGATCCTAGAATTAGGATGACCAAGGCACCTATACCAGACTTCATTTGACACTTTAGACTCATGACAAAGTAAAGCTAGTGTAAAGGAAGGAGGAATAGGTAGTTGCAGAAAAAAAAAAATCCATGCTTAGGCCCCTTCGCTATCAACTATCCTGTCATCTAATCCTGCACGACACAACCATCATGAGTAAAATGGACATCATAATTTTGATCCACAAGCTGACCAACAGATACCAAATTTTTAGAGAGATTAGGTGATATATAAACATCCTTAAAGGAAAAAGATACGTCACCAACTACTGCAATGAGTAGGTCACTACCATTAGCTGTCTGAATATGGGAAGAACCACCATATTTTCTAATATTACTTAATCCTTGAGAAGATTTTTTCATATGATTTGAGGCACCTGAGTCTACGATCCCATAAGTAGATAAAGAACCAATACCTTGAAGTCCAAGTGCTGAAAATGCACTCACAATCATTTCCTTCACTGTCTCTTGAGTTAAAGGTATTGGAGGTTGTAAAGCAATAATAGGAGGTGTAGTAGCACCAGAGATATCTGCCTGTAAGCCACCAGAAGTAATAGTGGCCTGATAGGCCTTGTTGGAATGTGGGGGACGAGTAGGACACTCCTTAATAATGTGCCCTGAATTCTTGTAGTAGTTACAAAATTTCTTAAGGCAGTGAAGGGCAATATGCTCATGTCTCGACCCTTCCCTTTGCCTTGTCATGTGCATCATAGGGCAACCGAGACCGTATTAGAGGCAACACGAGCTTGCTCCATAATATTCTGAGTATTAATACGTTGTTCCTCTCGTAAGACTTCTCCAAAACAAACTTCCAAGGTTGGAACAAGATTGCTATTTATTAGAGAAGCACGAATAGATTCGAAATCAGGCCGCAATTTCATTAGAAATTGGTCTATCTGGCTAGTTTTGTGTACTTCCTTGACTGCAGCCAATCTTTCTACAGAGACCTTGGTTTTAACAAGGTCTGAGTAATCATTCCACAAAGTTAGAAATCCAGAATAGTATTCTTGAACTGATAAATCCCCTTGCATATAGTTAGCAATGGCTAACTCAAGCTGGAAGCGCCTAGCATTGTTATCTTGATTGTAGACTTGCTTGAGATAATCCCACATGGCCTTTGCAGACCTATGAAAGCGTAGAGAAAGAATCAGCTATGGCTCCATAAAAACAAGGATCCTGGTCATGATTTGATTATCTTTGGTAGCCCAGGCTGCCTTTTTTACTGCGGTTGATCCTTCTTTGGTTCTGCCATCTATATGGCCCCACAACTCTTTACCCTTGAGAAAAGTCTCCAACTGAAACTCCCAGGCAGCATAATTCTTGCTAGTGAATTTGATGCAAACATGATCTAATTTTTCCATGATCACTTAGACTATGATTTAGAGAACTAAGAAATATTTTTAGGCAATGGCCCTAATACCATAACAGAATGGTTCAAATATCCTCTACTGAGATGAACTTTTTATTATATAGGCAAGAGTGCCAACTATACAAGGAAACTGAAACTATCCCAAATAATTACAAAGTGATCCTGGGAACCTATACATGGAAAGCTAAATCACCTTAAGCTATATATGGAAAGCTAAAGGTCAATTCGTTTTAACTTAAGCCAACTTAATTCAAAACAACTTATTTTTATGTTTACATCTTTTTTACTTGAAACCAATTTTATTTTAAAGTCAATATTATTTAGGTGAAATAATCCATTGATTGTAAACTTTTTATAATACTATTAATTTTTTATAAATTTTTCTTTTTTAAACATTAAAAAAGAAAATTTCATAGAAATTTAGTAACATGATAAAAATTTTGTTTCAAATGGATTATTACACCTATATAATATTAGCTTTTAAATGAAATTGGTTCCAAGTTAAAAAGATTTAAAACCATTTTATATTAAATTGACTTAAGTTAAAACAAATTGGGTGTAAATCTCCTTTCCTAACAGCCAAGATTAATAAATCATTTACATCTATTACTTTCTATAAAAATAAATATAGCTTTCTATTGACATGAAATTCACCTATTCCACAATTGGGAAATTCATTGAAACATGTCCAATCTCACTTCCCTTGGTACCTTAACCTAAATTGTGAATCCTTCAGCAACTTGAGATGTTTGATTAACCAATGCATGACTGTCAACATGATTGTTGCTTCCACCTCATTATTAGTGTACAAAATTTTGGCTTCTTCAGCATGACACTCAAAATTGACGGGTTCACCACCATTCGCTCCAGTGTCAACTAGCCAACTGTTCTTTGATAACTAAAGTTAAAATAAGATATGAAGAATCATATAGACATCTTAAAACCTAAAACTAAACCCTAAAATAACTAATAATGGAAGCTAAAATTTACTAATAGAACCTAGCAATAGCCATAAATAACCCAAGAGATGTAGAATAATTATTATTCCTAAAATATACAAATTTCTCATAATTGTAGAAATCACCCAAATCCCAAAATACAAGAAATTATCCTAAATGATAACCAACTTCCCTCATACTGCATCACTATGACCTGAAGATATTGTGCTTGAGCTCCATCCATGATTGTCCTGTAAAAAGCATGAAAGATATCAATACAGATAAAATAGGCGAACAAGACATAAAAATATCCTTAAACAGGTCATAGGTTAAAAAAGAAAATGACAAAGAAGCACCATGTAAGCCTGATCCTGCAAATAAAATAGCCTCTATCTTCGGAGTATGATCAGTACAAAATCTAAACAGGGAGCAAATAATACACGCTTCTAAAGAAAGGAGATTGATTTAAAGGAACAAGCACTGGTTCAAAGAATGAATTCATTTTGATTTAGATTTGTCAACTTTAAATGAAAATATGTTCTTCCAAAGTAACAACATTCTCCTCTAAACCCACAGAACAGCTTATTACCTTATTACCCAGGCTTTGTAATATCAACGCAAGACTGAGGGGCTGTCATGCTGCAGGTATTCAAAACCTAGGTTGATCCCTAGCTTCTGCCAATACGCTGGTTCTAACAAGGCTCTCTTCATAAGTATAAACATGAAGAATGCTACCCCCGAACATGACATTGATTCCAAGTTCCCTCATTTTCCCAGTATCAGGATCGTACAGAAGTAATTCTCCATTAACAGACTCCATAAATATCCAACCATTTTTCCAAAACCTCAAAACCCTGAAGACCCCGAAAAGAGGTCCGATCTTTAATTGTTTGGTCCAATGTCCATCATCACCGTTCAAGACCCAAAAGTCATAGAACCTGGGTGGCTCTAACAATAATCCAGTACTCTCATGGAATCTCTCCCATCCATAACAAACTGCGAGCCAAGCAAGGCCCTGGTGCTCCAACATTCTGTAGATCGGTTTATCTTCCCCAGCATATGGTGAAAGAGGTGGTGCCTCAATTTCTTTTAACACTTCATCATCAAAATGAAATGTAAAAACAAATAATCCATCATCTGACCATCGATCCCCAGCCCAGTAAAGGATACCCCCTATTACCTCAGAAGTGGCATTTGCCAAATCGTCCCAGTTCTGCTTCAAATTATCTACTTTTAATTCTCTCCAAGAACCAGCGCTGCTCGAATAAACACCGAATTGAACAATTCTATAATGTGGTGTGTGCTCAGACCCTTCGAACAGCCGAGCAAATAGTATCTTGTAAGTATGGACGAAGACATCTACTCGCAATCCGATAGCAAGTGTATCAACAAATCCACGATCTGAAGCTACATGTGGTCTGGTCAGGACAGGAAGTACCAGCATGTCTCTGGTCGCGATGTTGCAGAGATAAACCCGATCATCGCGGGGGAGGAAGGAACAAAATAGGCCATCGCTTACACAGAAATGATGGGAAAAATAGTCATCCCATCCTTCTCCATGGAAAATTAGATCGAAATAAATCGGTGAATGAGATAGATCTTGAAGGGTTTCATCCAACAATAATTTATTCCTCGTGACCCACAGAACACCGGGGTCGACACAGTCCTGATATCTAACGAGAATGCGTGATTTTTTCTTGTTGACCTTCAAGTGGGAGCGTGTAAAATGGGGAGATTCGAAGAGGGCGCACCAGGATTTGGCGACGGATTTGAAGCGGATGAGGGATTTCACAGGCAAATTGATCAGAATTTCTGCGATCGAATCTTCAGTCCAGCACTGGCCAAGCATCGCGATCTATCTCAACTTCTCTCTGGCAGAAATCTATTGGAACATCGACCGAGCAGTTCCGAAGACGGCTCCCGGCTGAATTAAAGGGAAAAAAATGAAGGAGCATGCTCTGCCCGGGGCTGAAGCCGCCGGACTCTAGCTCCTGGAATGAACGACTGCGGCTCCGGCAAACGGAATCGGATAGACGGCCGATCGCTGTGATGGGAACATCTTCAACGCGGCGTTGGCCGCGGAACAAAGTTTGCCGTTCATGACTCTGTCCTAAGTTGAAATTTACAATTTCACCCGAAGTTTCAAAATTTACATTTACTCTCATAAATGACAATTGGGTGGGTTGGTTTAGTTTTGGGTCAGATCATTTAGATTCAGTTTTAGTCGGATTAGTATGTATTTGGATCTAGATTGGGCTTAAGTTGGGTTATTTAGGTTCAAAATTAGTAGATTTTGGGTTCAGGTTGGGTTAGGCCGAGTTTATTTAGGTTCAGATCCAATCAGGTCAGGTTATCGGGTCTTAAACCAGATTCAGTTTGATTGTCGAGTTTACTCGGTTCACTGATGTATAAGCTGAAATTGCTAAATTGATTCAATTTTTTTGTTTAATTTTGATTAAAATTTAATTTAACTAAACATAAAAATAATATAAAATTTATGAAGATATATTAATATATAATTTATTTAATAAAATACTCCCTCTATATCAAGTTCTTTGTAATATTCACTATTCAATAATTAATCTACAATTTTTTATTTTCAACATTTTAGTATATAAATGAAAAATGATTATATTAAATAATAAATAATGACCTATAGTTTCTAAATATATATTTTTTAAATTTTTTTCTAACAAATAATCTCCCTTTATCTCATTTTCTTTACTCCATTTAACTTTTCTGGCTAGTTTAATATGAATTTATTTATATTATTGTTTATTAAAAAATTAAAAAAATATATTTAAAAATTGTAGGTCCTGATTTATTATTCATGTATAAAATTGTTTTTTATATATTAAAATGTTGAAAACAAAAAATTATATATTAATTATTAAAATATGAATGGTACAAATAATTTGAGATATAAGGAGTAATATAAATAAATTCAATTCAAATTATTCAAAAAAGTCAAATATTTCAAAGAATATGGGACAGAATGGGTACTATAATTTCTAAAACCTAATTATTTTTATCTCTCAATCACCGTTTTATTAATCATTTCCCATAGTTCTCACTCGTTCATTCTACAACAAAAAATAGATCAGCAGAATAGAAGAAACTTATTCACATATATTAAATCATAATTTTTCTAAAGTCTTTGCCGATCATATATTTTATATTAATTTAAGTTAAAATTGGGTCTTATCAAGTTTAGTTATCAGGTCATTTCGAGTTCAGGTCATGTTGAATTTAGGTTCGGGTTTCTTGGGTTTCACTTTAATCGAGTTCGGGTTCAGGTCGGGTTGGGTACAATCGGGTTCGGGTGATTGACTTTTCTGGTTAAATCGGGTCAGATCAAGCTTGGGTTCGAGTGGGTTGGGTCAGGTCCTTGGGTCGGATCAAATTTTGCTATCTCTATTTACTCTGTATTGCACACTAATGATACAGTGAAACCTATTTTGCATTTAACCCAAAAAAAAAAAACACTCAAGCACGCCCTTTTAGTGGATTTTAAAAAGCCAAAATATCCCTTAAGCCCCTGAACTCAATTGATTATAGCATTTACCTCTAAACTTCAACCCTAAACTTGCTTGAATGGATCAACTAAGCCCTTTGACTGACTCATGTCTGTTATGCAATACGAGACCATTAATGCTATTATTCTCTTTGACTAATCTAAGACATTTCAGTTTGGTTGTTGAAATATCAGACGCTTGAAGAGTTCTTCTTTTGCAACGAAACACAAAAACAACAAGAAAAAACATGAGAACAAGAACATGAAATTGAGAAAGATGAAAAGTTGGAAGAAGAAAACTATCAAATATTCCTCCCGACCTCAAATCATGAATAAAAAGCTCTTGAATTGGTCATTTCGTTTCTACATATTTCTTCATTTAGAACAAAGTGAAGATGAGATATTTGTGATGGTGCTTTATCCATTAGAGATAATCAAGATGAAGTATAGATCAAGCTTCTTCATTTGTTGTCAATTTTCTCTCTCAACCAGCGTCTCAGATCTTACTTATGTTTCATTACTTATTTTGATTTTTACATTAACAAATCTTCTAAGTACTTGTACAAGGGAATTGGATGGAACTTTGGTAACTTCTATTCAATCTTGGTTGTTATCTGTTTAGTTTCTAATGATTGCACGTGGATGAAAAAGAAATGCTTATACATTTAGGCTTATAATTATCACAGTGCTTCTTCCCTAAAAATTTGGTTGCAAACATAGAGACTCTAATGTTTCTACTCAATGCTGCTAATGTTGCTTGGTAGGTAACTGTTCTTTTCTTCAACACCTTTATCTACTTTTTGGTGAGATCCGTAACATCTAAATTTGATCTCGTGTAACTTGTTATATGGGAAATGGGCCAATTTTGATACTAGTATTAGGTCAAAAGGGTAATTTTATTATCACTATAGTTTTCAATACAAAAACTACCAATAACATTATAAGTAGAAAGCAATTTTGCCTAAAGTTGTGAAAAATAGCAATGTAGCGACCAAGAGTCTAATGATTATCTAGCAATAGTAATATTCAGTCTCAAATGAGAGCATTCTACACCAAGTCTGCAACATGCCAGCATCACATTAGCAACTAGCAAATTCGGAATTTTTTCTAGACTGGCCCCCAAAATTTTGGTCCTTAGCCCCCGGGTACTCAACTTTGCAAGTTAGCTATTTTGACTATTTTCTCCAATAAGGAATAGAAAAAAAAATCTTTCCTCTAATAATTTTTTCCTTCTCTCCCTCATTTTCTTCCCTTCCTGCCATCCTTTCTTCATGCTTCTATGCTTATTTTTTATTGTAATTTTGATTTATTTTTGTAATTGAGTAACCATTCCTTTAATGGTTAATTTTTAAATGATAATCAAAGTCAGCTAACTACTTCCGCGATGATGAATAATGACTTTCAAAAATTGCTGCTGAACCATTAGCCATTTTTTTATATGGATTTGAGTTGTTGTTCCAAAGAATAAAATGGTGAAGATAATGATGAAAATAATAGATGTAGAAACTTAAGGGTTAGAGTGTGAAATAAAGCAAACATAGAATTGAAACTTCCATTTTCTCCATTTTTCCCATTCGCCCTATTAGAAAATTTGATTGTTAGTGGCAAAACTGCACCCAACCTATAACATTAATGGTAGTATTGCATCAAAAAACATTAATGGCAAAATTACCCTTTTGACCTAACAATAATGGGAAAATTGCCCTCTTTTCCTTGCTATATTGTACGGTCCAAGAAAGTTTAGCTTCAAAATTTGTTGATCCTTATGAAAACTGGAGCAATTTGCAAAGCAAATCATGCTCAGTCTAACTGATCTCATATTCAATTCTTCTAAGGTAATTCTTAGCTTCAAGCTTCCTCATAAACAAGCATACACATAATTAGAATATAACATTTCTTCTCTATGATTTCCATGATGAACAGATTTCAAGAATCAAATCCAAGTACTACTAGAGTTGACACCGTGACAACTCTCCTAGTCAATAACTTGCTTTAACTATATAGGCATGTTTAATTAAAGCCTTTTTATTTGGATGCCCCAAATTAGTTTCCTATTAAGCAAGAAAAGCAAGCTAAGTAAGGTATTCAGTTTCTAATTGTAAAATGGCACCAAAGGGTAAAAGGGTAAAATGGAAATTTTGAACCAAGTGAGTGACATGGTTGTAATTTCAGTTAATTTAAGGTCATGTAAGTAATTTTGACCAAATAAGTTAATGTCATAAGTTACTCTAACTATTGAAACAAAAAATAAAAGTTGAGGGATTAAAATGCACTAAGGAATTAGGTCTATTGTGCCACTTCTGGCATAAAAGATAAAGGGCTAAAAGCAATGGGATCATTTGTTTATAGGACCAAAAAGGATGGTTTGAGGCAGAGGTCTGGAGAAAAGAAAATTTAATTTGGTAAATGGCAAATGGAGGAAGTTATGTTAAAGTTATAATGGGAGTATATAGGTGAAGATTTTTTTTTAGACAAATCAAGCAACTATTCATCAGTTCTCCAAAACCAATTTCATGTCTTTCCTTCCTCCATAGCCATTGGCTTCAACTCTTCTAAATTTGCCTCATTCTCTATAAAAATTAAGGGTCCTAGAGTAATTACATCAAGCTCCTAACTAGAAGTTGGTGTATTTGGTGCTTTATGTCTCATTCCCTCAAGTTTGAGTTGAATCACTAAGGTATGTTTTATTTATGGGTTTAAGTCATTTCTAGCTTAAAATATGGTCAGTGATGGTCTTAATTAAGTACTTTTAGTGCCCATTTTGATTGGATTTAGGCTTGGAACTCAAGGGAAACAAATTGTGCCCGAGTAAGCTTTGTGTGGCTTATTTGCTTTAATCTTACTTTGGTTTGAATTTGAGGTGAGGGGTTAGGCTAATTCAAGTTAAATTAATGCATTTCATACTTAATTTATGTGTTGGAAGTGAGATTTAAGGTTTTTTTTTAAAGTGGGATAGCATGGGAATAAGGAAAAGATGGCAATAGGGGCATGAAGACCCTTTTTTTAGCACACCCCCCCACCAGGTTGGCATGATTACACCTCCAAGGCTGGTGGGAGTGCACTAGTTCCAAAGAGAAACGAAAAATAGTGGTGTGAACGCACCAAAATTTTAAGTGCAAATGCATCAAATAAATTGCCAAGCTTGTGCCATAAGTTTCCCTCCCTAAGTAACATTTAATGCTTTCTAAGACATTCCAAGATTATGTTGAGCCCAAATGGATTTTCTAACCCACTTCTAATTATTTTCAAGCAACAATTAAGTAGGGTAATGAAGTGGGTGGTTTAAGAGGGCTAGGTTTGGTGGATAAGCAAGGGTACCTTAGGGAATAATTAAAGTGCCAAGTAAGGGCTAAATAGGGTTCAGTTTCCCTAATGACCTAAGTGTTCTTCCTAGACCTTAGGGCATTGGAGTAGAACCTAAAGGATTCCCAACCAAGCTAAGAAGTTCAGTAAATAGGTTTACTAAGGGAGCCCAAGTCAAGTTTGAATAACTTGGTGAAGTAAAGCCACTAAGTCGATTACCCCACACAAAAAAGCAAGGGAAAGACAGGTAAGTGACAAGAGTGACGTAAGTGACGAGAATGAGTAACAACCTAATCGAGGACTCATAAGTGACAATAGTGGGCCAGTGCCTCAAGTACCTTTACCATTTAAGCTTATTGCAGGTCTAAGAAGTCTAAGGCACCTTAGGGTATAAAAAGTCCCAAGTGTTGTATGTTGCATATCATTCACTCATGGATTGCATTTATTATTATTTTTCTTATTTTTGATTGATTGTTGGATGCTTGGATTTTTGTTTGCCATTGTAATGTTTGCTTAAGTTTTCTTGCAAGTACCAAGGGACCCCTTACTGAGTATGATAATGTACTTACTCCCTTAAGCTTATTTGTAAGGTATTAACCTCAAGCCTGGCGGCTAAGTGGATAATTGTAAGCTAAGTTTCTTTATTTTGTAAGTACTTATTTTACTTGGAACCTTGTGTTTCTAAGTTACTTATAAGCTAAGTTTTGCACTAACTAACGTGTTTATGCCTTAATAGTTTAGATGCTAAGTGTTGCATAAGGACAAGTGGGGGCTTTGCACTTGGAGCTTGATAGCTCGAAGGTGGAAGCTAATGTAGATGATCATAGTAACATTTTGCTATGTATATAGAGTACCTTGTGTACTAAGACATTACTTCCATTAGAACGCATTATGGTACATGACACTTAAGTTACTTTTGGGTGCATGCTAGGGTTAAAGAGTATGCACAAACTATTACTTGAAGTTTAAGTAACTAGTGTTTTATTGTCTTGGCATGTTTATGCATGTTTTAAAAGGAATGCTCGAGCGATATTTTCTTTAAATTGTGTACTTATTTGATTTGCATTACCAGGACAAATGCATGCATATCTTCTTATAGGATAGGCTAAGTAACTAGTTATACATAAATTGTTTTAATTTACCTACAAGTAATAGTTAGCCAACAGTAACTAAGTGGGATCATAATCCTTAAGAGCCTACAAGTTAAGTAATTTAGGGCACTAAGACCCCACTCCATGACAGACACAAATATGAAATCGAGCCCTAATGTCTTTATGTTGCTCCTCTATGGTTTTGGATCTTCAAAGCTCTTCTAGCCAGGGTATATTAATCAGTTTTTTCCACGCTATTGAGAGTGGAATATGTTGTCGTATGTTGGAGTCTAGAATTGAAATCATGGAGATCTAATGTAATTGGCTAACTTCAGCCATAATTGGAATCAGAATTAGGGAAAGTGGTGAACGATATTTATGGACAACAAATAGAGGTGAATAGCACTAATGGTCTTGCATCATGTGATGAATACGGGTCACTCAAAAGGGTTGACTAACCCACTTAAGCAAGTTTAGGGGTTGATTTGGCCTACGTTGAAGTTCAGGATGTAAGTGTCATCATTAACCAAGTTCAAAGGCTGAAAGGGCATTTTGCCCTTTTAAAAGAATAGCTATACAATGCACTTCATGTGCCTCCATATTCTCTCACCATCGCATTATTTATAGAAATGTGCCGACACTCGAGAGTTATATTTATTTACAAAAATGTCACTAAGCTCAAAGTTGCCTTATAAGACTATCATCGCATCTAAAACAAGATTTCCTATGAAATTAATAGCATTTTATGTGACCGCACATTTGTATGAAAAAAATAAAATTTTTACTAAATGAACTAACTTTATATGAAACATTAATTATTATGAAAAGAACAATAATTATTTGTAAATGAACAACAATCCTTTTAGAACAGTAACTGATACATGAGAAACATCACTTATCGTGTCAAAAAACACCAATTGGTATGTGAAAAATAAATAGTGACAAAACCTAGGGAATAGTGCTATTTGTGTGTGTGTGTGTGTGTGTGTGTGTGTGTGTATGGAGCAACATTTTCTAATATTTACAAAGTTGTCATTTCTTTTTCATTTAGTCTATATGTTAATCTTATTTAGTTATGTCATTTATTTAGTTGATATTGTTCTTCCGACTTGAAATTAGTGTTTTATAATTGATATTGTTGTTCATTCATTACTATTTTTCATTCTTACATAAATAGTTAAAGTTATTGTTTCATTAAACTTCCAAATTAAGATATGTAACTAATTTATAATGATGAACATCAAAAGTTGTATTCTTAGCCTTTAATTTTTGATTTTTTTTACATTCAACAAGGATGTGTATGACATGCAAATAAACTTACATGTATCCATTTTGTTTCAATTCTTTTTTTTTTTAGAGTGTCACTGTAGATACAAATAATTTTGCAACATAACTTATAAATTGTATACAACAATCTTAATTAACATGAATCTACTATTGTGACAATGCAACTATTGTGAAGGATCTTTGTTAATTGGATGATATGTTGAATGCTATGTTTAGTAAGTATTGATTTTGTGCTGAATTTAAGCTTCGGTGGAAGGGTTATATCACCTAAGGCCATAATACTCTAGTAAATATCAAAAAATGTTATTATGCCAAAGGTGAAGTTAATGGAGAAAAGTTCAACTGGTGATTATGCTTGACGTTTGAAGAATCTCTATCAATTTCATGTTATATTAAATGCTATGATTAGGCAACACCAATCTAGCATTTAATTTAAGCTTTTTGTTTGTCATTTGCTTGATGTTGCTGGATCCACTAAAAAATTTTGAGATTCTTTATTCTTTACTCATTTTTCATTTTCAACAACTTGATATTCTATGTTAGCAACAATTCTATCATTATTAATTTTTTCAAATGCAGCTTTTAATCAACTATTTTAGAACATTTCTTTTACTGTAAGTACACAGTAAGTCCTTACCTACTCTTATGAAAAACAAGGAACATAGGGTTCAACACCAATGTCATCAATGTGTTTGAGCACTATTGTTCTTTACTTATTTATATATTAAAATTATTTATTATTTGTTCATTATTTATTTTTGTCAAACTAACATTCTATGTAACCAACATTTCCATCACATTTTTTTTAAAATTGAATACCATTTTCAAAGGCAACTTATAAGTTTCCCAACTATTTTGGACTTTGCCTCTCACTAGAAGTGTAGAATAAGTCTTTGCCTACTTTCAAGGAAAACAAGAAATGGTAAGTTGAGCAACAGTGTCATCAATGAGCTTGACAGCCTTCATTAATGGCCTAATAGTTGAAGTAGTTACTTCACCAAACTTCAAAATGATTATATGCAACAGATTTCTGATGAAATTAATCAAAAACCATTTTATAAGAATAAGTTTTCATTTACTTTGAGATTTTTTTTTTACTTTCCACAAGGAAGTGTGTACCATGTAAATAAACTTATATGTATCCAAATCTTTTCAATTTCCTTTTCAATAAAATGCTAATAAGGGGACAAATTATTTTGCAACATAACTTAAAAAGTGTATAAGACAATTTAAATTGATATGAAAGTACCATGATAATGTTACAGTTGTGAAGGATCTCCATCAATTGCATGATATACAAGAATGGTATGGTTAGGTAATACTAAATTGATTCTGAATAATATAAGTTAAAGGATTATGTTGTGAGAAAATTTGATTCCTTGAATCAAAATAATTATACCAAAGATCACTCATGTCAAATCATCAAGACAAAATCAAAACTAGAATCAGAAGCTTACCTAAATCTTTTGATAATTTAAAGCACAGGTCTTACAGCCTGTTGTATTCCAAATCAATATACAAGAATTTTTCTTTGCTCTCTCTAACGTCCAGGGGACTCAGAAAAGGCAGAAAACTTAATAGAGAAAACCTTAGTATGTACTATTTGGGGTCCATAGCTTTCTTATACTTTATTAAAATGTTGGTTTCCTTGTTCTTTTTCTATTTCTAGTTTATTAAATGTTGGTTTACTTGTAATTATAGTGACATTAATTATCAAATAATTCTATTTTTTAGATTTTTTTTGTTGCTTTTATTGCTTTGATTATTGTTCTTTCTTTTTTTCTTGCAACAAGATAAGAACAACTTCAAGACGTATCACAAATTGGGCTGCATACACTATAACATGCTCTCACAGGATATTTAATCCCATCAATACTACCATAAAGCATCATTATGTGTCTACATAAGAGCCAACTACAAAAGAAGAAGAGTGCAAAACATTATGTGTCTACATAAGAGCCAACTACAAAAGAAGAAGAGTGCAAACTTAAGAGTTCGTTTTTTAGTGGAAGAGTTTAAAGCATTTAGTAAGTTGGCAAAAAGCGAGCTACAAATGACACCTAGTATGAGCGACGTACTAAAAAGAAGCAAGATATGAAAAATGTTAAGTATGCTTAGATATTTGGTCATCTAGTTTGAGTGTCAGATAGGGGCGTAGCCAGGAATCTAAACCAAAAGAGTGGGGGCGAAAGTGAGAATATAAATAAGTTATTAATATGTATTAATTTACAATTAACAACAAAAAAACATCAAATAGTAATACATATAAACTCAAGTCTACAATGTTTAAGTTAAATGCAAGGGTTTATAACTCAAAGTCTAACACGATTTTCCTTCAAATATCTAAAATCACCAAGTATTAAATATAAAATGAAGGTCTTTGCAATATCTTTTTTAAAACACAAAAGAAAACTATCAGCAAGAAAATCATTGTCCATCTTGTTTCTCAATTTGGTCTTCATAATTTTCATAGCTGAAAAAGCACACTCTGTAGTAGCAGTTGACACAAAAAGAGTCAATATCAAACTGATCAATCTATCAATCAAAAAGTAATAACTTTATTTTCTGGTAGTTGCTAAAACTTGGTATAATTCAGCTATTGATGACAATCCTTCAAAATTTGACAAATTTCTAAGATCAATATAAAAATGCCGTAATTGAAATGGCATCAAGTCATGTTCATGTCTTGAAAAATCATTAGGATAATATTTCTATACAAGGCTACAAATGGAGTCAATATCAAATGACTTAAACCCATCTTTCAGATTCAAACATGAACTTAACTTAAAAAGCTCTATTAGATGCTCATTGAACCTAAAAGAGACTTCCCGCAACTAAAAACCTATAGTTTCATTGAACACATTAAAATGATAATAATGCTCTACATCAACATCATTATGTCAGTGACTACTACACCCCACGAAATGGAAAACACTCAGATTTGGAACATCAATATCATGTAGTGAACAAAATGAGCAAACCTTTTGAATAAAAGAATCTCATCCATCACTCCTTAAGTCCTGTAAGTACAATGAAGTAATTTCCTCCAATTCCATTGCTTTTATAATGTCTTGACCCTTTTGTTGTAAATCTTGGCATAGAACATCAGTTATACAAAAAATCTCATACATCAAGTGAGCAATAAAGATAAACTCAAATGAAGAAAGGATTTTTTTAAAGCAATTGCAGCATCTACTTTCGACTTATAATTAGCGCCATCTCCCTTAACATTTTCAAGAACCTTAGAAGCAATATCAAACATATTAAGAAAACTGCTAACTAATGAAAAGTGAGAACTCCAATGGGTATCGCCCAACCATTGTAAAGTACTAATTTGGTTAGCACTAGTTCCAGTTTCAAGCTTATTAATAGATATTAAGTGTGCAATATTATTAGCATGAGCAGCTTGTAACTCATTATGGCGTTTACGAAAAGCAGTAACAACATTGATAATAAAAGATAAATTTGAAACAACTCATGTATAATATGTACCTTTTTTGCTGCTGTAACTAATGCCAATTGTGGGTGATGAGCTAAGCAATGGACATAATATGCTTGAAGAGAATCATTAAGAAACAATGCTTGCAAACCCTTCCATTTCCCACGCATGTTACCAGCACCATTATACCTTTGGCCATGAATATTTTGAACATTTAATGTATGATCAGAAAGAATACTATAAATCTCACAATATAAATTGGCTGATGATGTATCTTTCTCATGTGAAATACAGAAGAACCGATATTGCAGACAACCTTTGATGTCAACAAATTGAAGAATAAGGGTCATTTGTTCCTTTTTACTTTCATCACTAGCTTCATCCATAATGATACAGAACATTGAATCATCAATATCCTTACAAATCTTCTTCCTTACTTTCTTTGCAAATACATGTAAGATTTCTTTTTGTATTATAGGATATGTGTATTTTGCATTATAAGGAGCATTTTCTAAGACAAGACTTGCCACTTTATCATTATAAGATGCTACATATTTTAGTAGCTCAAGGGAATTTCCTCGATTTCTTGAATCAATAGACTCATCATGGCCTTTAAAGGCAATCCCTTGAAAAGATAACCACTAGACAACATCGATTGAAGTTTTAAGCCGAAGTCTACTATTTTCATTCTCTTCCTCAGATTGTTTCTCTATTGCCTTATCAATATGACTGGATTGGTTCAATAATGTTACACAATTACTCACAGTATTATTGTGTGGGGAACAAGGGCCTAACCCCATATGTTTGAGAAATGAACAATTCTTTCCATTTTTAACCTTTTTTTATTTCTGAAATCCATTCACATCAAAAGAATCCCAACAATTTTGTGCTTTTGATTTCTTTGTAAACAAGTAACAATAAAAATATAATACAGCATCTTTTGTTTTAGCATACTTAAGCCAAAGGAATTCAAAAAATCATGAATAGTAAAACTTACGTTGATTATTTTCCAGCCCAAAAAGAGTATAATCACACTTGATTTGATAAGGATCGACATTTAAATAGGCTTTTCTTATGTCATCCATTTTGTTGACTGGATATGTCCATATTGGTGGGCACAATCCTGAAGCATACACAATAGAAACATTTGTAGAATTTGAAGTTCTTGGAGCTTGTTGAGAAGATTCAACACTTAGAGACAGAACATAATCTGCATCTTCGACAGAACTCTTCCATCATTCATGAACATTTACCCTTTTTGGTTTGGCTTTCACTTTCTAGTGGAGACTTCTTCTGAAAGAAGTGGAATAATTTTTTTTGTTTACCAGCCATAGTTGTAGAAGCAAACTTAAAGATAACTGATTCAAAACAAATATCTGTCATAAATTCAGTGGTACCGCTTTATAATTTGTAAATATTTTTAAATATCAACTAAATGAAATGATTTTTTTATCAACAAGCTACAACAAACATTTCCTCTTAAAAAAAATTTTAAGTCACTTAAAACAATTCAATGTGTTATCTTTTTTCATACCAACTAATATACTTAGAAGCTCCAACCCAACATAATCAACACTTTTTCATTTCTCATAGATAATAGATACTCAGAAGCTCTAACTCAACAACAATCAAATCTTCTCTTCAAGAAACCAAGTCAATTCAGGATAAAAAAAAATAAAACAAAATCAACAATAACAGTGTAGACGAGCCTCACTTACCTAGAAAATCAATTGGAGCCAGGAGTCAATTAGCCGAAGAGGGTAAGCAACTAAAAAGCAAATTGGGGGAGAAAAGAATGGCGGCTGCTGAAGAGTGAAGGAAGAGAGCAGAGAAAATAAAAACCCCAGGTTCCAAACTTCTGGCCGCATCCGTGGGGAAGCTTCGCAAAATTATGCCAGGGATGTAGCTCTGTGAAACAAGTAAAGAAACGCATCAAGTTTGGTTTAAAAATATTAAAAAAAGGTTAAAAGATGTAAAAGTCCCTATTAATTTTAAACTTACACATAGTTACCAAACTTTACTTTTTGAACAATTATATCATATATATTACCTACCGAATGAATTTTGCCCCCCCTCCCTGTCCATACAATAATATGCCCTTAGTGCTAGAGTCAAACTGTTTGACACTAAACAAAAAAAAATTAAATTTATTACTAGTCCTAAATCTGACCTATATTATGTTGAAAATGTGGTAAGATCTTCTTGAAAGTGTAGAACATGTCTCTTCCAACTCTTATAACAAGTCATTTATCTACTTCCATGACCTTATTTAGAGATGAATGTTTGTTAAGATGTGAGCTTTAAGGCAAAAAAAATGGCTGAAGAGTATAGAGTGAACAATGATTCATAGGATTAGCTCGTGCATTTAGTTTTAAGTACTTTAGTGATTTGTGATACTTTATTAGATGATGAATTATGAATATTTAAGTTGTTTGTATTAAGTACCTTTATGAATTATTTATCAATCAAAGTTTTTGGGTTTGTTTCTCCTTTCACTTTCATAAGTTTCCAATTATATGTCAATTTAGTTTCACATTAATTGGTAATGCATCTATTGAGCCATGCATGGGTGCTAATAGTTCTACAGTTGTTTATTATGATTCCAATAGTTCTAGCTCAAACAATTCTTAGTGGGATATAAACTCTTTGGGATATATTATGGTTGCTTCATGTGTTGGAATTTGAAAGTTCTTTCTTTAAAAGGATCCATTGTATAACATTAATGTTAACGTGTAAGGCTTATGTCATAGAAGTCTTGCAAGGCCATCTAGTTAGATGTTTTGAGAACTTTCATATGAGGCCTCATGTATTTTTGAATTTATGTGATCGGGTTAAAAGGTTAAATCTGTTAAAGGATGAAAAAAATTTATCTATGGAAGAAGCTCTTGCCAACTGTTTGTCTATTTTGTGTAACATTAATAGTCAAAGACATGAAAGAGAGATTTCAACATTCAGCGGCCACTATAAGCTATTGGTTTAATAAAGTTTTAAGGGCTTTGGCAACTATGGGAAATAATCTAATTAGACCTGTAAATAAATGAGGTTTAGTGCAACAAGATATTTAAAGGAATCATAATTGGTATTCTTACTTCAAAGTATATAACATACTTTTTATGTTCATGTGCATATAAGTAGTAATTCTTAAATCTTCTAATTTTTTCTTGCTGTAGGACTAGATTGGTGCATTTATAGTACTTATATTGCTACATCTACTCTAGTTTCCAAGCAAAACAATTTTTGTGGTAGAAAAAGTTTTGTTGTTACACAAAATGTATTAGCAGCTTGTTCGCTTGACATGATGTTTGCGTTTGTGTATATAGAAAAGGAAGGCATAGCAAATTATTCATGCATATCCATGGATGCAATTACAATAGAAAAAAATAACTTTCCTTTATCCATGAAAAGACAAGTTTCCTTAAACTTATCTCTTCTATTATTCTAAAAGAATACACTCATACTTAGATGTGCTATAGATTTATATATGCATGAGAAGATTAATTTTTCTGGTTGATTTTTGTTTTCTTTTATTTGTACATGCTATTGGATGTACTTGAAACTAACTATAGGTTAGTGTTAAATCTATGTGTACTAAGAAATAGATTTATAAATGCAAGATCTTGATCAGAAACATGAGCAAAATGATCAAATTTACTACCGAAGTCAAATGCCTATTTTCAGTTTACTCAATATAAAAAACAATTGAAAACCCTTTATGCATATATGTTCAGATCCTTACATGAATCAAGTTTTCTTTAGGAAATAGTAGTATTGTAGAATCACTTAAAAATGTAATAGCTAAGTTAATTACCACAAAGAAAAGCATAAATAACTTAAAGAAATTTACATGCATAAAGTTGATGTTCTTGACAAAAATATCTAGTTAGAGTCAAACTTCACTGTAATTATTCTAGGAGAATTTTATCAAGTGAATCTAACTTGCATAAAAGCTATGATGAATGTATCTTAGGGGTGAAATTTTCAATGACATTAACTCCTTATTCTAACCATATAAATAAACTAGCAAAATTAGGAAATAAGAATATTTCATGAAAGTTCACTATGAAACTGTAAGATATCCACATGATCATTTGCCCCATGTTTCTAAGGCAATAAGAATCTGTTTGGCTCGTCCAAGCTAAAAATGTTTAGAGCCAATGAAGTATCATGTTTTAGTAGATGTTCTAGGGTTTTTAGCTCCTTATAAAGAACAAAGAGA
The DNA here is from genome assembly GCA_005392925.1 of Aquilaria sinensis. Lineage (NCBI taxonomy): Eukaryota > Viridiplantae > Streptophyta > Magnoliopsida > Malvales > Thymelaeaceae > Aquilaria > Aquilaria sinensis. The sequence continues at coordinate 133,552 of SMDT01003303.1, forward strand.
GTACTTGAGAGATTTTTGTAGGAAAACTGGATTTAGAGAAAAAGAAGAGTTATTCAATTACTGACACTCTTCTTCCAATAATGTCATGATGAGGGTTTCTAGTAGATGGAAAGCTAGATTTTTTATTTTAAAGAAATACCTATCTATCCACTTCATGTGCAACATTTAACTTCTATTGCTTGTTGTGTGTTGTATATTTTTATCAGACAACAAGATAAAGTAGATAAAATATTTACTCAATTCAAAAAGGAAAGGATGACAGTTGAAGGAGAAGAATGTTTGGGTGTTGAGTAGCAAATGGTCAAGGTTGTGTGTCACGAATAACTCTCATGGTAAGAGATGAGATTGTCATGCATATATGGAACAATTATTAGCGCACGAAGTTTTCTTATATAGGTAGTGACTTTTTGTATATCTAGTTATATTTAATATCATATTCTCCTCGGAATTGTATTTTACGTAATGAGAAATATTATGACTATGATAGCTTTTTTTATCAGATAAACATGTCTTTTTCTCTTTTGTATAAGTACTTTGTTTGAATGTTTTAAGCATGCAAGAATATAGAATCTTTGGTATGAAGAAAATTTTTTCAACTAAATATGTTTTCTAACTTTTCATTTTTAGAAAATTGCTTGTGAAAACGACTAAACATTTTTTTTAAAGCATTTTAAAAATTGTATATAAAAAATGAAAACTAGAAATAGAAAAGAAAAAAAAACTATTTTCCACATCCAAACACCATCATAGTTTTACTTATTTTTTACTACTGTCAACCTAACATTCTATGTTACCAAACAATTCCTTTGTCATTTTTTCTGGTCGATTACATATTTGAAAAATAGCTTCTAAATTACCTAACTATTTTGGAACCTCTTTTTTTTTGCTACGAGTGTAATATAAGTTGTTGTATACTCTTAAGGAAAACAAGAACTAGAGTTAGGCAATAATGTCATTTATGAGTTAAGTGTTTTCATTATTGATTAAATAGTCCAAGTGATATATAACAATTTATAATGAACAAGATCAAAGCTATTGTATGAAAATAGCAAGCTACATTTTATATTGAGATTTTTTATTTTCAGTAAGAATGTGTGACACATGCATATAAACTTATACGTATCCAAATATTTTCTAATTCCATTTTCCAAAATGTGCCACCACACACAATTTATTTTACAACATAACTTACAAACTATATAGGATATTTTAAATTGACATAAGCCTAATTTGATAATGCTACTATTGTGATAATACTACTATTTTGAATACTCTCTGTTAATTGCATGATATGTTGAACGCTATAGTTAGGTAGTTCTAATATGATAATAATGTTAGTGTTTTAAAATATGTGCAGTAGTTACATAATATGTTGAATGCAATGGTTAAGTAGTACCAATTTGGTACTGAACTTAAGCTTAAATGGAAAGTTTATGTCACCTAGGTTTATAATATTCTAGCCAACATAAAAAAAAATGTTACTATGCTAAGAAGCAAGCCAATGGAGAAGAGTTCAACTGGTGTCGTTGCTAAAATTGTGAAGGATCTCTGTCAAACACCAATGTGGCACTTGATCTATGCCTTTTCCTTATCATTTATTGATGTTGTTGGATTTGGGACAATTTGTAAGATTATTTATTCTTTACTTGTCTTTTATTTTTCATAAACATAATATTTTATTTTACCAATAATTCCATCATCATTCTTTTTTTTTTCAAATGAAATATTCACATATAGCTTATAGATTAGCCAGCTATTTTGGAATCCTCTCTCAATATAAAGTAAGTCTAGTGAAGTAATCACTTAGGTCATTTATCCAAGAATCAGGATACACAATGTCATACCTATAACTTGCATAGGCCATGGGCTGTGAATCTTATGTAAATTTGATGAAAACAATGATGTGAAAAGGTAATGTAAGTCATGAAACATAAGGAGAAAGGAAACATATAAGACTAAGTACTCATAATGTGCACTAAAGACATTCTAAAGACATCAGTGGAACAAGATAGAAAAATGCTCTGTTCCTAAGCCAAAAATGACTAAAATGTAGTGCCATGATGGGTCTTGAAAGGAAGACTCATGGTTTGAGAAAAGATTTCAAATAACCTAAGAGTAATAAGAGAAAACCAATAAGGGCCACAATGGGGCTCTTGGGCACACCTTTGTGTGCACTCATATGAACTTGAGGGCTCTAAAGCCTAAAACTCTAAGGAGGATTGTGTGGACTCAATGCATAAGGCTAAAATACAAGTGAGGGCAGCCGTATGAGCCCAAGAAAGAAGAAGAACACATGAGAAAGAAAAAAGGAACTCTAGGGTGCACTAGAAGATCTTTAGGTGCACCTTTGTCTGCAACTATGAGCATGTAAAGGCTTTAAAGCCTAATTTCTTGAAAAGAATCACATGAGGTTTATGCTTATTATTAAAATAAGAATAAGGGCTACACTGTGGGCTAAGAAAAGGTGAAAAACACAAGAAACCTATGGAAACACTTTAAAGTACATTAAAGAGCTCTTGGAAGTACTCTAAGTGTACCTATGTTCAATTTAAAGTTTGAGGGCCTAATTAGCCAAATTAATACTTGAAGTGGATGCTCAATATGTGCCACCAAGAAAGCTAAGCAGGACAAAAGGATATACAAAATGATTTGGGTGATTAAAAGGAAGTTAGACCAAGGACTAGTCAAAGTCCTTGGCCACCAAGTCCATTCAGCCACCATTTTGACTTGCATCCTTCAAGGCAACTTCAATGTAGCTTCTTAGCTAGTTTTTGGCACCTTTATGACCTCAAAAATCTTGGTCAAAGACTTGCTTAAGCACTGAAACATATACAAAATGAAAAGAAACCAACAGAGCCAAAACTAAAGCTAAGCATGGTGGCGATAGTGCTCTTGGTGGGTTGATATTTTCTTATTTCTTACTCATTTTTCTTGCTACCATTTCATCCTCTACAACCTAGCCAAACCTGTAGCAAAACATCTTAAAGCCACAGAAAAAAAAATGTTAAGAAGAACAAAAACAAGGCAAAACCAAGACATGGTGATGTAAAGCTAGTTCATGGTGGTGCCTATGTTACATGGTGTATGATGAAGCTTCCTTGATGCCGTTTCAGCCATAGGTAAGGGCCCATTTGAAGCTTTTTCTCCTATATTTTGAAAGGGAAAAGCTGGCCTAGGGGATGGCTAAGGCCAAAGGAACCTAAAGGCTATGTAATGGGCTATGCGTGCTTTAAGCACTATGCTAAGCTAGCTAGTTTGCTTTCGGCAAGCATAGGCTTTTTGTTCAAGTTTGGCCAAGCTTAATCAATCACTTGGAGCTCTATGTTAATTGAATATAATAAAAGTGATCGCATGCAAAAATTGAAAGAAAATCATGCTTGCTATGTTAAGGAAACCGTGTGTATGTGATGTATGTGTTTGTGTGCTTCTCTATTTGCATACGTGTGCTAACCTATTTATTTGTATATATAACCATCATGTATTATCTTGTATATGTTGTTTTTGGTGTCTTCCTTGTCTTTGAATACAGGTTATTAAGCAAAATTCGAGGTTTATATGTATAGCAATGTTATAAACATTATAAAGGCACTATGTACTGAATTTGGGTTCTTACTGAGTACCTATGTATTCATGCCCTCTTTTGCCTATTTTAGGTAAGAAAGTGCAAGAGTGAAGGGCTAAGGAACCTCTAGGAGAGGTCTATGTACAGAGAGGTATACTATGAAATTATGGCTTATGAAAGAGAAAGCATGAAAAAGTTCATAAGAATAAACTAATGGTTGTATTATGTTGTTGTGTTTGTAGGCCCTAATAGTTGTAGTAGGACTTGCAATGTTTAGATCCATCCTGGTATAGGTTAGAGCTAGAAGAGTATTAAGGCAACTATGGCCTAAGTATCAAGTGAAAGTAGAGGTCCAAGTGACTATGGGCTTAGAGATAGTTTAAGCCTAGCTATGTATCATGCATGGCCCTTAGTGGACCAAACTTTTGTTGTACATAACTTTGGGCCACGTAGTCCCTATTTGTCAAATTTTGGCATATAAATATTACGTGTAACTAATGGCAAGGGGACTTAGAGCAAAATATGGCCTGTGCCTTGTTTGTACTTAATGGGCTTGGGTAAGCCTTAAAGCACTAAGTATGGCATGGTAGGAGGAATGCATGCATGGTTTGTAACCTAGTATGTATGCATGTACGCTTGAATTTGTGTATGTCTTGGAGGACACAGAACACACACATAAGTCACCTAACCTCCTTAAACCCCATATGCACTCACAAGATCCTCTAAGTAAATTCAATTAGTTGAAATTCAATCAATTGGGTGAGTTAAGTAAAACTCATTAGATCTTCAAAAGCTTGAGATTCCATCCTAAGTAAACAAAAGTTGAAGATAAGAATCCTGGGATTTAGAGCCTAATTCACTGTATGAAAATCAACTGAGTAAATAAGAACAACTGATTTATTCCAAACCTTGAAAGGTTTAGGATAGGGGTGAATTGTGTCCTGACACATAATCTCATTGAAAGACACTATATCATTTAAAATGAAGGAAAATAGCTTGATGTGTATATATAGTTAGTCACATTTTATATACATTAAAGCATGTACAAATTGGAGTTGTTGAAAAAGATCAGAAGCAATTTTATAGGCATAAAAAATTGCCTTTTACTTTGAGATTTTTAACTTTTAGCAAAAGTGTGAGATATGCAGATAAACTTATATGTATCTGAATATTTTTCAATTCCCCTTATTATAAGAGTGTCACAATACATACAAGTAATTCATAGTATCAACTATACATGGATTTATTATAATAATTGAAACATGCTGAATGAATATGAAACCATGTATAAGAAATTAATCTTGCGATGTAAATTGTTCAGTCATTAGACAATACTTTGACAGATATATGCTTCCACATTTATAACAGTCAATGCTCGTGAAACAATATTAGAGATTATATTAAAATGTGTTTACTACATCTATTTTTATTTTCTATTTTCATGAAAAACAAATTTCCCATTAATTAAGAATGGGAAATACAATCTTACCATTCTCCAATTTTATGAAAATTTTAAAGGCATAATCCACCCTAAGTCTCTAGGAATCTCCATCATCTCTAATCCACAAGAATTGGGTCCCATTTCCTTTTACATTAGGTTTATCACAATAACCAAAACATACTTATATAAATAGGAAACCATGTATAAGAATTAATCTTGCTATTATTTTCAATCATTAGACCATACTTTTACGGGTATATACTTGCATTTATAAAAGTAAATACTCATGAAATAATGTTTACTATATCCATTTTCATTTTCTATTTTTCATAGAAACCAAATTTCTCATTCATTAAGAATGGGAGCACTCAGCCTAATGGCTAAAAGCTTGGACACCCACGACCCCCAACTAGGATCAAATCTTACCAAATGTATTATGTGCCCAACATTGCTAATTAAGTATAATCTGCATTAAGTCCCTTAGTATCTGACCATCCGTAACCCACAAAAATTAGGTCCATTTCCTTTTACGTTAAGTATGATTAATTTAAAATGACTTATTTTTAATTTTACAATTTTTTTTAGAATCAATGTCATTTTGAAAGCTAATTCTATATAGATATAGTAATCCATGAATTTCTTTCATAATCTAACCAAATTTTTGTGGATATTTTACTTACTCAAACTTAATAATAATAATAATAATAATAATAAATTAATTACAGTATAAAAGAAATATTATTCATTGGATTGTTATGTCTGAAGAGTATTAACTTTCTAGCTCCGGATAAGCGTGAAAACATTTTGAATTAATCTGACTGAATTGCAACTCTCTCAGTTCTTAAACCTGAACGAATCCGATCGAAAACAAAGAAACCTGTTCCGATTCTTGTGCAACTTCCTCTACTTCCGGTAAGAGTTGGCAATGACGTACAAGTCATCGTTGGTGCAATTTGAAGTTCTGTTGGGCTAACAAACTTGAAGGTTCGGGCTGGGCCCTGGAGATGGCCAACAAGTGTTAAAGCTCCAATTGTACATTCTCCATTGAATCTCCACGAATACTTGTTTGAGATTATGATTTAATACTTAGTAGTTCAAAAAATTAGCATGTTAATAATATTAGCGGTTTATTGGTTACTTTCATAAGCTTTTACGAGCAAAGGTAAATTTCTTGTCTAACAAAAATGTTAGTGATATATTTACCCTAGGAAACTATAGTGGCAGATTTCACCTCAAGAACAAATACTAGTGACAAATTTGTCATTTCCAGCACTCAAGGGGACATGAGTTCACGTCAAGCAACACTATTAATCTATTATTGTTTCTGAATCATAAAATTTCATATTTTTCTGGCTGAGTTTTAAAATTCTGTAACAATGTGACTATTATTCTTAAAATTTATTTTATGTGGTTGATTGGAGGAAAAAGAAAAGTCTTAATAATTATCTCAAATAGTTTTTTTTTTTTTCAAATTCTGATTTAAATTATTTGATAGTTGGTTTTTAGTTAACTATCAAACAATTTTTACAAAAATTAATCAGTCATTTAAATTTTCATTTTTAAGTATAAATTTGGTTTTTGATTTTTGTTTTTTTAACTGGTGAAGTTTTTCTTTTTAACTTCTAGCGTTAACAGCTAACATTGTTGCCAAATGGAACTTCTGAATTTTAAGAGACCAAAAGCGGGTGTACTGACAAGGGTTGTTTTGTGATCTGTAGGTACCGTGCAAAATGATCATATGCCTACCATATTCAAACCCTAAACAAGGAAACTTGCACGAAAAGGAAAGGACTCAGCAAATAGATGCTAAGAGATCACCTGTTCTGTAGCATTGATTTGGCTCTGATCAACCCAGACAAGTTCAACAAGAAGTCATTCAGGGTGTCAACAAGACAGAAATGAACACTACATTACAGAAGTTCCAACAGAATACAGGATAAAATTTTCATTGCCTTTCTTAATTCGGATCGTAATATACATCTTCATTCGACAAATGATGAAAACAAAAATCGTGGAAAACGAAACAGGTAACAATATATGTCAATTTGCAAAATTACAACAAAAGAGGGGGTAACAGAAATTCTCCCTTCCTGTCATTTGCCTACCTGCCAATTCATATCCCACATCTCTTCTAGCTCAGGGCTCAGGGATGCCAATGGAGAGCATTTGTAACCAAAACTGTTCGAAACCTTTGCTTCACGGGTTCTATGAAGCCTAGTATGTGAATGCCTCTTATTTTTCTTGAATGTATATTCCCTTTCATGTATGTGGGTGGAAAAAAAAGCCTCATAACACTTCTACGGTCTACCTTTCTCAGCCCTGTATAGCATATTCAATCTCAAATCAATGTGGTACAGCTTAACCATGTTTCTGGGTTCCAGAATATTTTGTTTCACAAGTTCTAGTTATATGAAGGAATTGAGACTTACTTGTGAATGAGGTATTAGCAGAAGAACGAGTGAGATGCAGTATAGACATAATGAGATGGCTACTCCAGCCACAAAATTATGGAAGAGTCGTCGGTTATCCTTGGAGGGTATGAAAACTGACTTAAGCGTATTGGTTAGTTCAAAAAGGCGATGAGACACCTGTAGAATCAATTGGATATGTCAACACAATATCTAAAACTCAAAATTGAACTAATTGAAGTTCTCAGACAAGAAACTGAAAACATATTTCCGGAAAAAGAAGAAAAAAAGGATGAAAGAAAGGGCTGCAGGGGGGTGGGGCATTAAAGGTAGATCAATTAGGACTATAGGTCTAGCAGAAGCTTAAGAGTGCTTGAAGATAAGCAAATTCTCTGGAAGCAACGTGCTTTTACCACCCCCACCTTGGCCTTCCTCATAAATAACAGGAAAAAAAAAAAAGGCTTTTACCCAGATCTAAACCCTTGGCTTACCAAGATATATATGGCCGTTGTTAGCATGAAATTGAGTAACGGATATTGCGGGATAATGGAAAGAAGCCACTTAGGCTGGCCATTAGGCACATTTGATCTGCACAAAAAATATCATGCGTGCGTGAGAATCCTGCAGTCCTACCTTCAAATTTTGCACTTGCAGCTGCAGATACTACACTATATAATTTATTTTTATGAAAAAGGATTACCATATGCCAAACATGCAACATGTGAGAATATGATGAAAAAAAATTTTGTGCATATATAAATAATGATCTAAAGATCAGAAGTCCTAAATATAGTCAACGTTTCAGTCATAAAAATACTCAAATTTCAGTTTCAATCCGAAGAGCAGGGAATATTTTCCTTTTAAGTTCTAAAAGTCATCATCATCATCAGTATCATCATCACCATCATACTGCACCTTAATCCCAAGTACGTTGGGGTTACTGGTATGTGATTAACTGTTTAAATTTTATTAACACTACTAGTTCATGCAAAAGGGAAATATCCTTGCACCTCAGGCCCTAATTCAAACTTTAGCCATTACAGTAATTAAAGCTTATTCTTTGACATTTGAATCCTCTATTTAGGGTTATTCAAGATAATGAGAAACTTCTATTAATGATTGATTAGCACCCAGATCATGTAATCATAATGAGATTCATCTTCAGAATTAAAATGCAATTAGTATAAAACAGTAGTTTCACCATTCTGTTGTAATTCAAAATTATCCTTCAAGTACATAATTTATTATTAAATTGGATTTTCATAGATTTGACATAGTTGTCATCTCAATTAAGTACAAGGGGCAATATATTTTTCTTTTTTTATTTTTAATCAGAAAAGTACTATTTATGCATCAAGAAAGTGCCAGCAGAAAATGTTTACAGGACAAAATCTATTGTTTCTATCATATCTATTTCACTAACAACTAGGTCACTATTGATCCAAAAGAAAGAGTCAGTACATCTATTCTTTAAAGACAAGAAGGCAATCCCTCCGTTCAACAGCCTTATTATTATGCTCTTGCCAAACCATTCACAATATAGATAATGGAATCAGCAAGATAGCTTTCCTTTTAATTTTCTTTTGTCACTATCCTTTAAAGATAAAGGGACAGCGTTATTGACTGACACTATGAAAGGACCAGGAATGCTTTATCTTATTATGCTCACCTGGCTCAAATAGGACCATTATCATGTTTATAGCCCAGAGGCCAAATTATTTTTTCCATAAGGAACCCATATCACTGTCATCCCACAAGGTCTATATGCATTTTAGAAGCACTACAACTACCTTCCAAGAATGAGGACTCTCACATTCTCACCACCCAACCTTTTGACCCTCATGTCTCCACCTTACACTCAAGTCCATGGAGGATGCCCATTCCTCCTATCAGCCTCACCTACTTATCTCATTATTCCTATTTGGTGCAACATGTCCTTAATCCCGTACCAAAACTATGTACGAATAGTAGATTTCACTATCAAAAAGTCAAGGATCAGGTTTTGGCAATGTCTTGTTCTTATGCTTCCCCTCAAGCATATAAAGGCAGGCCTTTTTGGACATGAATGTTGGCTGAATGGTCTTATAGTGGCATATTAGTTTATCTCCAGTAATTTCTCAACAAATGCAATACTATTATCTTTCACACATGTTTCTAATATTCTAAACTTCTATGCCTCAAGTGGCAGCTAAAGGCTTTGTTAGGGACTGTAATTCAATCTATTTTTGGGTGAAAATCACTGAAAATTAAGGACTTCAACATGAACTTGTACAAGATATAGGGCTTAATATTTCTTAATATTTATTAATATTTTGTAGCTATGTATCTTAATGTTTCTAAACAAGATACAGGCTTGCATATATGTACCTATGTATCTTCATGTTTCTTTTCATGGTTGATTTTCAGAGGCAAAATCCCCCTCGCCCATAATGATTGTACAGAGAGGCTATTGGTGATACACTACCAAAGCAATGAGACAATTGCCATAGAGATGAATTGTGTTTCAAAAAGTTCGTTGAGATTCTACATTAGTGACTATGAAGCAGCACAAAAGATGTGTCACGAATGATCTAATTATTTTAGTGAGATAAGATAGAAGGAAACAACATGGTAAAGTAAGGCTTGCTATCCCTCTTCAAGTCTATTAGTTTGCATACTAACCTTAACCAGATATGAAATTGGGATATATAGGTCTCCAATGTTATCTTCCCAAGCCACCTGGACCAACAATAAGAATAATTAAAGTGGTAAAGCTTAGGATTAGTTGACTCCATAAAGGATGATATATTTCCTTCAAGATCATATTAAAAGATTCAGAAGCTCAGAAAAATACGCAAAGAGAGTCATTGAGTAGCCACGAAACTGTTGGGTAAAATTCCTCAAGCAAATATAGACACTGGAATCACAGGAAAACAGAGAAGAACAAGGTCAAACCATGGAAAAAATATCAAGATGCTAAACAAGGTCAAACCATGGAAAAAATATCAAGATGCTATCACTAGAAAATATATACGCAAATGGGAACTGGCTAAATCTTTAATACATACGTTATGGGGATCCAGGATGTGTAAGGATGGTATTTGTTGTATGTAATCTTATCCAGCTTGTATATGTATTCATACCACAAATATCCAACCTGAAAAGGAATGTGCTCAAAATATAGAAACAAACCATGAAACAACATACAAATAACATTCTTTTTGGGGAGGAGTAACAAGTAAAAACAGTACTAAAGGGATGTCAAAATCAGGTAACTCACAAATAAGGAAATGGCAACAACGCCTGCTTTGATCGATAATTTTTTCTTGTTTTCACATTCCTCCAATTTCTCCATCAACTTCTCAACCTAAACACCAAAAGAAGTTTATAGCTATTTCCATTGATAAAACATGACGCCTGCAATTTTATGTGCCAATATATTCAGGAACTTACATTTGGATGATAGTGGGCATATATCATTCCAATGATCCATATATAGCGATCCAGTCCAGATCTGAAATGCCATTCATGCAGTCGAGGTAGATCTGGTTTTGCTGGATCAGTGTAGCCTGCAAATTAGCAAAGGAAATATGATGAGAAGTAAACAAAGAATAATGGCTCATACTAAGAGAAACAGTTTGTAGATCCATACAAACGAAACACTGAATCAAGGTTGTTGAACAATTCAAGAATCAATCAACTGACCCTAAATCTGAAACTAGTTGGGGTCCTCTAAAAATATCCTGTCCCCTTTGCAAGTAACAAATAAATAAAAAACATGAAAAAATAAAACCAATAAAAAGATAAGCAGGAAAGTTGCAGACCTAATAGGAAGGTCAATGGACTCCATATTATGTAGAAAATCCCAGGAATTTCCCAAATCAAGATAACTGCAAGAAAGCATGCAAGTATTTTGACTGCCATGACTGATGGTATCTCATTGTACTTGTTGAGAATACCAAGGGCTCCATACACCATTATAGTGAAAAGCGTGTGCATCGGACAGATATAATAGAGCATATAGTCATTGTTGAGCAGAAGGCAACAAAATGCTACCATGAAGTTAAGCCGCCACATCATCTGCATCACAAAATTAGAATGACCATGTAGTTTCAATATTCACTACCTCTTTGTATGCTCATGGCTTGTACCGCACAAAGTTAATTGGATTCATGTATTTAACCTGAGCAAAGCGTGCAACACTGAAGTCCTTCCTGATATAATAATAAGAGAAGTTGCCAAATCCAGTCATCCAAACATATGCAGCAATAAAAACACGTATTGCATTGTATATCTCTGTTGCAGCGAAGTAATGGTACATCAGAAACAGGACCTGGGTACAAAAGGAAATACAAATAAACAGCTTCAGCTGTACAGAAGAAAGAAAATTGAATGCATCATAGAATACAACTCTAGAGGAGCATTACGTACAAAAGTTTGACTAGTTCATCACATTTTTCATGTATACAATGGAAGGAAAGACACAGAAAAGGATACAAAAAAACAGAACTCAAATCAGTACCAATTAACCTTTGAATGCAGTAGAGAAAAAATTACATGCTATGGATATTCAGACGAAAACAAGTTGCTGATATATATCACACTGTATCAGTTGGGTTACCAGATAAGGGAAAGCTATATTGCTATGCAAATATACATAAGCTATCCAACAACTTTCCTTCTAGGGTGAAAAATATCACTGCACGCAAAAGCAGTAGATAATTGACATACACCAAACTTATAACCACCAGTTAAATTTTCAAAAGAAACACTTGCCTGCATCCACCCTTTCCACTCTTCAGTCTGATGCCGACTAAGATATTGCATCGTTTTCCCAGAAAAGGCTGACTTGTCATTATGTTTCTTCAGTGAAGTCATTGCCGCAACTATGATGAGAAGAGCATAGAGGAACAGGAAAAGGTCGCGGTTGTATTGCTGTTTGAATTTAAAAATAAAATAAAGTAACAGAGAGACAACAGATAAATAAAATTTCATAGAAATTGAAATAGAGGCTGTGCTTTATTTATAAACTCAACTGTTATCAATTTTGCTAATCATGAAAAACTGATGGAGCAGTATGCATTACTCTTCAAAAGCCAACAATCATGAATAATGAAAGTTGTTGACCAACATTCCTTTCCATACATAGACTTGCTTTTACCTCGAAATATTAGCAACAAGACATTGAATTTTTGAACTGGCTCTTTCACAGTATTTAATCAATACCAGCTGGATGGGCTAAGCATAAAGAAAGAGTATGATTAAAAGGTTAGAGAAGTAACTTTTATTCATTTAAAACAGTGAAACAGAAAAGGAAGAAAAATGAAAACTGTGTATAACCATGACCCTACATCCTTTAGTTCAGGACACATTATAATTGCCAATCTTCCATGGGAATTTAAAAGGTTGAGAAAGAATTACTGTAATAGACAAGCTGTACAACTCATTGAGATAGAAAAACATATATTGGCTTAGAGAAAAAAGACCAATAAAGGTTATGCGTTCACCTTTGTAGATTCTCCAAGTAAATTTGTTCGGTCACAAACATAGAAGTACATCAGACTGGCCCCAAACTCAGCCCTGCATCAGAAATTAGAAGGGCAAGGTTAAATTAAAGATGAAAAATGTAGGACACCAAACTTTATCTTTATACACTAACATTGCTCTTAAAGTAAGCCGATGTTCCAGCAAGAAAGAGTCTTCCATAGCAAAAAACCTGAAAGCCAATCAGAGGGAACGTGTAAGACAAGTAACTCGGACTAAAATCAGAATGAAATAACATACACTGAAAGGAAAGTGACCTCATTAAGTTTGTCTTGATGGATGAACCATAGAATTTTGCAGATGCTGATCTTGCAACACCTCCTTCCAGCAGAACAGCATGGTCATCCTCTTTGATCGTCTGCTCCCCTAGTTCATCAAGATTATTGTCTGAATGGCTGCACTTTGAAGATCAACAGAATAAGAAAATACAGAAACTTCCTGTGCACTGATCACAAGTGCACATTACGCCTAACCCATATTATGCAAAGATAACAGAATGCACGAAAAGATAGATATGCCAAATTGTTACAATCCAAAAAAGCCAAAATGCTTTACCAATCAGACAAAACAACATTGAGAAAAGAAACATCTATGGCTCTCCCAAATATATTAAAGAGGAAATCACACACAGCTCCGAAAGTAAAAAAAAAAATTAATGGAATGATCGGACATATATGGAAAATATGAACTGAAATTACCTTTTACAAGAGGAAAAGAAATCTGAAGGATATCTTAATGAATTTCCACAAAAAGGTAAAAGGGGAACCACTTATGATGACAACTGAGTGACAAAAAAAATCCGAAAGAAGTTCCATCATGGATGTGAAGATTATTCATGTTGTGCCCAATAATTGCATTTTTCATAAGGAAACACAAGTATCCAGAAAAACCATTAACCATTATGGATTTGTTCATTATTTAAAAGAATATATTCTTGAATAAAAATTTTAAGAGCCATTCCTTCTCCTTCATTGTGCTTTTCTCATGATCCATAAATAGTTCAAAAATGTAGAGCTTACTGGATTTTGTAGACTACTTTTACTTTAATAAGCTCTGCAATTATAACTTCTATACTAGTTCTCAACTTTTGTAAAGAGACCTAGGAAACTGAAGCACTGGTTAGACAGACTTCAACTCTTCCAGTAGGTGAACTATTTCAAGAACATGGCCAAAAATAGGCCTTCATGCAAAACTTTTAAAGCTTGGTTAAAGGAGCATTCTTAGGTTCAATAAAATTTTTGTAACATTAGATTCTTAGTAGTGCAGTTGCACATAATCACTTACTTGCTAATACCCAAACCTGAACTGGAGTTTGAATTCTATACCAATTTTCCTTAAATTCAGCAGCTACCAACAAGTACATGTTATGTTGGTATGAAACTTACAATCATGATCAATGCTACTCACTAATGCATTCTCTAAATATTTAGCAATGCAAAATGTGTTAGCACTTTACCAGATTTTTATTCAAAAGGTGCTAAAAATTATTACTAGGATGAGTATATTTAAGTACATGCTTTTTCTTTTAATTCAGCTTTCTCCTTCCTTTCCATCTTTTGCTCACTTTGATGCAGGAAAAGCTTTTCTCTGCCATGTCACCAGGCCTTCATCCACCCATCAAAGGGTATCATTTACACCAGCAAAATCCCAACGATAAAGCAGTATTAGACTGCAACTGATTTGACAGTTCCATGTTTTAGCACCCTTTATGTTAATTAGTGCAGAGTGTTTCTAAAGAGAAATTTCGAGGAGGAAGGAAAAGTTCAATTATGTTCAGAAAAAAAATAACACCAAAAGTTTTAGTTTAGATAACCAGTTACACCACAAAGGGCATCCATGGGGCAGTTTTGTGGTCGATATTCGATGATACATGTATGACACCAGCTGCAAACATCTAAGCCTAACCATATACATCAAAGGAGAAGCTACATGCAATCAAATGTCCCTTTGACCTATAGCACTTTATAACTATACATATAGTATTATGCAATTACATGAAAATCTGTACGTTCTGTTCTTTTTCCAATATGAGTCAGTCATAGTTATACAAAAACTAGTAACAGCAAAGGATAATTTATCAACTAATGTTGACAGGAAGATCAAACTTACACTTTAGGAGAAGACGCCGACTTTCTATATTCTAAGAACTCTGAATAAACCCAGGCCACAAAAACTGGGATGACCCCAAGAAGCAAAGATACCTGAAGCATAATAGAAACACTTCATCAATATTTCAAGAAATATTACAAGAATAACAACAATAACAGAGATGCCATAATCATAAAAAAAATAATTTCAAGAGAGTGAATGAGTGAGACAGCAACATAGAATCCAATTGATAAAAAAATTGCAAATGTCCAATAAGCTTTTATTGACCCTTTCTAGATCATCAGCTTGACTCATCTGTATAAACACATAGATAGATGACCTAAAGAGAGAAAGATGTACACAGAGAGAAAAAGTAAACCTAAAAAGTAGAAAGTATCACTTCTTTCACCCTTTAGTTAGTGTTCCATAAGACATGCCACTAGCCAAAATACTAAAGCTAAACAAGCCAGGCTAAAACATTCTCAAATCAACACTTCTGCACTATGATATTTAGTGTTTCCTCTAAAGATATCTAGAACATCAATTTTGAACCTATGGAGATGAACAACATTTTTACTTTCAATAATTTATCACCCCTATTGAAGCCCTTTTGGTCCAATCAGATCATGCCTGCTACTAGTTAGTACTAGCTTCTCTCTGTCCTTTTCACACATCAGGCTCACGTGGAATCAACATAGAAACTAATTCTTGTGAGAAAGAAGAATGGGCTCAGCTGAAAACAAAACCAAATAAAATTCAACCGATGGTGTTACATCAAATACGGGTTCATTTTATTCTATTAATTAAGCTAGATGGTAAAACAATACAATCGGAAAGCATCAAGGAATCCATTTCCGCAGAACCACCGAGTACAGACATTCAAGAGCAATTGTTATTGCAGAGTGGAAATAAGACTGAGTACCCAAAACAGAAAAAAAACAGGAACAAAAACTCCATTGCTCAGAAACCAACACAACATTAGGACAATTACAATTTACATTCTCGAAACACAATGAGAACAGTGTTGCCACCAGCAGAGATCAAAGCATCAGTCACCAAGAGAGTAAGAACCATCAGCATTTCCAGGAAAACGAACTAGAAAGCAGCATTCGAATCAGAAGGTACCTGTCCAGGCGAGATAGGCCCAGAAACCACCATTTTTGGGCCAGAAGTAACCGATTCCAAACTGCATAAAAACCCCAATCACAAAATCAGCAGACGAATCCCAACAAGAAACAAGAACATGACCCAGAAACGAAAAGAAATGGGAAGTACCCAGGAGAGGATGCTACAAGTCAATCCAAACAATACGTTGATAAATAGGAGATGGAACCCTAATAAGGGAATGGCGCGAAGCGATGGGGGAAGAGGGAGGAGATCTGAGAGAGAAGAAGCAAGTAGAGACTCTTGCTTAAAGAATGGAGAAGATGGCCGACGTGACGTCGTTTTCACTTCTCTCAACGGTCGTTGTTCGCTCGCTCGCTTCTACTCCTCCCTGGGCTGGCTTGCTTTGGATTCTGAAGAGGGTTTGGTTGCTATTTTGCTTTCACTTCCCCAATCCACCCACCCAGAACAAATTAATGCCAACAAAATTTGAAAAAAGCAATTTGCAGGTGCTTTTTTTGTGACATCAAATGGTAAAACAGTTGAGCTTCCATACATTCTTCGTGTTCCGTCCTTTTTTTTCCCCGCTTAGATATAAAAACACTTCTAACCGTTAGTCATGGATTACCGTCCGATCTTGATACATGAAATTAAAGTTGTCAAATCGGGATTGCACAAATAATTATTTTTATGAATTGTATTAATAGAATCGGAATAAAATGGTAATTATAATCACAGAATATAATTGAATCATTTTTATCATTTTAAGTCGTAAAATTGTAAGATTTTAAATTTTAAATCAGAGTTTTGATAACTTCACATGAAATCACATATCTGTATTTGATTCAGTTACTTCATCATATTACAATTTTTGTCAGATAATAGTATAAAGGATAATATATAACCTAGCATATTTTACATCTTATATCACAATCTACACACATCTACGGGTGACAAAGAAAAAAAAATCCATTATATAAATTAAGATTTTAACACTAACTAATCACGCGATATGATAATTTTTATGTAAATTGAATTGAAACCAAATACTTTTTGCTTGGTTGAAAATGGTCTTGTTGGCACCTAATGTCGCCCAAAATTAAGCAATCAATAAGGATGTCATATAGTGACCGTAGTTGGATCTTTTGGGGAAGAGGTTTCGTATAAAGAAAAGTACAAGTCAATCATTGAATATTTGAATCATTTGTTAAGTTTGCTAAACTTACATATCCGCGTTTTAAATCAACCAACGAGTTTGTAAGCAATTTACACAACTTACTAGTTTGCTCACAACTCCAGCCATGGACCAAACGAGTCTAGAATTGACTTTGAAGAGTTCTTTGTGTTTGGAATTCGTTTAACAAAACCTATCTGTAGGGCACTGGGAAGAATTGATTGCTTTATAGGTGAAGATAAATTTTTTTTCAACATGTTAGTTAATACACCTCCTAGGTGAAGGAAGTGAAGGGATACAACTCCAGGCTTACCAACTAAAGCACAAAAGTGATCTCACAATAAGGATTTAGTGAAGATATCAGCAAGTTGTAGAGAGGAATTGACATATCTAGTAGTAATATTTCCAGCAGCAACTTTTTTTGTGTACAAAATGATAATCAATTTCTACGTACTTGGTACGACCATGATAAACACAATTTATGCTCATGTATAAGGCATAAGGCTGTCATTGTACAAGGATGGTGGTTTAGGAATGGATATACCCATGTCATGAAGAAGAGAACACAACCAGGAAAAGATCAGTGGTAGCTATAGTCATAGACCTATACTCAACTTCTGAACTTGATGGTGAGATTGCATGTTGCTTCTTAGTTGTCTAGGAAATAAGATTCAGACCTAGAAAACACACACGTGCCTGTAGTAAACCAATGAGTGAGAGGGCAAATAGCTCAGCCAGCATCCCAGTAGGCAAACAAGAGAAAGGATTTAGACTAGACAAGATGTAAATGAAATCTCTTGTGCCTTGAACATAACATAAAACTTGTTTGAGGAGAGAATAAAGGATTAAGCATCTATTGGACTAAAATGTTAACAGCATAGGAAAGATTAGGTCATGTGATAGTTAAGTATTGTAATGCACTAACAAGAACTTGATGCAAAATGGAATTAGAAAATGCAGGTGAAACTATTACAACATTTGTGGCCACTATAATAGGCATCAAGATAGGTTTGCAAGTGTCTGTTGCTGCTTTTCAACGAATATCAAATGCATACTTTTGTTGAGAGAAATGTAGACCATTATTGGTATATGTAACCTTGATGCGAAATAATGGTGAGACCCCAAATCCTTCACAGTTGATTCTTGACTAAGAGATGTGCAGGATTTATTGGCTCAAATTCAAGAAGATTAAAAATTTTGGTTTTGCTTAATATTTGGTGTTAGTGTTCATCTTTGTTTAGGATTTAGTTTTCCTATCTTGATATGATTTGTGTTGATGTGTGGCGTATAAAAAGGTTTGTTTTGTTAAGGTTTGAGTATGAGAGAAAAATCAATTATTGTGAAGAGGCAATATGTGAAGGTTTTGGGACGGATGAAAGGTCCGAAGGCTGAAAAAGGCAAGGATAAGAAGCCTTTTGTGATTCTTATATCTTGTAATTGTGTGAGAGCAAAATTTGTGATTATTAATAGCATGTAGAAGATCCATAAGCCAACGTGAATATTAAGGAAATACTTCTACTGTAATCTCTATATTTTATTTGAGTTAATTTCTATCATCTATGGATATAGGCTAGTTAAAAACCAAACCATGTTAAATTTATATATGTCTAATTAATTATGTTTGTTGCACCACTACTTATGATGGGTGATTGAGAAAAAAATTTTCAACAAATGGTATCAGAGCTTATTGTTTGGTCTTTGCATGATAGAGTGTATGGTTTGATGCTTAGCATAATAGAGCATTTTGATTGTTTGGTGGAGTTCTAGAGAATCGTCTTAGGGATGTTTGACAATGGTTGCGACATTATACTAATGGCTCGGTGCAAGTTTGAAGATTGAAGATTTTGTTTGTATGTGTTGATATTTGTGATACTGGTGTTTGGAGTCTTGTTCATGTTATTCATAGACATTTGTGTTTACTGCTATGTTCATGTTTTGGCAATATTCATTGCCTTCTTGTTTATGATCATGATTGTGTGTTCATGATGTTCATTTTCATGGTAAAGAATTGAGCTATAGTGAAGATTGTTAAGTTTGTTGACTCAAATTCAAGAAGCTTAGAGATTTGGTTTTGTTTAGGATTTGTTGTTCGTTTTCTTATTCGTTTAGGATTTAGTTTTCCTATTTTGATGTGGTTTGTATTTGTGTGGCCTATAAAAAGACTTTTTGTATTAAAGTTTAAGTATAAGAGAAAAACTAATTGTTGTGAAAAGGTAAAATATGAAGGCTTTAGGAGGGAGATGGGTCATAAAGACTAGATAAGGCTAAAATGAAAAGCTTTTTATGATTTTTATATCTTGTAATTGTGTAAGGGCAAGATTTAGTGTTATCAGAAATGTGTAGGAGATTCACAGGTTAACGTGAGCACTAAGGACATACTTCTACTATAATCTCTATATTTGATTCGAGTGAATTTTTCTCATATGTGAATGTAGGCTAATTAAAGGTCGAACCACTTTAAATTTTTATGTGTCTGATTGATTATGTTTGTTGTTTTGTTGTGCAAGATGAGTGATTAGGATGTTAATTGGAAAAGCCCCATATTTGCTTGGTTATAGAGGCAATTTGGGAAATTGAGTTTTTGGGGATTCTAGGCCGGCAGGCATTTTGACCAAAGGCAAAAGAGAAGAAGATGAAATTTGGCTCATTTGCACTTAAAACCCTCAAGTTTATGAGTTTCTGTTAGTTAGCCTAAATGTTTCATGTTTGTACAATATGGTTACTTACAATAACTAAGGTGAAGGCCACCATGACATTGTGTGTCCAAGTAAGGCCTTTGACGATGTCATATCAGCCATTCTCATTGAAGATAAAAAAGAAACTAATGAAATAAACATTGATAAGATATGTTGTATGAGGTATGGGACTTTAAGATGACTTGATCAATTGAGATAATGGACTATCTTGTGACAACCATTGATAGACTCCATTTAGTGAGTAAAGTTTAAGATCATTGTCATGAGTTTTAGTTATTTAGAAGATGATTTTTATAGTAATTTAGTCTCTTTTTTGTAGATTGGTGTACGTTGGAAAGTTGAGTGGAAAAAAAAAAGCAAAAAAGTAGAGAAGGAAAGCATCAACGCCAACTTGGCATCATAGTACATGAGCCCATTAATAGCGGCATTGATTTGGCAGTGACAAGGGATGAAGAATGTAAAATTCTAGAGGCAATACAAAGTAATCCCAAACTCAAATGTGCCACTCTGTCTATATGATTTCTCACTTTGAGGAGTTGCGGAGTATAAATAGTTGGCTTTATTCAAGGGTTTACGAGGTTTTAGGGAAAACAAATGAAAAGATTAAAAAAAAAGTTAGAGAGTAAGGAAATGGCCCACAGGCTTCAAAGGCAAGATTCAAGATATTAAACTTGGCGCCTGAAGATCAATTTTTCTCATAAAAGAATTATTTTTCTTCTTCCTTTGTTATTTTCATTTTAATGTCAGAATTTTGGATGATTGTTTTGAAGGTTTATTTTATGTTGTTTAGTAGCTAATTTTCTTTACTTTCTTAAGGGACATGAGAATCTTGTTGATGCTTTAATGCATATTTAATTTTTATCTTCGATCATCATCTGTTTCTTGTTGATTTTTTTTTTTTTTTGTGATTAACAATACTTTGTGACTGATGGTTTGTTTCTTGATATGAGTTTGTCTTTATGAGAAGAAACTTATATTAGAAGATAGAGAAAAAACTGACTAACTTAACTTGAAGATTGAGATAGCCAAGCATCTAGGAGCTGAATAGACAAAAATTGAGCATAAAATCTTTTAGTTTTAGGTAGAGTAAAAGATTACATCTAAAATTAGACAGGTTTAGAATAATTTGTCTTCAAGAGATGAAATTAGACAATAGTAAATTCTCTTACAAAATAGGATAGTAGAAAGAAGATAAAAGTTAGATGGCATTAATACTAGACAAGAAGATCTAAACCTAGGAAAGTACTTTGTAGTATTGATTTTCATTAATTTCTCAAGTATTATTTACTTTGAATTTAGTTTAGTTTTAATTAATAAGTTAGAATTAATTAACTCTAGTTGTTATCTTATTTATTTTTATTACTGCTTTGTTGTGTTAATCTATTCCATTCAATTCCAATTCTTAGTTCAATTCATTCTTACAAATTATAGCTAAGTTAACTTATTCACTCAATCCCTATAAACACAATACTTTAATATTCATCATTATCTTAAAACTTGATGACTTGTGCACTTGTAAATTCGTAACAAGTTTTTGGCGTTGTTGTCAAGGATTGTGTTAGAATTATTTTTACTATAGTTAGTTGGTGTTTATTTTTAGTTATTTTTTAATTTTATTTAAAATTAAAATTAACTAGTCTTAGGTTTTCTTTTGATCTTTTGGGTGCAATTTCTATTGTTATTTGTCTATGCCTAAAACTTCCATAGGTGCTGATAAATAATATACTTCTGAATTAGAGAGAATAGTCAAATTCATTTAAAACTAAGGGAAGATAAAGAACCAAGTCAAAGTTGCCAAGTTAGCAAAGAGACTAGCTTAACTTGAGAGAGCTAGATTGGTACCTAGAGCTAACAACAATGGTAGATAAAATAACAATAGAGTGGTGGAAGTCGGGTATGAAAAGCTAAACCAAAGACTGCTCCAGGATTACCTTCAACCCATGGATAGTTAACAATTTCTATAGAATTCAAAGGGCAGTTGTCAATGCAAGGAACTTTCACATTCCTCCAGGCTTGATAGATTTGCTAAAAATGAGCTAGGTTGGTGGTGCTCCTCTTAAAGATCCTAATGACCACCTAGCTAACTTTTAAGAGTTGAGTGACACAATTAGAATTAAAGAGGCTACTTTCAATAATATTAGACTTACACTATTCCTCTTCCCTATCTGAGATAAGGCAAAGAACTAGCTTCACACAACTTTAGTCGACAGAATGACCACTTGGTAGAAGGTTGCTCAGAAATTTCTCATCAAATTTTTTCCTTCGGCAAAGGTTGCAAAGTTAAGTGCTGAGATTGGCACCTTCAGACAGCATAGTTTTGAGTCATTGTATGAAGCTTAGGAAAAATACAAAGATTTTTTTAAAAAGTGTCATCATCATGGATACCAAGATGGAGTGCAAATTGATATGTTCTACAATAGGCTAAACTGACAGACAAGTACCATTGTTGGTGCTACAGCTAGTGGAACACTCATGTCCAAGACTTCTCAGGAGACATACTATCTTTTGGAGATGTGACATCCAATAGCTACAAGTAGCCTTTTAAGAAAGTTATTGGAAAGAGATGAGGTGCCGATAAGGAAGATCAATTAACTCATCTATCTACTCAAGTTTCTACATTAACTAACCAATTTGCAAAGTTTATGATCAAAGATAAGAAAACTGAGGAGGTTGTAATTGAGAGCTCTTATTTTTTTATCAATCTAAGGAAGATCTAGGGCAAGTTAAATTTTTGAACTAGATAGGTTATGGGTATAAACCTAACCCAATGCAAGGGCAATATAATCAAGGCTTCAGAAATAAAGACAATTTCAATTATAGAGGAAAGAATAATATGGCTCAACCACAAAGTTATGGTCTACTCTATTTAGAGAAGAAATCTTCCTTCGAGGACATAATTAGTGCTTTTTTTACTGAGACTAAAAATAGATTTTCTAAGAATGAAAGTGATATTGATGCTTTAAAGGTACAAATGTCTAGAATTGGAACCTCTGTAAAAAATTTGGAGGTGTAGACAGGTCAATTAGCTAATATAGTTGGGTTTTTTACACAAAATATCCTCCCAAGAAATACTAAGGTAAATCTGAGATAGCATTGTAAGGCCATTACCCTTAGGTGTAAGAAAGAGTAGCAAAAATGCAACCTAAGATCAAACCAAATAAGGTTTCTTCCCCTAATAATGAAGAGAAAGTTACAAGGAGAAGACTGAAGGTAATCAAAAGGAGGAAGCTGTAAGGAAGATTCCCATTCAGTAAAAGGACAAGTAGAAATCAATTCCTCCATCAATCATTCTATATCCTCAAAAGTTTTAAAAGAAAAAGATGAATAAGCAATTTTCCAAAATTTTTGATATTTTTAAAAAGTTTGAGATTAATATTCCTTTGATTGATACTATTGAATAGATTTCTAATTATGCTAAGTTTATCAGGGACATTGCATCTAGGAAAAGAAAAATTGGAGATTTTGAAACTATGTATTTAATTGAGGATTGCAATGCCTTTTTGTAGAAAAATTCATCCCAAAAGTTGGAAGACCCTATTTATGATGGCTCTCCTAGTTGGTTAATCAAGTAAGTGTTTATTTTACTTTGATTAAGTATTTATTAAATTAAGTACCTCAAGTTAGCACTTTGATAAGCAAGTAAGGTAAGCTTAATTAAGTAAGTGAGTTCCTAAATGTGATTTGGCATAGTTAATCAAGATCATTAGTTATTCTAGCTTTTAGAACCATCCTTGTGAGTTTTGAGAAGCTTTTAGCATCTTTCAGAGCAAAGGAAAGTTGGTTTTAAGTGTGAGTTAGTGACCCATTTAAAGCATTTGAGAGCTTGTGGACTTAAGTGCAAGAGAGGAAGAAGTTCTTAAGTGAAGGGGAAAGAAAGTATAAGTTTGCTAAGTCTTCTTCCTTAGCCATTTGTTTTCCAAGCACCATTTTCGTGGCTCCTCTTTCTACACCAAATTCACAGCCCAAAGCTTCATTTTCTTGCAAATTTCCATCAATTTAAGGAAGCCCAAGGTGTTGGTAGGAATTCTCAAGCTCATTTGTTGTTGTTCTAGCTCAAGTTTGCTCTTTGGTGCTAGTTTGGATTCAAATTCATGGGTAAGCTTCTTGGGATCATTTGGATTGATTCTAGGTTGTTTCTAGAGCTAGAAATGGTCTTAGTTTGATTGGGTTGGATGCCAAATTGCATTGGTTTTAGGTGTGGAACTCAAAGAAGCTTGATTGAGCTAAGGATGATTGTGTATCAATGCTTGCTTTCGTGGCTAAATTGAGGTAAGGGTTCAAGTAATTAAGCTCAAATAATGCATGGTTTGGTAGTTTTGTGTGTGGGAATGAGTTAGGAACAAGACCCATTTCGTTTGGATTGGAAATGAGAGA
Organism: Aquilaria sinensis; assembly: GCA_005392925.1. Taxonomy (NCBI): domain Eukaryota; kingdom Viridiplantae; phylum Streptophyta; class Magnoliopsida; order Malvales; family Thymelaeaceae; genus Aquilaria; species Aquilaria sinensis. The sequence continues at coordinate 157,922 of SMDT01003303.1, forward strand.
GTTTGAGTAGTTTAAGTGCAAGAACGCAGCTGTCGCGCAACGCAGAAAACGGCGTTGGCGCCGCAGCGCCAGACGTGAGTGTACTGGCGCCGCAGCGCCCCACAGAAAACGGCGTTGGCGCCGCAGCGCCAGGAACATGTGCATTGGCGCCGCGGTGCCAGGAGGCGATTTTTCACTCAGGAAGTTTTGTTCGCCGGCGCTGAGATTTTGCTCTATGGCGCCGCAGCGCCAGAGGCAACTTTATGAAATGTTGGCCCATTTTTCCGGCCATCTTAAGAGTGACTTAGACTCTCGGTTTCTATTCCTAGGCTATTCTAAGACGTTCCATAGCCTCGGTTGGGTCTAGAATTCATTCCTAGAGCGGGAATTGTGCATTATTTAAGAGGTAGTCAAGTTGTGTGGTTAAGAACAAAAGTGTGACTTGGTGGCTAAGTTATTCATAGTGCTTAAGCTTTTAGATGAGCATTAAGGGGATTTAAGTGGGTTTTTAGACTCTTTATTGGCCGTATAGAGCGTCATTTACATATGGTCAATGAAGAGAAAAACCTAAGTCGATCCCAACCGAACCATTTGGTTTGGTAAGCAAGCCACTAGTAGTGTTCTGAGTTAAACCTTGAGGGTTTGGCTAGTTAAACCACATAGGAAGACTACCCTGTACAATAAGTTAAGGGTAAAGGCGGGTAAGTTTGAGATAGGTGACGACCTACTCTAGAACCCGTAAGTGGGACTTAAGTGAGGTAAAGTATCCGGGATACGAGGGCCAGTATCTCAAGTACCTCCGCCGTTTGAGCTCACGGCAAAGTTTTAAGGCACCTAGAGTGCAGAAAGTCCCAAGTGCATATATTGTGTGCATTTCATACCATACATCCATACATTGCATATCTTATATTTTGTTGATTGTTTGAGTTGTTTGTTGATTGAATTGCTTGTTTGGTTGCTTGGTTGCCATATTGCATAGTGTTGTTGCATTTTTCCTTGCAGGTATTCAAGGGATCCTTACTGAGTACTTTCAAGTTGTTTGAGTTTTTGTTGGTTGAATTGCTTGTTTGGTTGCTTGGTTGTCATATTTGCATAGTGTTGCTGCATGTTTCCTTGCAGGTATTCAAAGGATCCTTACTGAGTACTTTCAAGTACTCATTCCCTTAAGTCTTATTGTGCAGGTTCTAACTCCGAGCCTAATCACTAGGTGATAGCTAAGGCCTAAGCTTTCTGTTTTGCAGGTATGTCTCTTGAGAATCCTAGTGATTCTAAGTTACTTGTGGTATAAGTTATGTGCTAACCAAGTTGTGCCTTTACAGTGTAGAGGCTAAGAGTACACAAGAACAAGATCTAGTGAAGGGTTTACACTTGGAGCTTGGTATAGCTCAAGGTGGGACTCAAGTAGTTGATCTTAGTTAGTAGTTTTTGTCTCTTGTACATAGTACTTTGTGTACTAAGTAAGTTGCCTCTAATAGGTTACATTGTGATGTAAATCCATTTTGTTACTTTTGGGTGCATGCTAGAGGTGTAATGTATGCACAAACTGTTACTTGTAGTTAAAGCAACCAGTATTTTCAAAGTCTTGGCACATTTTATATATGTTTTAGTGAAATGCTCGAGCAATGTTTTTAATCCACGATTTATAAAATTCGTTTGCATTGCCAGGACAGAAGCATGCATAACTTAAAGTGAGTAGGCTAAGAAACTAGTTGCATATAAATTGTTTAATTTATATTGACAAGTAATAGTTAGCCAATAGTAACTAGTGGGATTCATAATCCCTAAGGGCCTACAAGATTAGGGGCACTGGGGCCCCGTTCCGCGACACTATTAGTTTTACTATTCTGTGTGTAATTGAGAACTCATTTTTTAACAAAGTTTTGTGTCACCTAAGAGCAAGTATTAATCTTATGCCTTTATCTATTTTTGAGAAATTAGGAATAGGTAAAGTGAGATCGTCTACTATTTGCCTTCAATCGGTTGATAGATCTTTCACTTATCCGAGAGAAATAGTAAAAGATGTACTTGTGAAAGTTGATAAATTTATTTTCCCTTTGAACTTTGTTGTTTTAGATATAGAAGAAGACCATGAGATTCCTATCATTCTAGGTAGACCATTTTTGGCTTCAGGTAAAGCTTTGATTAATATGAAGTAATGACAAGTTATTCTGAACGTTGAAGATGAGAAAATAGTTTTCAACATATTCAAGACTCTTTAGCAACCAATTGATGTGTCCATTTCCAACCGAATTGATTTGGTAACTCCTTGTGTAGTAACATCTCTTTTTTCTATTATTTCTAAAGATCCGTTGATAATATGACTAAAAGATAATTATGATGAGTGCAATTTTTTAGAAGTCTTATATAGTAACTGCTTTGAACTTTTTTGTACATTTAAAGTTAGTTTCCTTGCCTCCTAGATATGATCCCTTATTCTTTCTTTTTTCCACATTATGGACAATGTTGGATTTGAGTTTGAGGGGAAGCATTAGGGTTACACAAAGTAATTTCATTTTAGTGCTTGTAATTTATTTATTTGAGTTTTTTTTCTATTTTTTATTTTATTTTATTTTTTATTTATTTAGGTGAGTCCAATGCATATGCATTTTTGAAGATTTTGGAATTGATGATAAGAAATGATGAAACAATTTAGTTAAATTAATGATGTTTTGGACGTTCCTTAAGTTTAAGTGTTATTGGTCAGATTGAAACTTTGTGTTGCTTTAATGCCTCTATATTTTTTAACATATGAAAACAACTCCACTATTATGAATATTTGATTGAATAAACAAGCCAGCAATTGTTGGCAATATGTAATTGACTTGAAATATTTGCTTGATTAATGTTTTATGGCTAGAGATTAAAGTAAATGGTAAGCTATTTGCTCTAATGATTTGGGTGCTTAGTAAGCGCGGGTCTTCTTCTATAACAAGAGTCGATCTTCACATAAAATGGTACTTAAATTATGAGTCTGCAAAACACCATTGATTTGTATTGGACTAGTAGTTCAGGTATCTGGATAAAGCCTTGCTGTTACAAGTATTTAATGGAAAGGAATAAAAGAGGGAAGAACCTAAAAAAAAAAAAAGAATAGAAGAAAAGAAAATGAAAAGGAAAAAGTTGTTATTTTTATAAATCGACTAGATTGTTGATATAATAAAATATATTAATTGAGCAAAAAACAATGGGAAAAGTGAGATATTTAGAGTTGGTAAATGTTAAAGGTGTATGCTAACAAGCTTACTTCATGGCAGTATTTGACGATGGTGAATTAGTTTTTAAAAGAGCACACACTTATGTAGAGGTATCTTGGTGAGATAAAATGATGATTCAGTTGAGAAGCTAGGCTTAAGGGTATTTGGACTTCTATTGCTTGATTAATTAACGATCTTTGAGGTTTCAAGTCTTATAATTGACATGTGTAAGTAATTGTTATGTTTATGTAAAGTCTTATGAGGAGTGTTTTGTTCTATTTGCTCGAAGAGGACCAAATGTTTAAGTTTTAGGCTATTTTATAAAGTCCATTTAGTGAGTAAAGTTTAGAATTGTTGTCATGAATTTTACTTATTTAATAAATGAGAGAGTTGTGTGAAAAAAAGGCAAAAGAGGTAAGGAAGAAAAGCATCGACATAAGCCCATCAACAGCGATGCCGATTTAACGTGAACAAAGGATGAAGCACGTAAAATTCAAAGCCAATACAAAGCGAGGCCAAAGTAATACAAAGTGATGCCAAACTCATACAAGGGTTTGGGGGCTTTGGGGAAGAAAAATGAAAAGAAAAAAAAATTGGAGAGCAGGGAGACGACACAAAGGCTTCAAGGGTGAGATTAAAGAGATTCAACCCTTTGCTTGAAGATTAAATTTTCTCGGAAGTATTTTTTCTTCTTCCTTCGTTAATTTCTTTTCAATGTCAGAATTTTGGATGATTGTTTTGAAGGTTTTTTTAATCATGTTTAGTAATGAAATTCCTTTCCATGAAATCTTGTTGATGTTTTAATGTATATTTAATTTTTATCTTAAATCGCCATCCGTTTCTTGTTGATTTTCTCTTGTGATTAACAAAACTCTATGGCTAGGAGTTTATTTCTTGATATGAGCTCATCTTTGAGAGGAGAAACTTATGTTAAAAGATAGAGAGAAAATTGGCTAGATCAACTTAAGGATCAATAGACCCAAGCATCTAAGAGGCTAAATAAATAAAACATTGAGTGTAAAATCTTCTAGTTTTAAGTAAAGTAAGAGATCATCACTAGAATTAGATGGCCTTGGGATGATTAATCCTTGAGTGAGGAGATTAGACAATAGTAAATTCGCTTATAAGATAGAATAGTGGAAAAAAGATAAAAGTTAGATAGCATTGAGACTAGACAAAAGGATCTACACCTAGGAGAGCGTTTTGTGGTATTGATTTTCTTTAGTTTCTTGAGTTATCAATTTGTTTGAATTTAGTTTTCAATAAATAAGGTAGAATTAATTAACTCTAGTTGTTATCTTATTTATTTTTATTTACAACTTTGTTGCGTTAATCTATTCCGTTGATTTCCATTTCTTAGTTCAATTCATTCCTGCAAATTATAGCTAAGTTTAGCTTGTTCATTTAATCCCTGTGTAGATGATATTCTAATTTTTATCACTATATTAAAACTTGATGGCCTATGTATTGTAGATTTGTAACAACTATAAAAGCGAGGGACTTTATATAGATTTTACTAGAGATTTTTGCCTCCAAAGAGGTAGGTTTGAACCGTGTCCTGTTGTGGTCTTGGATAAGCAAATATTCCTCATTTCTCTATATTAAAGTACCTTCTTCCTTATATACCTTGAAAAAAATGTTTTTGATACAAAAAAAAATAATCGGTAATTAAATTTTCCCCTTGATGCTTACCTTAAGTTACACTTTATCTTCTCCTGTTTTAGAAACATCTTAAAAGCCTTAAAAGATTTTAAAAAGCCTGCACTCATTCCCTTGTTGTCACTTTTAGAATTTAGAATCAATGGATTAATTATATTTTGAGACTATAACTTTTATTTATTTTTATAGGTTTTCTCCTTAACAAATAAATTGCTTCATTACTTTTTTTTTTCAACTGACATAATATATTTATATCATTATTTTTTCTTATGATTTAATTATTTACTTTTCATAGTTTATATGTATGTTCTTTTATATTTTTAATTTTTTAACCACCTCTAATAAATAATGTCATTTTGGTTTTTAAAATTGGTTGTTACTTTCTATCTTCTTCACCTTTTTCAAAACTTGTAATGGTAACTATTAAAGCAAAAATCAAAGAAATGATACAACACGATTTTATAATAATATGAAAATTTTAAATTCACTTTTTTCAAGCAAATGGAACATTTGATCACTTTAATATAATTTTAGTTTTATATAGTTATTACTTAATTAATTAATTAATTATTTTTTAAGAAGCTCTCATTTAATAAAATGTTTCTTGATTTTCTTAAATAAGAAAGGCACTAGCCCTTGGAATAATGGTGATGGCTAAAAGATAGAATACAACAAAGAGCAATGTTGTTTATTGAATAACACCATTTCTTGGGCAAGAATAATGAAAAAAAAATAATTGGGAGATGATAAGTGGAAATAAACAACATATATATATATATATATATTTTAAAAAAGACAAGTAATGAAATGATTTATATGTTAAGAAGAAAACTTAAATAAGAAAATGAGAACTAGAGTTGGGGTCTCAAAATGTAATTAATCCATTAATTTTATTATTAAGAAAAAAGACTATAAGAGGTAAATATAAGTTTTTTAAAACCTCACGAAGCTTTTAAAAGACTTTTGAAATAAGAGGGACAAAGTATAATTTAAGGTAAAATTGTAATTCTCCCAAAAAAAAATTATATAAGTTAATTAGTTAAACCATAAACATGTGCTATATCAATCATGTGTACTTATAATATATAATCACAGATATATCTAAATCCAAATGTCAATTATGTGGGGTCATCAAACATTGATTTTATTCCAATAATAAGATCAATAATAATAGCTAACATGAGTCTTCCTATTGACCGAATGTTTTGTATCGGACTTAAAATATTTGTAATTTACGGTCGGTCACGAGCTCTATAATCTATTACGTGTGCAGAATAAACGGCCAAATCATCAAGCACGATCTCAACTGTCCAATTCCAACTCCGCCTACCTGAACAATTGGAAATATTTCCAGCTGGATCCAGCTAAGGAAAAACAATTTCGTCAAAGAAAAGGCTAATTTACAAAAATTTTCCTAAGGTTTGTATGAACGGTGGCCTCTTATTTTGGAGACATACACTTTACTCCCAAGCTACATCATAATTGACACCATCAAGGGAAAAATTATTATTATACAAAATTATGGTTATTTTATCTTATCAATCATCTTCATCTTTTTTTTTTTTTCCATTTCTTCTTCTTACTTCCCCATAAAACTTTTTTAGGCAGAAATATCAAATTTACCACTAATGTTTTGGGTTGGAAGCAGATATGTTATTATAGGTTTTTTTTAAAAAATAAGTCAGATATGCCACTGAGGTTTTAAATTAAAAGTATATATGCCACTAACCGTTAAAAAGTTAACAAAAAATGTTAAAAAACTAACAAAAAATGTTAAAAGTAACTAGTTTTAAAATTTTAGAGTGATAATGCAAGTTTTAATAAATTTTAATAACTTTTTGTAATTAGACTCTCTTAATCTTTCTCGAATGTTGATGAGAAGATTAGATAGCAGAGATAGAAGGAGGGCAGTGACGGGGTTGGAGCATTGGTGGCAGAGATAGTGACAGGGCTAAAGTGCTAATGGCTTTTGGTAAAAATCTTAAAGATCCTGATATTTTTTTAAAGATACATTATAACCCCAAGAGTTCAAAATTTACTATTTTTACATTTTTCCGTTTTTTTCTAATTGGCAGTGGCATGTTCGGCTCATTTTAAAACATTAGTCTGAGATTGGGCAAAAAAAAAAAATTATAGTAGCATATCTGCTTCTTACCCAAAACATTAGTAGCAAATTTGATATTTCTGCCAATTTTTTTTATCACCGTTAGCAGGAGTATCACTTGGTTCATCCAATATTCTATGGCGGACAAATCCGAGTAATCTATTTTGGTGTTAACGGATCAAGCGGAGTGTAAAAATCAGTGAGGCAAAGGTGGTGAGGTGTCTTTAAATAATGGACTAGGTGTACATTGGTGTCTTTTTATTTTTTGTTCTGTTTGAGTAATCATCCACATTTTGTGATTGGATGGTTTATTAGTCCAACCATATGTTGGTAAGCTAGTCCAATGAAGTATTGGTTTGCTAGTCTGTTAGTTTGTTTTTTTGTTTATTTTCTTGATTTATCTCTTTTAGCTTGCAAGCTTAGATACCGGATATGTTTTGGTTATTCATTTTACAGTATTATAGGAACTGAAAAACGTATAAGATTTATGGTTAAGCTTAGAGTCACCTGTTATATTTCTCTTTTTTTTTTTTTTTTTTGTATAGACTGGTCATATTTATATAGTACATACTGTATGTACCATAGTGAATGAGAATGACCTTTCATAAAAATAAAAAAAAAAAGCTTAAGAACTAGTAGTATTAGACCTTTTAAGTTTACTGGAAACATATAGTCCATCTGCTCCTTGTTGTTTAATAAATTTACATTTTGTGTGGAAATTAAAGTATGATAAATTTTGTTACTTTTTTCAATTTTACCCATGTAAATGTCATTGACTCAACTGTCCTGTTCAAACTTTAGTGACTCTTTTGAAATTTTTACTAAAATTCTGGTGTCAATTTGAAATTTTTTTGAAAAACATAAGGATTAAAATGGTAATTCTCAAAATTATAAACATTAAATTGTAATTTTCAAAGAATTTAGGGACTAATATAATAAATTAAAAGTTGAAAATGAGGGTAGTATGATAAATTGAATATAAAAATTTTCCAAACATAGAAATGGTCTAGAAAAATTTTGACTGCCTCTTAGAGCAAATGTTGCATGGAATCTAGGATAGAGAAAGCACGATATATGAAGTAAAGAGTAATTGCATTTTTAACTAAACCTTTGGGTGTTTTTTGTAGTTTGCGCTAAAGAGGGGGGAGGGGGGAACCTTTGTACGTGCACAATTATTATTCGCATATAGTAGTTGCTGACAACGAGTTCTTATCTGATAATGAGTAACAAATAACAGAGAAGTGGACTGATGCCACAAAACTTATTAGGTACAACTTAATGATTATTATAAGAAGCAAAGACCACGTAATCAAATTTCTCAAACAACCATAATCGTCTGTTAATTTTCTTTTGAATTAAAACATAATCATCACAGCTCCAATAATGATAATTAATTTAAGGGAAAAATACCAAAAAAACCCACCGTAATTATGAGTCTGGATCCTATTACTTACTATAGTTTATGGCGGTTTCAATTTTATCATCAAAGTCATAATTTGGTGCGAAATTAACCACTGTGCAGTTAGTGGCATTGAGCTGTAAACAGAATATGGACTGTACATACTGACGTGACATTGAAACTGGCTCCTCTCACTTTTCTTCCTCTCTATCGTCGTCATCATCCTCCTCCTCTTCCTGCAATGCCACTATCGTTCCTTCTTTATGCTATGTCTTCTTCCAAGCCCACCAGTCTCCCCATCACCAACTCCCTCCACTGCCTACATGACCACCTTTACCAATTCCTTTTTCGAGCCTAGCCTCCTTTTTGGTCTTCAATTTTGGTAGCGACGGGGTGGTGGTTTTAGGGCAATTAGAGGCTTGGGCCACGAAAGGGGTAATGATGACGATCTCATGATGAATAAATGACATGCAGGGGTGGTGACAGACAGTGGATTTTACAAATGGTTCCTTTTCCAATTGAGTGTCACTAGTGGCTAACAACACCAGTAATGACGACACAAATTAAGGCTTGAACAACAGTAAATAGAGTGATGTTGGATGACGGCAATGAGGCATGGTTAGGCTAAATTGGTGGCAGGATTGGAGAAGGATGGAGGCAAGGACGAGTTATGCAATCTCATCTTGTTCTTTGTTTTTTCTTCTTGTTATTATTATTATTATTGTTATTTTGTGTTGCCGACGGTGGGAGGCAAAATGGACAATGGTGGATTAGGGTTGGAAGTGGTGGAAGGAGGTTGGGTAATAGACATGGTTGACACGGTGGGAAATCCATAGTTCAGGTGCTTAACTATGGTAAGTTATTTGGTACATGTCCCTAATTATGGAGTTTTTGTGTTTTATATATTTGGCATATCGTTTTGTCCATTTGTCATGCAATCACATTTAAATAGAATATTCTACCATTTAACAAAATATATTCATTGTCATTACAGTATGGCTATTTATTGGTCCCAATTTAAAACTTTGTGGTTGATTTGGTATTAAATTATGACTTTAGTGATGCAATTTGAACAACTTTAAACTATAGTAGGCAATAAGATCTAGAACCATAAATATGGTAGGTTTATTTGGCACTTTTCCCTTAATCTAAATGCAATAGGTTAATTACTAAAAAAAAACAAAAAGGAAAATCAATAGGGTAACAATTTATCCCTTGGCCTATATTGGTAGATTATGAACGGCTGGTACTTGGTATTGTGTCACATGGACATATACGACGACTTAAAATGCGTCCCACTGGCAAATTACTATTTTCCATAAATGCATCTAATACAGCTAAATATTAATTTCTTTTTTTTTTGTTTAGAATAATATCAATTTTTTTAATCTTTACTAGTAACATCTACTGTTTAGACATTATTTTTGTCATAATATCATCATTAAGGTTGACAGTAAGAAGAAGGATCGGCTGGGCTTGGCATGATTGCCTAGCATGTAGTGAACAGAGATCCTGCACACAAAGATAATGTCAGAACCCCAGGATGTATTCCCTGGGGGGAAATCCTTCGAAGATCAAATTAGTTTCCGGTGGATAAAGAGATGTAACAAAGAGTTTAGTAAGAAAACCTCATACCTCAAGATTGGAGAACAGTCTGGCTTATATAGCCGAAGTGAGATTTGTGATAATCGCCTTATGATAGAAATATTTGAATCAATCCTGTAATTATGGGATTCTCTTCCTATATTGGATGGGTTTCCTCTTTCAACCTGCTGGATCTCTTATTTTGGGCTTATTTCATGCAGATAAGGGTTCTCAGGTTGGGCCCATGTCTTATAAATAGCTCTCATTCCCTAAGAAAATATGGGCTGGGGTCCTGCATTTTCATAACATTGATAACTAAAGACTTCATCATTGCATTTTCCTAATTTTTTCTGGGAAGGGTTATGACCCTTCTCCTTTTCCGCGCTACTGTTGAGTTCCCATGCATCATCATTTTTAGGGGGTGTGATGCCTCATTTAACAACTTAAGTCATGAAAATGTCGATGTTTTTTTGGTGACCTCCCACTATCCATTATCCTTGCTACATGTGGCAATTCTAATGGCCGGGCGAGAAGACGAGGTGACGTCCATTAAATGCACTTACAGAGAAATGACTTGACATGACTGTTAGGCGATTGCTAATGGCCACATGTCCTTCTCTTAGTGGGTTAAAAATCAGCCATGATTATGTGGCAATTTTCGAGGAGGTACTTGATCGCGTGGGTGTGTCTATATATAAAACATACGGTTCTCTTCTCTGCCAATTTCACCATTCTACTACTCTTAGTTTTCCTAAGTTTTCTTCTGAGATCTACACTTATTCCTGTTCAGAGTTCTTTTTCAACATCTGTTCGGTTGTTCCTTCATTTTTCTCATTCCTTTTTTTAGAGGCAATTTTAATTAGATAGTGCACTTTTTCTTATGCTTGTTAATTTTTTGATCCTTCTGGTACTTTTGCTTTGACCTGGGTTATGTCTTTTGCCATTTTGGTGGCATTTGGTCATTCATCTACCGTTCATCATAGGTTGGCAACAGCCTGATGTACCCCACAATGGTTTTTCTAGATGGAGTCTCCAAAATCATCTACCAGGGCTATTGCCAGTGAGGTTCCTACCACTCTTGTCAAGGTTGACTCTGCAAAAGGTCCATTCACCCCTAACTTGGCGGCATTAAGGAGAATAAGGACTCAACTTACCGAGAAGACCTTGCCCACGAACCTTTAAAGATTTTTCTGGCCTAATGGCATCATGGCTGCCCTCCCCCACAAATAGGTACTAATAGATGGATGCCTCGCTAATTGTAATAAAAGGGCCAACATCTTTACCATTTTTACGGGGTAGCTGCAAGTGGGGCTTTGTTTTCCCCTTCACCTATTGGTGGATCAAATTTGTGAACATTACCAAATTCCACCGTTGTAGCTGGTGTCGAATTACTTTGTACATATTAATAGCTTTATCATCTGTTGCAAAATGGAGATGGTGGATCCCCTACTAGAGGTATTACATGTTTGAAGAAAGATTCAATATTCTTCTATGTCGCCCCCATAATCGAAGCGGAAATAAATCTTTTGCCATCGTTAGTTGTAAGGATTCGTGGGTGGGATAGAAGGACTGTTTTTTCTTTACTTTAAGGGAGCTGGAGTGGGGCTTCCCTTATGAGTTAAAAAAAAATCCTCAATAAGCCTGGGTTTAAAGGCCATCAATATACGGAGGCTCTGAGGGTTATTATGCATACAATGGGCTGGTCATCTGACTAGAATTAGTGGTAGGGAACAATAATTCTTTAGATTTGCTCTTCATTCACTATATGAAGATTAGGGAGAGCTTGCTTAGGCGGGCTTAGATTAGTATGGCTCACCTGACTTACTCGAGCACGTTGAGTTTTGCCAATTAGGTCCTAAGAGAGAAAGTGCAACTGGTGGACAATTTCTCCATAGCCTTCCAAGTAGGGTGAGGCCTTTCAGATACAAAAAGTTGTACCTTGTGTACGTACTTGAGCCTTTTTGCCTTTTATGTCTTGGGCGAATCCTAACCCTTTGTTCTTTTCTTTTTGTAGGGATAAGTGGTAAGGCCAAGGAGTTCATGAAGAGGCGTAAGAGTATTGCCAACACCCTGGCTGATGCCCAGCGCATAAGCCTATAACTCCAGTGGTGGAGCTATCTGATTCCCTTCCAAAAGGCTCAGTTAGCGCAAAAGAGGTCACACTCTTTGATTGCTTTAGGGACCAAGGCTTTACAAACCGGGAGTGATGGTAGAACTTGCTTTGACAGCTTTTCCTTCAATCCCATTGGCTTTATTGATTTGACATTATTTTGTGTTGACTGTGGGTGTCTTCATCCAATCCCTCCCATAAAGCAATCTAAGGCCACTTGGCCCTTATCTACTATAGACCCCAAAGTCACACGATGGTCTCCCAGAAACAAAAGAGGCCTAGAGAGGCCTCCCAAAAGCTGACAGCTACTGGGGAGGTGTCCCAGAAAGAAAATGCGGCTAGGAAGGTGTCCTAGAAATAGAAGGTGGATGGCTTCCTTCCTCCTCGCCCTGCTGTGATCCCTACTAAGGTTATCCCTAAGAAGGTGCTGTTAGGGTCTAGTTCTGGGGACCTCCCCATACTAGATGTGGATGAATGCCTCAAGCCCTGCAATATGGTCCCTAAGTGGTGCTAGGTGCAAAGGCACAACTTGGCACTTAAGAGGATTTTGCCAAGTCATGTGTTCGACCTTCAATGGGCGGAGGGTGTTGGTGAGTTGATATTAAAGGATCGAATAAATATCACCTATCATATCCTTAAGGGCTTAAAAACCCCTAGGGATCGGCATCGTTTCGCCCACCCCAATCAGGGGGATGGTTCCCAACTAATGACTATAGGATTTGGCCATTTTCAAGTATACTTGTTCATCTTGCTTGTCAAGGAACAACTACATTGTGGACTTACTGACTTGGTTTTGTAAGAGGCCATCATTACCTACTCTACTGGGGAGAGGTGCGTTACCTATGAGAACACACTACTGATGTTGTTGTCACAAGTTGACATCTTGAAGGCTTTAAGGGGGTAGGTGAGGAAGTTGTTGGAGGTGGAGCACGCCGCTAAGGATAATATGGCTGATGATTCAGGATGATAAAGGGGGCCAATGAGAAAGAAAATGAGCACTCGAAAGGCCTAGACTTGAAGTTGAAGAAGTTAGCAGAGGCCCTTCAGAAGGCTGAGGAGAGGGAGGTTCAATCCAATGCCATGGTTTAATGGCTACATGCTTAGTTAAAGGTCCCAGAGGAGAACATCGAGCTCGTTGAAGAAAAACTGCCTGTGAATCAGTTGGCTTTACTAGGTTGAGTGATAGTTCAGGGCGAAGCTAGCGTTAGCTCTTCCACTACTATGATGCCCCTCATGGAGCGGATTGTGATAGGCGGATTTGTCGGCCGTCAGGGGCATGAGGCATATCAAGAGCTCTGAGCCAAGGAAAATGCCCATGTGAAGAAGTTTGACTCTTTCCTCCAAAAGGCGAAGAAAAGGCTTGGTAAGGTAGCCTTCAATGAGTTTTAGGAGGGCTTCCTTAATTGTCGCTTTCAGGTTGAGTGAGCTCATCTGAACCTAGACTTATCCTTCTTATTAGCTTATGAAGAGCGGGGTTCGGACTTTGAGGTATGGCCAAAGGAGGGGAATGTAGGGAAGGCATTCTTCAATGAGAGTGCTAAGGTGATAAACATCAAGGAGGCTCCATTTCGGGATGAGTTTTAGGAGGTATTATCTTTAATCTTTCTTTTTAGGGCCATCTTCCCCTCTTGGCTTCGAAGCTGCTGTATGATTCATGCTTTCCTACCAATATCCCTTTGAAACCCTTCAATCTTGGTCATCCTAGGCTTAGGCACTGTTCCCAATATCTAGTTCATAGTTCTTACCTTTATGATTCATTGTACATCATCAGTTACTTTTGTAAATGGATTTAGTAATTAATGAAACGTACACTGCATGTTTTCATTCCATGGTTCTATTTCTTTTGTAGATGCGAACTTATTACCAATATGCTAATAGGGGTCATTCTTATAACTTGTTTATTGTGCTCTATTGCATTCGTTATTTTGGCTTTGGGTCTAAATATAGGTGGGTCAACTTGGATTGAGTCATGTGGGTCATCCCCCCGATGGCTAAGCCTTAAATCAAAATAGGTTAGCCTTGATTAAGTCTTGGGGGTCATTCTCTCAATGGCTAACCCTTGAGTCAAAATAGGTTAGCCTCAATTAAGTCCTAAAAGTCATTCCCTTGATGGCTAAGCCTTAAATCAAAGTGGGTTAGCCTTGATTAAACCCTGGGGGTCATTCCCCTGGGCCCTGATAGTTAACCCTCGAATCAAAGTGGGTTTTTTTTTATTCGTCTAATTCCCTTGTATGGCCAAATTAAGGGCCTTATACTTTAATTCATTTAGAAGAATTTCGAAATGAATACCTTCATCAACTATTGCCTATACAAAATATTGTAGCCATAAAAAAGTAAAGTTGAATAGGGATAGTAGTTCTTATTTTACTTCAAAGAATCGTAATAACATTATGTAAAGTGTTAGGTCGTCTATATGGTAAGTCTAAGGCATCGTCCTCCCTTCAAGGCTTAACAGTTCGAAGACTTTATCCCTAACTTCTTTCATGACCAAGTAAGGTCCATTCTAGTTGGGTCTAAGTGCCCTAAATCCTGGATTCCTCCCTATTAACTTTGCCTTAACGAGAGCCAACCCATCTACTTGTATAGTTTTTTTCTTAACCTTTCTATCGTGGGTTAATGCAACCCATTATTTAAAGTGCTCATAAGGATTCTAGCATCCTTTCTTAAATCTTCTAACAGGACTAGCTTTCCTTGCAATTTTTTCTCATTTCCACAAGGGTTGTACACTCAACCCTTTAGGGTGGGTTGGCAATTTTTACGGGTATCAATACATTTGTTCCATAAACCAAAGTGAAAGGTGGTTCACCAATAGCCCAGCGTGGCATTGTTATATAGTCCTACTGGATGCTTGGGAGCTCTTTTACCCCTTTTTCCTTTGCCTCTCTTAGTCTATTTTTTAGACCTTCTTTTATGGTTCAATTGTTAACCTTTATTTCCCCATTTGACTGAGGATGGGCTACGGGTGCAAAATAAAGATGAATGCCCTTTGATTTTGCAAAGTTAGTGGACCGTTGATTATTAAACTATTTGCCATTGTCTGTGGCGATGGCTCGAGGGCACCCAAACCAATAAATTATGTTATTCCGTAAAAGCTTGATAATCTGAGAGGATGTAATTGAGGCCAAGGGCTCTACTTCTACCCATTTGGTGAAGTAATCCACTGCTATGAATCAATTTTAACTTATCCAGGGGACATGAGGAGTGCTCTGATCAAATCTAGTTCCCATATGGCAAAAAGGCAAAGGTTAGTAGCCAATGAGGTGCCAGAAGACCGTAACCTTTGTATCCATAAGTTGAGCTGATAAAAAATGCACCACCGGATGAGCCTTCTAGCATCTCCTTATACTGTGACCCAGAAATAGCCTTGTTGCAGCATCTTGTAAGCGAAGAAATGAGCACCAATATGAGCTCTACAGTCCCTTTAATGAATTTCCCAGAGAGTTTTCTACCCCTCTTGAGCTATTAGGCATCATTATAGAGGATAGGCAAATCCCCGCCTATACAACTCCCTTCAGATAAGGACGAACCTTCCTGACTTAATCCTGGTCTTTCTTCTTTTTTTGGATGTCCCATTTAAGGTCATGGTTTTGAGATAGAGTTTTATTGGCCTTCTTTAATCATCCTCGAGGGCTTGATGGTGCAAGAAATTGATCAAGGACTTGGCGAGTCCGTCCATTAGGGCTTCTTCTCAACCTTTAAAGAAGGCATTTGCCCTTTCATTTTGTGCTTTCAAAATTTTATAGACTTACACGAGGTTAAATGTCTGTATCAAATTTATTGCTGTATATAGATACTTATAGAGGGTGGGGTCTTTAGCTCTCGCTACTCTAGTGGCTTGATTCACTATCAACTAGGAATCGTTGTATATCTATAGGCATCATACCCCCATCCGACCAACCATCCGTAGACTTGTGATGAGGGATTCATATTCGCAGGCTTTATATTCAGCGACATTGTTGGTAATAAGGAAGTGAAACTTGACCCTAAGTGATGTTTCTATCCCAAAAAGCCCTCATAAAAAGATGCTTGCTCCCTAATATTTGGGACTAGATACATCATCAATGTACATTTCCTAATGTGGGATTTCTTTCAAGGGCCTTTATTTGGTATCTTCAATTTTCTCTCCTGGTGTCATCATTACAACAAAATCATCCAAGGCCTGTACTTTAATCGCCTTGCAAGGTTCATAACAGATATCAGACTCCCCTAGCTTTATGCACTATTTTGCCAATCGAACCAATTTGTTGGGTTTTTGAAGGATATCCCAGAGCAATAGTTTATTTCTAACAATGATCTTGTGTGTTTGAAAATATGGCCTTAACTTTTGAAATGCCAGCAAGAGATCAAAGACTGCCTTTTGGAGGATGGGGTATTGATATTCTGCCCCGTGGAGAGTTCGACTGACATAGTAGACAGGCCATTGGTCAGGTCCTTGCTCTTGCACAAACATTACACTAACAGAAGCTTTTATAATTGCCAAATACAAGACAAGAGGTTCGTCAGGTCTTAATTGTTTTAACATTGGGAGGCATCACAGATACTCCTTGATATTCTTGAAAGCCTCATAGCATTCTTAGGTTTACTCAAAGGCTACTTCCTTCTTCAGTATCTTAAAAAATAGTTAACAACAATCTCTAAAGCAAGACACAAATTGTGTGATGGCGGTGAGCCTACCTGCTAACTTCTAAACGTTCTTTTTGTTTTATGGATTAGGCATCATTATGATGGTTGAATTTTGTCTGAGTTGGCATCAATCCTTTTTTCGGAAACTATGTACCCTAAAAATTTTCCAGCTCTGACTCTAAAGGTGCACTTTCAAGGGTTTAACCTTATATTAAATTGTAGCATTCTTTGAAAAATTTCACATAGATCATCAAAGTGATGATCTATTGCTCTATTCTTGACTATCACATTGTCCACATAGACTTCCATGTTTTGCCCTAATTGGTCTATGAAAATCCTTTTCATTGGCCTTTGGTAGGTAGTTCTGGCCTTTTTTAGCCTAAAGGGTATTCCTTGGCAGTAGTGTATATCTTATCTTGTGGTACATGCTGTATTCTCTTCATCTTCAAAGTTCATGCGAATCTGATGGTACCATTGAAGGCATCCATGAAGGACAAGACTCTAAATTTAGAAAGTGGAATCAACTAGCTGGTCTATGGATGGTAGCGAGTAAGGGTCCTTGGGGCAAGCATCACTCAAGTTGGTATAGTTGAAACATATACACCACTCTCCATTTCTTTTCTTCACTAGTACCATATCAATGAGCTATTTGGGGTATCACACCTCATGGATGACACCTACTTTTAATAACTGCAACCTCTTCCATGATGAAATCTTCCCTGTTAAATGTCGTGTTTTGCTTTTTTTGTGGGATTGGTCAAGCCAAGGGGTTTATTTAAAACTTGTGAGTGATAACCTCCAAGACTATCCCTAGTATGTCACTAGGGGACCAAGCAAAAACATTTATATTAGCTCATAAAAATTCGATGAACAACTATTTTACCTTAGGGGGAAGATCTTTGCCAATCTTTACAGCCCTTTCAGGGACTATCTTTACCATCTCGGCATCTTTGGATTAGGGTAGGCCAGGTTCATTCCTATAAGGTAGTTTCTTTGTTCTCTTTGACTCTATTGGGGCTGTCTTTTCATACTTCGATCTCTTTACACTAGCAATGTTAGCTTCGTTACACTAAGGCCTATTTTATGAAAATAGTGTCATCTCCAATAAGAGTTGCAAAAACCATCATTAGCCACTTAACATCAGATTTAATGTGAAACTGTGCCTGGGCTGGCCTTCTAAGTAGGGTGTTATATGGCAATGGCACATTTAAGACCAAGAATTCTAAGGTATGAAAGTTACAGATTACCCTCTCATTCTTATCAGTTCCCATCATCATAAGCGGTAACTTAATGTTTCCATGCGTTAGAACCTCGTCTCTACCAACTCCAAATGTAGGCCCTAGGACAGGGGGCAAGGAAGACCTTTTGACCTTGATTTTCTCTAGTAAACTAGAGAAGAAAACATTGAAGTTGGCTTCAGTTCCAAGTACATTTTTTCTACATCAAAATTATTAATCCTGGCCATGATTATTATGGGGTCTACGTGAGGACCCGTAACCCATCTGACCTAGTTAGAACATCACCAACGTCAGCCATCTCTAGCTGGGCTATTTCACGTTTCTTCTGTTTTCAAATGGTTGATGACTCATCTTGAGTGATCATGTGTATGACCCTTGCTAGGGGTCCTAGGTTTCTATGGCCCCTTAGGGGCGAATGTGGCCTCTCTTGCCATCGTCTTCTATTACAGTTCTCCTCATCATCCCTTCTTAAGGGTCTTTCCTCTTACCTTCGACAAGAGGACTGTGACCTAACCAAATATTCTTTCAACTTTTCTACCTTAATCATTTCTTCAAAGAGGCTTTTCAATTGCCAATAGTCCTTAGTGTCATGCCATTTTTAATATGGTATTTACAGTATTTCTTCATATCCTTTCTATTTGAAGACTGTATTAGTTGAGGCTCTCTAGGCACCTGATTTTTCCTTTTCAGGGCATAGAGGATATTTGACCTTATTTCCTTTAAAGCTGTATGATTGGTTCCATTCATAAGGGTCCAAGCCTCTATTCCTCTTTTTAGAGGCAGATTTGCATTCTTTGGTTTTTGGTTGTTCCTTTTATGCCATAGGCCGATTGAGCTCTTCTGCATGCATAAACCTTGTAGCTCGGTCAAAGAACTCCTCTATGTTCTCATAGGATTTTCGTGCAAGTCCCAAGCTAGCCTAGAGCCTTATAACAAGCATTGAGTAATGGCCACCAAATGCAATTCTAAAGTTAAGTATTGCACTTGTATTGCTTCAACGTTAAATCTTCATACAAAGTCCTTCAAGGATTCTTTTTGGCCTTGCCATATTTTTAATAGATGGGCTACTATTTT
Organism: Aquilaria sinensis; assembly: GCA_005392925.1. NCBI lineage: Eukaryota > Viridiplantae > Streptophyta > Magnoliopsida > Malvales > Thymelaeaceae > Aquilaria > Aquilaria sinensis. Next base: position 176,886 of record SMDT01003303.1, read on the forward strand.
AGAGTCGGCCTGTTCCCAAGAAGTGGTGGAGGAACGCTTGGCACAAATCCTTGAATGAATGGATGCGGTGTACCCTGTTGGTTGTAAACCATGAGGCGGTTGTTTCTGTTAGTGTAGAGCTGAACATGATTGCACTAGAGGCCTGATCCAATCTCATGGAGGTAACATACATCTATAGGTGATTGACTGGGTCTGTGAGGCCATTGTAGGGGTCAATCTTCGGCATTTAGAAGCCATCGGCAGTTAGGTTATTGACTATCTCCTCTATGAAAGGTTGATGCCACATATACTCAATGTCGATAGATGTACTGAGGCCCTACTTTGGGTGCTCGGGGGTTTTTATACATTTCTCCATCTAATCTAACCTTTATAGAATAGCTCTTATGTTATTACTGCTTCATCTAATCTAACCTCATACCTTGAGATTGGTGAACGATCTGGCTTATATATTCGGGGTGAGATCTGTGAGAATTGCCTTGGGATAGAAATCTTTGAATTAATCTCGTAATTCTAGGATTCCCTTTCCATCTTGGATAGGTTTCCTCTTTCAACTTGCTGGATCTCTTATTTCGGGCCCATTCCATGTGGATAAGGGCTCTAAGGTTGGGCTTACGTCCTATCAAAGACTAAAAAAAAAACTTTCAATGTCGTTATTCTTATGTTTGTTTTGTGGGTGGCCTTAATGTCAGGAACAATGGCCATGCTCTAATTCCACTATTTGTGGTCATTGATTTGAGTCCTATGACTACCTCACTACTAATTAAAACACTTAATTGTTAAACGAAAAATCCTACATGGAAAAAATAGGGTTAGTCAAGTCTTTATATAATGATTAGATTTATTCACTCATTATCAATTGGTTTTAGGTTAGATGATTTAATAGGGTATCAGAACCCAACATTCAAAACTACCTCAATCATTGCAAAAAAAAAAAAAAACCCACGTTAGACAGTCGAGGTGACTTGCATGTAAGGAGATGTGTTAAGCGAGAAAATCCTATATGGCCAAAAAAAGGTTAGTCAAGGGCTAGTTCATCTGGCATATACACAACCACATTAATATGTTATCCATATTAAACCCAAGTCAAATATGTGGGTTATAAGTGACCCACTTTTTTTAGATGAATTTGCCCTTCAGCTTCCCATAGCAACTGTTTTGTCGCCTCCATCACAAGTTACCTATGTTGCCACCACCTTTGTAAGTTAACTGCCTAGTTTAACAGCTTATAACTCTTAATCATGGACATAAGCAACACAATTGAGATTCTGAGCAATCCGAAGTCTAGGAGCATATTGTACTGTGGTCTTGCCATTGGAGCCTCTCGTTCCTTTATTGCTCTTTGCTTAATGTGCACTGGCCCACCCATATTGCAAATCCTGACCCAATGATGGTAAATAGGTACTTCAAGTATGCATGGACAATGAATTAGTCATTACAATCCATATACAAATTCACTGAGATGAAGCACATATGTTCCAATTGATCCGAAAAAGTCAAAGAAAATAAAGAAAACCAAAAAACCAAATTAGATGCAGCAAATTGTTGTAGGCTTTACAGGAATGAAGATAGCTTTTGATGGGGGTTTTTGCCACAATTATGAGTGGATCTGACTCAATTTTGCTCACTTTTTTCCAAACGGATTTGGCCCTAACAAATAAGTTGGAAGTCTCGCGACGAGGAAGGAATAGGTTGAGGATGGATTTTTCCAAGGTACAACGTGGTAGCGTTCAGAGGCAGTGGGATATGAGGGAGTTAGGCTCACAGAAATATTCATTGATGTAGCTTGTTTCGCCTGGCTACCAATTGTTGTTCTAGGAGAGAATGCATGTGTTTCTGGCCATGGATGAACTATAAATACATAGAGGTACCTTTGAGGGCTTTCTAGGTATGAATTGGTAACCTTGAGGGCCTTTGAAGTACTAATTGATACTTGTGAGGCCTTAGAGGTGCTAATTGGTACATGTGAGGGCCTTCCAAGTACCAATTAGTACCTTTGAGGGCCTTCTAGGTCTCAATTTGAACATCTGAGGGCCTTGCAGGTACTAATTGGTACCTTTGAGGGTTTTCATGATCCTAATTGGTGCCTTCAAGAACCTTCATGGTAATTTCTAAGACCTTCTTGGTACCAATTGATGTTTTCCAACAACTTTTCTGATAACTTTATGTTGAAAAATTGGTGTTTTGCAGTAAAATAAAGAACAACAAAGAAAGATAAATGTCTTTCTCCAAAAGTGTGGAGGAACATAGAAAGTCATTCGCTCTTATTGATGCCTAACCACTTTTGTTGATGCCTAATCACTTTTTCTAATAAGGATAATGCTTTTCTGGATTGTTAATCTTAATGACATAAGCTTCAAACTTCAAACTAATATTTCCAATTAAATGTCACTAAACTTTCACCATTTTCCTCATTTTTTTTGCCTAATTCCTGTTTCTTTTTCATCTAATTCTTTATTACCTACATAACTAATTTTAATCCAATTTCTATGTTTGTTTTCATTTTATATTCTTTACTCAATCATTTTGCTGATTCCAACTATGACTATTAGCAATCTATTCATGTTCTTTTCTTTTTATTTTGCGAGACTAATTTCTTTTTATCATTTCAAAGGTTTCATTTTTTCTAATTAAATGGTTATTCCAGAATAATCTATTTTATTTTTTTAATTATTCTTGTCATTTTTTACACATTTTCTCATTTCTTTCAATTTGGTTTTTTTGTTATGTATTGCAAATTATCCATTACTTTAAAAAATTATATTATAAATTGGTTCCTTTTCCTTTGGCCCAACATTCACATTTTTTTATTACTTTTTTGATATTTTGACTATTGTAAGTTATGGTGGTTTAGGGACTAGTTATTATACTATGCACCTATGTCTAATTAGACAAGCTAACTCACCCTTAACTCTCTACATATAATCCATTTTCATTAAAGAAGTTGACAAAATTATCTCTCATAAAAACTCTTTCTTCCTTAAAAAATTATACCCTCAATTCCGCCGCCGCAGAGGTTGCCATAGCCACTACTGCCGCTGTCAAATTCCGTCATTACTCACATTTGTGTAAATGTCAAAGACAAATAAGGAAAGTGTCTAAAGTAATTGTGAAAAGTGTATGAACAAGTATATATAGGTGTCTTTAATAATATGCAGATTATTTGTTCTCTTTAATAATATGTAAATAATTTTTTCTCTTTGATAAAATGTAAACATGTAGAAGTGTCTAAGTAAATATATTAAAGTATCTATAGAAATATGTAGAAGTGTCTTAACAAAAAAATGACTGAATCAATTTGTGAATAATTTATTATCTTCAGAAAATACTGTTTAAATAACAAAAAAAAGTATCTAAAGTTATAATAATAAGTGTCTGATTGAGTATTAAAAAATGTCTAAAGAAGTATGTAAAAGTGTTTAAATCAATTTGTGAACAATTTGTTATATTAAAAAAAACTATTTAAAATAATGAAAAAATGTTTGAACAAATATGTAAAAGTGTTTAAACAAAAATGTAAAAGTGTCTGAAACCAATATATGGATAAAATAAAGATGTAAGAATAAAAAAATGTCTAAATAAATATATAAAAATGTCTAAAATGCAATACAAAAGTGTCTACACAATAATAAAAAATATATTTTTCTATTGGAAAACAAATCATTCACGATCTCTCATCTTCCACTTCTCCCTCTTATCCCTATCTTCTCTCCTCTATTCTCCGCCACCCTCCCTCCACAGTCGTTGCCTTTCCTCCACAATCGTTGTCTTCATAACCGTCAGTTCTGGATCTGCATCCTTTGTTGCTCATCCTTGCCAGTTGCCTAGCCTTGGATCTTATCAAATCGCCCCCAATTGCCTAGCCTTGAATCACTGCCTTACCATTGTCATTGTCTCATTGTCGGCTTCAATCGCTTTTGATTTTAGGCTCACCAACGCGTCGTCAGCTTCAATCGCCTCCAATTTTAGGCTCGCCATCGCGTCGTTGTCATTCCGTCTTTGGATCGCACTGTCGGCTTCAATCGCCTTCAATTTCAAGCTAGCCATCACTTCACAGTCGGTTTTCAGGCTCATTCACATCGCGTTGTCAAACTTCAGGCTTGTCATCACATTGAATCTCTGGCAATGATGTGTCATTGTCGTTGTTGTCTCGTCCTCGGTTCAAATCAACGCAGTACCATCGCCACCTCATCATCAAACCACCGCCAGCTCTATAAATCTTTTGGACCTTTCATCTTCTCCCAAAATTCACCTACGAACTCAAATTACTTCTTGAGAATATGGTATAAATATATGGGGTAAAATTGTAAAATCAGTATGTCTAATTAGACATATGTACATTATATCCATAATAGTTTAGGGGTTACCGTGATGAAGTAAGACCCTCTCTTGTCTTGTATTCTTTGCACCCTTTCAATTTGCATGTAGCATAAGGTGGAGCATTGTTTTCCTTTTTTTTTCCAACACTAATCTTTCCTTTATTTCTTCACTTTGAACCAAGGTTTGCCTCTTCACCTCCTTGTTTGGCTTTTGATTCACATTGCTTCGATGATCCAAATAGTTAACCTTGTTCCAAATTGACCTACTCTCCCTCTTCACCTTGACCCAAATCAATTTCTCTGCTTGCCCACCCTTATCCTCCTCAGACTAAAAGATCTACTCGATCTCTTGCAAGTCCTCCAATTGGCCACCTACATGTTGATGAGCCATTAAATCTTCTGTAGTGGCAGTGATCTCAGGTGACAAGAAGATCAACCCCAAACTCCTACAAGGTCTCTAATTAGCCGCCTGCATGTAAAAAAACTAGAAAATCTTCTCCAATGGCGGCAATCCCTAGTAATGAGAAGATTGACTAGATTTGTTGCAAGTTCTTCATTATCGTCCTAGATGGTCTCGAGGCAGCAGATGCAGTAGAAGAAGGTGGGCTTCATGAGGAGATTGGTCGAGATCAAACTAAAGGAGAGGAAGGTTCAAACTTGCTACCTACTTCAATCCTTTTGCCGATTTAGTACATAGTTGTCCCGTTGTAGTTGTTTGATGTTGTTTCCAACCATCGCCAACCCAATGGCCCCACAAAATGAAGATCCAAAAAGAAGATGTGTTTAAAGACTGTGATTCAATTTGGGATCTAACTGACAGAGTTGAATGGACTGAGATGAAAAAGAGAGGCCTGAGATTTTTTGCTGCAGATGAATCACTATAAGAGAACAAGGTATTTGAGATGAGAAATAATGTAGGGAAACCCTAAGAAATGATTATTTCCTACAATTAAAATCATCAGACAAAAATATAGGAAAAAGTAGTGTCGGAAATAAAAATCGTCAGATAAGCGTAGAGCAATCTTATGCTTTTGTGATGCTTGTGGACCCTAGCACATCCGACAGTTTTAAGGTGCATTAAATTCTACAATTTTCTGACAAAATTATTTCCTACGGTTTTGTGACCTCATCTTTCCTACAGTTTTGTGACCTCATCTTTCCTACAGTTTTGTGACCCCATTTTTCCTACTATTTAGTGACCAAATTTGTCTTACAGTATTTTGACTTCCAATGTGCTATGTTTTTGTGACTATTTTTGTCCTACGGTTTTCTGACATTAATGTAATTCCTACGATTTTGTGACAAATTAAAGAGTTTTGTAAATTAATTTATACACAAATTGAAAATATATTATATACCATTATATATATATATACATATTATATTATAGACTATATATATATATTATTATATTATTATTATTATTATATAACAATTGATCAAAGTAGTCAATAATTCACTATACATAAAAGTAATCAAATTTTACAGAAAAAATCAATTACAAATAATTAAAGGTATAATATAAAATCAATAGGATGCAGTGTCGGGCTGATCATTAACATTTCGTTGTCTACGATCGTTGTCATGATGCTGAGTGCAGGATTCGGTCCGTAGGTCGTCTGAGAGAGTTGATGCAGGTATAATCCTCTGCTGGATCAACCTGTTAAGCATGGCGCTCATTGCAACCTCAGTCTCTCGCTGGACCTGAGTTCGAACCTCTGCCTGTAACCGGCTGAAATCACTCCGTAGCTGGGTGTTCTCAGCTCTCAGTTGAGCAATCTCAGCTGAATCAGCACGTGGAGCCTAAAAAATTTGATAAGTAGCAATTAGCAATGTAAAAGTGATAAAAATAATTAATTAAGCTAATTATGATTGAAAAATACCTGATTTGGTCTAAAAGTGTAGGGATCAGCGAGTCGGAGCGGAACACCTGGTAGTCGGCCTTTTTTTGTAGGCCTCGTACCTTGCTCCATACCTCTGCATCGAACTGCGAGCAATCATCCGGATTCTAGTATTTTCCTTGAATCCGCTGGACATATCCATCCTACAAGAAAAAGAAATTAGAGTTAGTAAGACAGATATTATATTTTTAAAACATTGTTAGTAGTGGTAAATGAAAATTTATTACCTATAACTGCTGTGAAATCGGATCGATGAGCTAACCGATCTTCTTGCGTCTATGAGTATGAGACCACCACTCATCAAATGATGGCTAAACTCCATCTCGGGCTTTTGTCTGCACAATTTTAGATATCATTAAAAATTTAAGTACTTAATAAAACGTAAAAAAATTATAATGTATGGAAGGGAGAAGTTGGTACCATACGATCCCAGTGCATCTCGCCTGGGATTGAGCCCATCGTGTGCTTCGGAACAAGGCCTGAGCTATCCGCTATGTGCTTGGCATGGGAACCAACCTCCGATAGCTTCTTCCATCTCTCCTGCTCCCACTGGTCACACAACTGATTCCATACCTGCTGACTGTAGCAGGATGGAACATGTGGCCGCAGTAAATTGTAGTCAGGGTTGGCGAAGAAGTTGGGGATCTTCTGAATCGCAACGGACCTCCAATGATAGACGCGGTTTCGTACGGACCGCGAACAGTAGTTGAACACAATCCGAGCGGATGGGGCCGAAGTCTCTGGGGTCCCATCTATAGTAGTTTTGCAATATCAAAAAAAAAAAAATATGAATTAGTCCATATACAAACTATTATTTAAAAATGTACAGCAACTAATTACCTCTAACTTGGTGATGTGCTCCTCTCGTGCAGCTCGAGATGCATGTGACCAAGCTATACAACTTTCGTCCCACAACCTCACATGAATGGAGGCTATTGTGGAATGAACGGAGTCATCAGTGAGTAAGCTGTAACAAATTTAAATTATAGTAAGATATATATATAAAGTGATGTAATTAAAAACAATATATAATTATATCAACAATTAATTTTGTAGGAGTCAGTAACACTTACTCTCGAGGGACGATCATCGGACGGTCCTGCGGAGGTGGAGGTGGTGGTAAGTCAACTACCCATGGGCCTCGCCCTCTAGGGAGTGGGGCCCCATCAGCTGGCTGCGTGTCATGTGCGACGGCTAGGCCGCCATCATCTGGCTGCTGCTGAGGCGGCTGCTACTGTTGATACTGAGTCGGGTGTAGGGCAGCTAGATGAGTGGATATACCAATCTCATCTGGATCAAGGAATGAATTAGGATCGAGCTCCCATGTGGGCTGCCCGATCCCCATATGCTGGTAATGAGATGACCCAGATATTCCGCTCATATCTGAGTAATAGGCATCGGGCTGGGTGTCTCAAAACTGATGAAATGCGGAGCTCGATGTGCCAAATGTCTGGGGCACATAAGGTCTACGCACCGGAGTATATGGCACCTGGGTCTGTGGCTGGGTCTGTGCCACCGGGGTCTGAGCCTGGGTATGTGGCAACAGGGTCTCTGGCACCTGGGTCTAAGTCTGAGTCTGTGACACCTGGGTATAGTGTCACAGCAGGCTGCCATGGACCCTGACTGTGTCGAGAGTCATGTAAGTCCTTAGCTGGGCCTTTGCCCGAGCCTGACTGTCTGGGGCGAACCATCTTAAAATTAAAGTGTAACATGTTTTTAATTTTTTTAATTATTGCAAAACCGTTTATTACATAAATATTTAATACTAAATTACCATTACATCACAGTCTTTTATTTATAAATGACCATTATTACACTAAAATTTACTTATTAAATTTCATTATTGCAGTAAAATCATTAATTTTTAAATTGCCATTATTTCAATACCATTTGTGCAGTAACACTTTTTAAAATTACCAATTATTCGACATATACTTATTTATAAATTACAATTATTAAACTACATTAACTGATTACTATTATTGAAGTAACATTATTGTACTAACTTTAACTGATTACACTAACATTATTGAAGTAACAACAATATTACACTAACATTATTGAAGTAACAGTTTTTTATGACTTATCACATACATATTACATGCATTTCTATATATATAACTTACCATTATTACACTAAAAATTATTTATAACTAACCACATACATATTACTAACAACATACATAAAATTACTATGAAAATATAATATAAAAATTGTTGTTAAAAAATATAACATGCAATACATGCATTATATAAACCACCACGATAATAGCAAACATTAATTATATAAGAACAAAACTGCTTAAAAAATAAAAATTACCTAGATTAAGGAGCTCTGGAAGGGATTTAGAGGGAGGGTTGGAGGAAAGTGGCACAAAACAAAGGGAGAAGAGTTGTGAGAAACTAAGATTGCACCCATGAATTTAAAGGGAAGAAGCGGCGATTCAACTACCTATTTGTCCTACGATTTTCTTGCATTTTTTTTAAATTGTAGGAAAATTGTAGCAAAATTTCCTCAGGTTTTTTTACAAAAATTTAGAAATGCCTAAAAGTGTAGGAAACAAAAAATTTAAGAATCCCACCATAAATTGGTTTCCTGCTTTATGTCCTACAAATTTCTGGCATTGTCCTACATCTTTCCTACAATTTATAAAAATGTGTTAAAAGCATCGGATAGCGCACTACCCTAGGTGACGTGTCCTACATCTTTCCTACGATTCTTAAAATGTGTTAAACTGTCAAACAGCACACTGCCTTAGGTGACGTGTCCTACATCTTTCCTATGATTCTTAAAATGTGTTAAACTGTCAGACGGCACACTGCCCTAGGTGACACTGTCCTATACATTTTATACGATTTATAAAAATGCGTTAAAACTATTGGATGACTTTTTCCTACACTTTTCCTATGTTTTAATATTAACTCAAAACCGTCGGACAGCGCAGTAACCTAGGTATCATTTTTATATAATATTTATATTTAAATATATAATAACTATATATACATATACAATTTATAATGTATATGAACTAATTACTATGTTTGGAAGTTAATTGGTTCACTTTTTTTAGTTGAAGAATAAATGAAAATATTTATATTCTAAAATTTAAATTTATGGATTTAATGTATATGGTCAGATTGAATCTCTCAAATTTATTAACATTATTATCATTTTTATTAAAATCATTAGTATATGTTTAGACCGAAAAAAATTGATATATTCATTTCAACATAGGTAATTATATATGTGATGATTAAATTTAATATATTTAATATCTTTTCAGTCCAAAACGCACATGCATTCAAAGTTATATTACGCCTTCAAATAAAACATGCAGATGTTTTGAACAATTACACTTAATCAAACATCCTCGACTTCATCTGACTCTAAAGTAACGAACGATGCCTCATCATTTGATGTATCCCCATCGGCTTGTGTGACCTCAATATTCTGATCCATGTCTTGCACGATTTCAGGATAACACGTGAAATCTACAAGTATGTTAATCTCATCGAGGGCAGTGCCATCAGTTGTTACCATGGGTACTTCACTTGAAATCGCTTCTTGGAATGGCTCGTCTGTGGTTTCTAACACACGTGTTTGCTCATCAGACATTTCCTCATTGTCCTCAGACTGATCACTAACATTATTCGATGAACAATCGATGAAAGCTCGTGGCTTTGTCTTAACAACCGCCCACCACTGATGAAGAGTCTTGTTAGGGTACTCACAGTAGTAAACTTGTTGAGCCTGTGTCGCAAAGATAAATGGCTCAGGTGGTGATAATCTAGACTTCCATTTAATTTCAACAACACCGATATGTGCACAACTTCGAACACCACGTGTCGGATCAAACCAAGTACATTTGAACAACGTCATGACTTCATACCCACTCCTGTGGTACTCAATGCGTATAATCTCATCAATAAGGCCATAAAAATCATACCCACTGGATCCCCATGTCTCACCCTTCACGCAAACACCATAATTCTGTGTCGTTTTGTCTTTGCCGTAGGATTGTGTGTGGAAACGAAAACCATTCACAATACATCCATTGTATGAAGTGCCAACTCGAATAGGACCACGGGCTAATTGCACAATACGAGGATCTAATTTATCCTTGAAACGGTTAACCTGAAAATAGATAGTTAATATAATAACATAACTGCTCAATAAATACAAACACAACACATTTAGGTACATAAAAATTATCACGCCATGATACTCACGTATGATGAGAACCATTGGGTGAAATGTTCATCTCGATAACTTTGTAATTGACTTTCATTGAATTGGGGAAATCTTGTTGATATATAAGAGTCAAAGTGCCTGAAATGATAAGTAGTCAATAATGAATTAAAGCAATCCGATTGAAAGAAAAACCCTAACACTTGTTTACATATATGGCACCTGACAATCGGTATAATCTCATTGCAATTGCGCAAAGTGTAGATGTGCATTTGATGTCTCTCAGTGGGATCAAGTAAGCATTGTCGCCCGCGGTTAGGTATATTACGACATCTTGTATTGAAGATAGATAACAATTGACCCTCAACATGAGCCACAAGAAAATCAATGTCATCATTTTGTGGCACCCTGTTTAACCGTGTAGGAATATTTAGTTCAAAGTAGTGGCTACAGAATGTAGACATTTCTTGGACCAAGTATGCTTCCACAATTGAACCTTCAATTGCAGCTTTATTTCTGGCCTTTCGCTTCAATGACCACATTAGTCTGCCAAGTTAAAAAAATATAACAATTATTGACATATAATATGCAAAAATTATTGACATATAATATATGAAAATTATTGACAGAAATATGAATGCAAATCCAAAAATTACCTTTCAAATGGATACATCCATCGAAATTGAACTGGACCACACAACTTTGCCTCATGAGGGAGGTGGATGACAAGATGTTCCATCGAATCAAAAAAAGGCAGGAGGGAATATCTTTTCTAGCTTACATATGGTAACCACTATATTCTGCTCCAACTGTTGTATGTCATCAAATCGAATCCTACTTGTGCATAATGTTCTGAAAAATGAGCAAAACTCAGAAATCGTCTCCCATATAGGACCTGGCATGTACCCACGTAATGCAATAGGAAGCAACCTCTGCATTAACACATGACAATCGTGGCTCTTGAAGTTATAGAATGTACCGTCACTCAAGTTAACCGTACGGCCCAAGTTTGAGGCATACCCATCAGGCATCTTTATCATTCTCAGCCACAGAGTAACTTCTCTTATATGTTCCCGACTCAACGTATAAGATGCTTTTGGTTTCACACAGTTCCCCCTAATATTTCGTAAATGTAGTTCACGCCGCATATTTTTTAACTCCTCAAGCGAAAGGCGAGAATTCGAGTTATCTTTTGTTTTCCCCCGTATATCCATAACAATATTAAAAATATTCTCAAAACAATTTTTTTCAATATGCATGACGTCCAAATTATGGCAAACTAGCAAATGCTTCAAGTACAGTAACTCCCAGAATATACACCACTTTAACCAATTATGCCACTCTCCAAACCCTGCAACTCAGTGTTTATCATATGAATAGCCAAACGGAGGAAAACAATACCCAACCAACATATCATGAATTTCCTCACCTGACTTATATGGACTAGCGACAGCACTAACCTTCTTCCCTGGGATGAACGATGTTACATTCGAACGGAATGTGTGATTATGCAGTAAAAAAACCCTGTGACAATCAAACCAACATGGCTTTCTGCATTTCTTCAACATAAATGTGTCAATTTCATCCATGCAATATGGGCACGCAAGCTTACCATGGGTACTCCAACCTGAAAGGTTTCCTAGTGCAGGAAAATCATTAATTGTCCATAATAAACATGCCTTCATAACAAAATTCTGTTGTCGATAACTGTCCCATGTAACAACCCCTTCCGACCATAAAGTTTTGAGCTCCTCAATCAATGGTCATAAAAATACATCAATGTTGCGTCCTGGTGCTCTAGGACCAGGAATTAGGAGAGTCATAAAAATGAAGGGTTCTTTCATACACAGTTCTGGCGGAAGATTGTAAACAACTATAAAGATTGGCCATATCGTGTATGTTCCACCAATAACATTATTCGGGTTAAATCCATCGGTACACAATCCGAGCCTAACATTTCTGATTTCATCAGCGAATGATGGGAATGTTCGATCTACGTGACGCCACGCTTCAGACTGACATGGATGACCCATACTTCCATCATTGCATGATTTATTATAAGCATGCCAAGTCATGTGAGTCGCTGTTTTTGATGACATGTACAAGCGCTTCAACCTGCTGGTTATTGGTAGATACCGTAACAATTTCTTGGGAATCAACATCTTTCCTCCGGATGTTACTCTTTCTTTATATCTACTGCTCCCACATTCACGACAATGTGTTAATTTCTCATCTTCCCGATAGAATAACATACAGTTATTCTCACAAGCATGAATTTTTATATATGGCAACCCAAGTCCTTTTGTGAGTTGTTTCGCATCATATAGGGTGTATGGGAGTCTATTAGTTTCAGGCAACATTTCTTTCATAAGGGTCAGTACTCGATCGAAACAATGATCCGTCATATTCAACTCACTTTTGCAACTTAACAATTGGGTCATTGCAGACAATCGTGTATGTTTAGTGCACCCATCCCACAACGGTGCATTTGCATCATCCAACAAATTATAAAATTGTTGTGCAGTCGGATTAGGTAACCCTTCCCTCATTTCAGACACATCGAACACATTATCATTATTATCACTGCCATTATCAGCTTCTTCGACATCAACATCGATAAACTCTTCATCCACCAACATTCTTTCACTATTTCCAGATCCTACATTTGATGATAATGGACCTATTGATTCACGTACCATCTGTTCATATGCATTTACACTACTTGATTCCCCACTTATCCCTCCATATGAGTGCGATGGAAAATAGCTACGGGCCATACTGAAATTGTGCAAATTGCTATCATATTGTTCATTGTGACAGTGCCATATGTAATAGTTTGACGTAAATCCATATCAAAACAAATGCTCTCTCACTTTCGCTTCTATTCTATAAAATCTGTTATTACATTTGCGACAAAGGCATTTAATCATTTCTGACTCCTTCCCACTACATGCAAACTGTAAAAACTCATTAACACCAGCCATAAATCCAGAATTCATATACCCATCTGTATCTGTCCTCTGGTACATCCACTCACGTCCATTAGCAGCCATTTGGTTCCCTTGTAAAATAAATAGTAAAAACCCTCAACATAAATACGTAATAAATTTATTATATTTCATATAATATAAATATAGTGACAATGTAAATGAATTACTTATATATGTCATGCATACATGTCAACTTTCCATAACTAAACCACCTACTCCATTAAGGTAAAGGCCTTACTCCATTGAAAGATGTATAAGCAGTAAAGCATTTTAACTGTTCCATTTTAGGAGCAATTTATGTAAATTTCGACAGCATTTCCTTTCAGTTCCCATTCACAGTGTTTCTCAACAATATCAACTTATTGAGAAAAAAATGACGGGAATAATTTGGGAAATAGTCTATCAAAATTCACAAACTACTACTATAAAAGGAACACATTAACTGCAATACTACTTATGCAACTTTCAAGTGTCCAACTTGGACAATCCATGATTATGTTAATCACAAATATAACTTGATCCAATACATTTTGTTTCCCTACAATCTGAATTGGACCAATACTATATTTGTCATCAACATAATCATGGATGGAGAATCTAAGATATAATAAATAAATACTTATTATACAACAACATGCTGTCATATAAGTTAGCTACCTTAAACAACATAACTATATCTTCTAAAAAACAAGTAATTACTTATCTAAATTACTTTGAAATGCCTTGATTGAACTGAAGAAGAAGTTGAAACAAAATCCAAAATGGATGCCGAAGGAATAGCTGAGATGAACCGGAGAAGGAGAGGAGAAGATATTTATTAGCAAAATTTATAGCAAAATCATAGGATATATATGAAAAGTCACACTGTATGACTGATGTAGCAAATATGTGATGGGTTTCGGGAGCCAAACAGCGCAGCGGAATTTAACCGAAACCCTCTAGGATCCAAGTGAAACGGGGTAAACCGGGTGTTCGAAAATTTTCATACCTAATTTTCGATTGAGATCTCTCACTCAACTGTAGAGTCGAATCACAAAACCTGAACAGTTGACGTGTTCAGGCTCTCTATGGTATCCACACGAGCCTCTCGGGATCACCACGCTTCCACCACGTCCCGGTAGATGCGTTTCTCTTGCGCTCACAGTGCTAGCTTGCGTCCTCCAAGGAATTGCAAGAGAAGAGTGCGGCTGTCCTTTTTGGAGGCTAGGGCAAGGAGACCTGCGAATTTCTCACTTAAAAGTTGTATTTATAGTGAGACTCAACTTCCAGGCCTAATGGGTTTCAAAGCCCTAATCCAATTAGGATTTAATTTCGGGCTTAATAATGGCTCAACTCTTGGGCCCATTATTAATACGAAATTAAAGTGAAACCATAACCCAAATAATTAGCCCATGCACTCTAATGATCCAAATAGCTCTATGTGTGCGACCCAATAGGCTCTTACCACATTGGCAATGATCATAAATCACATTTATGATCATAAGCAATGAGCGGTGTCTAGCAACACATCATTGCTACCCAAGTGACAAGATTGTCGGTGATTCGACTAAACCTTTATGATCATCACCGATATATGCCATTGTCCCTTTGTCCAAGATATCAAGACTAAGCACGAGACATGGAATGTGTCACTCTCGTATAGCCCAATCTTTGGTTTCTTGATTACCGAGTAGACTAACTTAAGCTGATGACATTGATATCGTATATCAACTCATCCGAGCATGGCCATGCATTTTCTAAGTCTCACTCTATTAAGGGGCCCGAAGATATCACTCCCGTTACATAGGAGGGACAAATCCCATCTTGATCATACAAATCCCTCCACATGATATGTGACATACCCAATGACCTCCTTCAAGTTCACTCAGTTACGAGCAACAAAGGGAAGTATCAAAGTATGTGACTCACATGTAGGGAACCTTGATGATCTTAGGTCGAAGGACTACATATACCATGATCACTTTGAGAATCACTTATAACACTCATATAACGATCCATGTAGTGTTCTCATGGTGGGTCGGTCCAGTACACAAGTTCTCCAACTTGTACCCATATGTAGACTACATATCTCATATTAGTCTCTACATATGCTAGTCATTATGTATTATTGCAACCCGCTCCACAATAATACTAGACCAGGGACGTTTAAGAATATCATTATTCTAGGGTTACGATTATGTTTGTTAAGTTACGCAGAAACAAAACAACAAACATAATTGCTGGATTAATGCCTTAATAAAATATCATGACTCAATGTGCAAAAATACAATCATCTCATGATTGGCTTTTGGGCACAACACTAACAATATGTAGTAATTTATGTCATAAAAATGTAGGAAAAATAAACTGTAGGAAAATCGAAGGAATAAAAGTCCTACATTTTTAAGACACCTATATCCTTGTTTATCTTAAAAGCGTACGTAAAGATATTTGTAGAAAAGCATCAGATAACGTGTCCGATGCTTTTCCTATGATTGTGGTCCCTACCCATTTAATTCACATGAAAAAGCATCGGACACTTTGGCGACACAATTTCCCGTCATCTTATTCTGACACTTATGCTACGATTTTATCTGTCACAATTTGATTGCAGGAAAACCGTCAGACAAATTTTATATTGACCAGTCAATGCCTTTTTGTCTGATGGTTTTCCTGCGAAACTTTTTCCTACGCTTTTTTTCATAGGAATTGGCTGTAGCAAATACTCCTCATCCTTATAGTGAATAAAAATATTAGATAGGTTTTTATTGGTGATAGTTAAAAGGAGTATATTATGGTAAATTGGGTGTAAAAATTTTTCTAAATAAGGAAACAGTGCAAAGAATTTGAGATAACCTAAAATAACAACGGTGTAAAGAATATGGGATAAATAGAATAATTATCAAAGAATTTCAAGTATAAAAAATTGAAAATGAAGCCAAGTGTTTGAATCTGCTACAAGAATGGGAATAAAGAAGTTTTTTTATAGTTATTTTGGGAACAGAGTAAGGAAGATGGAGAAATCGTGTGAATTGAAAAATGAGTAACATTCTATAAAATATTTTAAAGTTAACTAAATTATGCTCCAATCATAGCTATTTTGTCACTTTTATGATTAAATTTGACCGAATCTTAGTGAAAATGACTTTCGTTCTATATTATTTTCTTCATACTCAAAGCACCCTCAAACTAGTTAGTTGAATACTTTAACCACCATCTCTCCCTCTCCCTCACCATCCCCTGTTGCCTCCATCTTGGCCATTCTTTTACTAGGCTTTCCTTGCCCAATCTTTTACTGGCCTTCTTACTACTTCTTGAATCCCAACCAGCCTTATTAGCTCTGATAAAGAGCTTGAGGACACACAATCACAACCATGGCAGCATTGCCACCTGATACTCCAAACCAATTAAAGCACATGCCAGCCATCCTTGAAGCCTTCCACTACTATGACATGGTTGTCTTTTGAATTCCAACCAATTGCTAAGAAATTCAGGGAAATTGACATGTCCATGGTCCATACTAGACATGGTGAGGTCGTGGCAGTTCATTGGCTCTAACATTCTTTTTACAATGTTATTAAACTGGACTGTAAAGCAATCATTACTAAAATTTTGGTATTTACCAACGCACATTTCCAACGGCTGCGTGTTGGTAATTTTGAATTTCCAATGCGTAGCCGTTGGTAAATGTGCGTTAGTAAACCATTTGTTGGAAAAAAAAGTTACTAATGTGCAAAAATACCCGCGTTGGTAATTTCCAATGCATGCACATTGGTGACAGGCATGTTCATAATTACCAACGGTCATATAGCAGCAATGTTTTCCAACGTGAAAACAAATTACCAACGTGCACGCGCGTTGCGTGTTGGTAATCATGTTAAAATTTTTTAAAAAAAGTAAAGCAGTTTCCAAATAGGAGCCATTGGAAACTGTTTTTTTTAATATATACAATGTTTAAATTATACGTTAGATTCACTAAAATTTATACTTAGTAAAATTAGATAACTAAGATTTTATTATTAAATAAATTAATATTAAGAAACCAAAAAAAATCAATAAAAATACAGCAAGAATTTATTAGTTCCAGAAAATTCACAAAAATTCATAAACTAAAAAATTGTAAATTGCAAAAAATTATAATAATATTTCCACAACTCACAAAATTCACAAAAATTGGTAAAAGTTCACAAAAATTAATAAAAATTTTAAAAATCACAGAAGTTTGAAAACTTGAAAATTTATTTAAAAATTAATAGAATTAAAAATATCACAATAATTAACCAAAAAATCACAAAATTTGACAAAAATAAGTAAAAAATCACAAAATTAAAAGCAAATCTACAATCAAAATACCGGATCTACCAAATGTACGAAATCAAACCAAGACAACCGGATTTACAAGTTTATACACAAAAATCACAACCAAAACTACAAAATCAGTGAAATCAATGAAGATCGAAGGAGACTTATCGCGGTGTCGAGCCAGGCGGTGGCTTGCTAAGCGGAGTCGAATAAGGCGGCAAGATGAGCACGCATCCATGAGGCAGAGAGGAGATCTAGCATCGGCGATCTAGCGGAGGGCGAGCAATTAGGTAAGGAGGTTGGTCAAGGACACATGGTGGGAGACTGGTGGAAAGAGATTGGAGGCCAGAGAGGAGAGACGATGGAGGCAAAATGGCATAGGTAGATCTGCGGCCAAGGAGGAGAAGAAGAGGCGGCACAGCAAGGCGAGGCGAGGTGAGGCTGGGGACGGATGGAGGGTGATCGGCAGCCATGAAGGAGATGGAAAGGTGGCTAGAGAATGGGAGAGAGGGAGAAGAAAGTGAGAGGCAAGAGAAGATAGAATGAGAGGCAGCAAGGGTGGAAATGAGAGGTAAATAGATTTAGGTATAAATATGGGTTAGATTAGAGTTTTGGGTTTGGGCTGTGTGGGTATTTTGGGCTTTTACATATATTTTAAATTGTAATTATTATTTGTAACAAATGTTTTAAAAATATTACTTTACTTTCTATAATTTCAAAATGATATATAAAAATGATATAATTGACAATATAATTATTTTATATATGTATGTATGTATCATATATTTAATGTATATATATGATATATTTTAAGTACATATTCTTATATATGATAATAATAATAATAATCATAATAATAATAATAATAATAATTATTATTATTATTATTTGAATAAGTGTATGAGAATATATATTTTAAATTATAATTATTATTTTTTAAAAAATGTTTTAAAAAATTTTAAAACTTTACTTTCTAAAAATGTATATATATATATATATATATATATATATGATATATCTTAAATATATATTATTATATTTTTAATAAAAAAAAAATAATAATAATAATTTATTATTAGTATTATTATCATTATTATTATTATTATTATATATTTAACAGCTACAAACGCGTTGATGTGTTGGTAATTATCAATGCGCGGACGTGTTGGTAATTCGCATTGGTAATTATTAATACACGTGCACGTTGGTAATCTGATCATTGCAAAATAGCTGATTTACTAACGTGCCAACATGTTGGTAATTACCAATGCACATGCATGTTGGTAATCTGACCGTCAGTAAATTACTAACGCGTTTGGCCGTTGGTAAATTTAAATTTTTTTTATCAACAGCCTAATATGTTGGTAATTAGTAATGGTCAGGTCATTAGTATTTTGGCCGTTGGAAAAACTAGTTTTTTTAATAGTGAATAGATGTGAGCATAATTTCAATTTTAATCAAAATAACCAGATAAAAAAAATTCAGTTTTCAGTCATAGAAGTTCAATATCAATTTTCAGTTAAACCGATTATTGATATAAAATTTAGGTTTGATTTTCAGTTTTCCCCTCCAATAATTCGGTCACAAAAAAACCAAATTTTTCCTAAAGGAAAGGATGTCGTTTTCATTATTAGCTATGACATGCACGACTAACTTGTAAAGTATTCAATGTCCCAAGCGTTTTTGTTGCGCAAATATCTTTCTTATGTATAAGTGGACTTATTTAGCCAATTTTTCCAGCGTAAACAATTCTGCAACTAGAGCTAAAGAAGATGAATTTGAATTTCAGTTATTCAGTCTAAAAACCAAAAATTAAATGTGGTTTTTGGTTAATTTGGTTATTGGTTAATTTGATTTTCTCATAAATATCGATCTATTTGATTATTTGTGCACATGAGAAAATTGAAAAAAAAAATGATTATTCGATTTCTGTTAAAACCAAATTAACCGTTTGATCGCCCCTGAACAATTAGGCTCTTCCAGTAGTTACCCCATAGATCTGGTTCTAGACAGGTTTGTCTGGTCTAGTTCTCTCTCTCCCTGTCTAGTTCTCATCCTCAGTAGAGTAGAGAGATGACTCCTAAAATGATTGTAGCAAGAGGCGCAGATCTTGGTTGACTACTAATTCTCGACAAGAAATTTCGTCGGTTGTTCCAAAACTTGATTGCCGTTGCCAGTGGCTGCTCCTCCATAGCTGCAATGAACTTGTGTGAATCATTTCCTGCAAAATCATGTCTTGAACAAATTAGGTGAAAATTAGTTAGGCAGAATTGTGTGTGGTAAATTTTTGGTGTATTCGAATCCAAATTTTCAACAAATTCAGAAGTTCAAAAATGGCAGTAGCAAATTTTAGTTTGAAGTTTGGCATTAGCTTGTACATTTATACTAGCACCAAGGAACATGGCTTTTTTCTGTTTCAGTTTTTCTTAGTAATCGACCACCCTTTTTGGCTCTCTCCATACTTTATCTCGATCTGATTTGAAATTGGGTAGACAATTTCTTGATGTGCTTGTTTCCGAAAATCGACGACCGGCACAAAAAAAGCAACTGTTAGTCCCTTTTCCCGGATCTTCTCAATTCACAGCACAAGAATTTGATCAGATTGAACGACAGCTGGAGGTGATGTTGGACGGCCTGGAAGGCAAGTGTCAGCAGTGTCAGACGTGTGGGCGGCCGAATAGGTTGTGAGATTGAAGTAAGAAGGAGGCGGCAGCAGAGGGAAAAAATTAGGGCTCTGCGAGAAAATGAGGTAAAAAATGTGTCATTTGTTACAAAAATTTCATTGAAGTTAACCATAAAAATTATGAAAGGACTATAATTGAGATAAAATTTGGCACATTAAGAACTTTAAACAAATAAATGAAGCTTAGGGTCTCAGTTAGGATAACACAAAAATGTTAGGGCCACAAATAATTTTTATGTCATTAACAATACCAATATCTCATAAATGTTCCATGTGCCTCGACCTATTGGTTAAGACGTAAGAGACACTTTCTTTTAAATGTTGCATATACTAACCCGGTGGCCTTCTGATCTTAAAAAAATAAGTATCTCTTTTCTCAAATATAAACATTTGTGGCTCTCACTTGAAAAAGGAAAAAACATATCTCACATGAAGTCATGAACGAGAAACCTAGCTAGATGCTCTTTGATCTTTGAGAACGATCACTAAAATACATTTCCGAATTTGAAAATTTCATTCGGTCAAATTATATAAATATACCTTTTAAATATTAAAACTCACCAGTGGAGCTTGCCCAGTATAAAATTAATGGCAACTTTTTAGTAAATCAACAAATATGTTTGTTTTAATTCTCTAAACTCTTTTCAAACCACACATATGTCTCCCGTTAAAATGGTTATTTGGTTACATGCATGAGTCATATTAGCATCTACATTTGATCGTTATTTTCCGTTAAAGTTCGTTACAAGATTCTTGGTGGCATAAAACATAAATAACAATTCAACTCACTATAATAACCAATTTATTTTTATGAGTTTGCATTCAAATTACCATTTCTTTTTATATTTGTCATGCATTATACGAGTTCAACATTAGCTAGCTAGGGCACAAAAATTAAGGTATTAAATTTTTAAAATTCTTGCTCCCATGAAAAGTGTCATGTCACTGACATAAGCATCACCTCCCAAACTTTAATAGCTCACTAATTAATTTTGTAAAAAATAAAATAAAATATTTAAAAAGTACAAGACCAAATTATAAATTTTTTATTTCTAAAAAATAAAGAACTATATTTTAACTCTTTGAAGCTTTAGCCGACACAACATGCTCAAGAATGAAGGGGAGCCCCTCCACATGCACACATCATACTCTTGAAAAGTTATGTTATACTATTCATTGTAGTATATGTTGGTGCCGGAAAGAATAAATGAAAAAGTCCAATTGACTAATTAACTGGATAGAAATTGAAATCAAAACCACAACAATATGAGATTAACCTAATATATACAAAGCCCCAATATATCAATTGTGTTAATCTGATCCAACAATGAAAATTAGAACTTTTTTATAGTTTCTGAAAGCCCAGATAAGCAAGGTGAAGAAAACGTGGGTTCCTAGGTCCAGAAAATCCTTGGCTTTACATAAACGGGGGCTTTTTAGCAAGTAAAAAGCAAAACTAGATTTTCCCTCACAAGTTATAGCAGCAAAAGTATAACGTGAGCGACTGAAATATGTGACTAATTTTAGTCACATAAACGGTTAGCCATATGGTAGTCGCATATGATAAGTCCAGCGATTGACATGTGACTGAAAAATTTAGTCACTTAAGAAATAGTAGCATCTTAGTTGCATAGTTAAAAAAATATTTTTTTTTCAGTTACAATCGGTCACACGGAATAAAACATTATTTCCTACCAGTAGCATCTTACTGACAAATTTAAAAAAAAATTGAATTTTAGTCACACCTTAGTTATAGAAAAAGTAATATTCACTATTTTAGTTATTTTTTTCACTATAAATCACCCCATTTTCCTTCCTCATATCTTTTTCTTCCTCTGGATTCTCCTTCTCTGCTCTGGGTCTCTGCTTCTTCTTCTCACATTGCTTCTTCTCCCAGGCTTTTTCTTTTTCTCCCTCCTTCGACTTTGGGTTTCTCCTTCTTCTTCTTCCTCTGGCTTCTTCTTTTTCTTCTTCTTCCTCCTTCAGCTTCTTCTTCTCAGCCTTGCTCATTCTTCTTTTTCAATTATTATTCTTCTTATAAATTATAATCTAGCTTAATATTTATAATAATTATAATGATCATAATAAAAATTATAATATTATTTATTTAAAATAATAAATAATTAATACTATTATATTAATCATATGAAATATTTTAAATCAAATATAACAAATCAAAAATAAAATTTTAAAAAAATAAACAAAGCTAAGTGATTAACTTTTAGTCGCATGATGCGACTGAATTTCAGTTACTGCTTACGACTGAATTTCAGTCACAATCACTTATTAAATGTGTGTAAGAATAGGTGTGACTTCTAGTTTCAGTCGCAACATTCAATCACAACTCAGTCGCACACTCAGTTTTATAGAGCGGGACTGGGAGCGCAAATTCATCAAACTTAAAAAAAAAATAGAGAGTGGGAGTGTATATATAGATATGAATAAAAAGTTAAATGCATACAAAAAAAATAAATGAAAATCCAACTTCAACATGAGATAATTCTAAAAGAAGTATTATCTATCAAAGTAGTAAACACATGTTTGAAAACAAGACCAAATCTGATAATTATCCTAAGACAAGAAAACTGCTAATTATTTCTAAGTGTTTTACCATGGGCTATTTCTTCTCTATGCACTTAAGACAAGTCATATTGTATTTGATTGGAACTTGATACCTGAGAACACATCTAAGGATCATCATCTCCATAAAGAAATGTGTGATTTTTTTATGAATTGCCTCGATGTCATCCAAATTCTTATAAGACACTTTGTAATCCTCTCTGTAATGTCTCAATAATCTATTATTGTAGTGAACATATACCAGTGATTCAGCTTGATCTAAATTCAACCTATTTCCCTTCACATTGTGAATGTATGAGTTTGTGCCCCAAACTCTCTCAGCACAATAAGTATTAACACTCTGAGAGAAAACTTTGATTCCTAGATTATATAATTTAGGAGCAGTCACACTATAAAAATTCCACCAAGTAGTAGCACTTATAATTTTTCTATCTTTGATAGCCTGAGGTAGAGCAAATACTCTTGTATCACTTGTAAAGTCACTAAGCTGTTGACAAATCAATGGTGTCTCTCTCAAATTATGAACTAATCAATCAACCACATTCAAGTAAGTCCTTAAAAATTTTAAGTACAAAGATATTTATTAAACATTCAAGATGCTACTCGAACTCAACCAAGAAGATATTGAGCAAAAACGCAAATAAAATTTGAAGAAAAAAATTGAGTATAATTAAACTAGAACATAATAGGAAAATTAGATATACCTTGCACAAATAGATTGGCATGAGGTTTGGTCTTCCTCCTTTCACAAGGACCTAATTTTTGCAACCGTGCTTATGAGTAATAAAATTGAGTAAGTACATAAGCAAGTGTGTGCAATGGCAAATTCATTTTTTCTCCACCATTGCGAAATCAAAATTTCCACAATTTTATTCAAAACAATGTCATTCTACAAAACTTATTCAATGGAACCTATCATATCTTCCATTCTATGATACATCTCACCAACAACTACTTTATCAGAGTCATAAAAGTGAATCATGTTCCAAATTGGTTTTGTGATAGACACAATAAATTTCATTTGTCTCCAAAACTCATATCTAACACCACTTTTTTAACTTGATCATGGTCCAAATGTGATCTAAAACTGCCTTTCTTAAGGTCTTCCCACTCCTCATTCAAAACCATGCTTATCAAAGCATTTTTTACTCAAAGAAGATGATCTAATACTACATAATGATGACCAAATTTGGTCTTTTTCACTTGAATGACATCCAAAGCTGAAAAAGTTCTGAAGTTATGTAGTACAAAGGTATGATTTTTTATATAGTTCACCATTCCTTTTGCCTTCTCATAACAATCATTAAAAAATGACAAGCCTGGATGATATGATTTAGTAAGATCTTTCATAACAAGACTAAGACTATATGTCATACAACTAGGGAAAAGAATATGAGGATGCCTAGATTGGATAATATCTTCAGTGGCCTTACAATTAGAAGCATTATTTGTCAAAATTTGTACAACACTGTATGTCCCTATAGTCTTAATGGTCTTAAGCAAAATATTAGCAATGAATTGAGCATTTTTCTCATCACTTGAATAGTCAACAGCATTCAAGAATATAGCTCTTCTTTATGAAATAGCCAACACATTTATCAATGGTTGGTTTTTAATATTGGACCAACCATCTGAGACTATTGAAACTCTATACTTAGGCCATTGTTCCTTAATAAGAAGTAAAGCATGATCAATTTTCATCCTTTCTCTATCAAGTAGGATGGTCCTAATTTTCTCATAATTAGGAGGCTTATATCCTTTTGGAGCTTCATTTATTGCTCTAACAATATCAACCCAAGATGGAGGTTTTGCAGTGTTAGAGGGGATTACACAACCATAAAAATACCTAGCAATTATATCATTAGTTTCTTCTCTAGAAGATAACTTAAACAATTACCTAAAATGTTTCATTCCCTGTTCACGTATCACATTCATATCATGTGTTGGTGGAACAATGGGTAGACTAGGAAGAGATGTCTTACGAGTGCCACTAGCAAAAAGTCATTGAGCCTCGTCCTTTTCTTTTTTTTTTTTCAGTTTAGCTCTTTCATGTTTTTTTATTTTGTTGCAAAAAGTAATTCCTTGAGCTCGTTGTTTCGGTAGTAGTCCAATTAAATGAGCTCTTATACGAGAGTAGGTTCCCATATAAGGTTCTAGTTTGCAACCAAAATTACAAATCCACTTGTCCTTTTTATTCTCAATGTATGTCACATACTTTCTCAAAAGTGTAGAGCTCAATTCTTTGCACTAATCATCACTGTCTCCAATAGAATTTTTTGTAGTTTGTGAATCTTCTCTTTGTTCATTGTAATTTTCTTCCATCATATCTATAAATTCAAGTCAAACATGATGAGAAATAATAGTATTTAACCAAATGTATGGAAGCCAAATTTAAGAAAAAATAAGTTCCGGTGATTGTTTTTTTGGAAGAAGAAATAGGACATGGTATTTATGGATACTTAAACTTGTTAAGAGCAACTAATAAAACAACAAAACAACTTAGCGACACCAAACAAAAACAAACTAAATGGTGATTTGAATAGATGGTGATAAAGCAAAAACCAAATAATATTATAATGGGGATATAAATTTTGAAATAAAAAAAAATAAAGAAATCTGGAACATGAAAACTAAATTCTACTAAATTGCCTTTGAATATTCTTTTATTTTTATGCTTTCAACAATTGTTTTCTCATCAGTCCAATTTAGGCATTTAATTATATTTTCTTTGGCAAGTAGCAAGCCTTGAATTGAATTGGGTTTTATGTGGTAAAAACAACACAGCACAACCATAGCAAGTCAAAGTCTTGTGTGAAACAAAGCACACAAGCAGAGTAAGTCAAAGTACTGTAAGAAAACTATGAGATTGAATTGTATGTGCAAGAAATAGAGCACACGAGCAGGAAAAGAGAATTTTCATACTGCCGAATTGAATGATAGGAAACGAATAGGAAATAGAGCAGAAAAAACAAGCAAGAAAATTGAGGAAGAAAAGAAATTTTTAACATTCACAATTAGATGTTTTCTCTTACAAAGTCCCACTCTGAAGTTTTTTATACTACAGAATTGAGTGTACTGCTATTGCTTCCTATATGCTTGACTCTTGCCTTCAATCTTGAGATTGGTTATTGTTTCAACTTTAAGACCATACACAAAGGCTTAATAAGATCATTCTTAATTTGTTGTTAGGGTTTGGCTCTAACATGGATAAGAACATACATGCATAAAAAGTAGAAAAGCCTGAATTAGGCAAATTAAACATGACAGAAGGAAATCACGAATTAAGATTCCCAAAGCGTACTTTTTCTTCCATCAAAGTGCGAATTCATGGCACTCCTATGCTAAAAGCACGAGAGTGCGTTTTGAGTTAAAAAATGTTAAAGGTTATCACGTTTTATGTAAGTAAGGTCACACATGCATGTGCAACTATATATTATGCAACTGACTCATTCAGTTGAATATCAGTCGTACCATGCGACTAACTGCAACTATTTCTTCTGTCACTAATGCTCTTCCACCTTGTAGTGTATCTTTGAAAAATCACATGAATCTGCTTGCTAGCAAAATGCCATTTTTATGTTTGTTCTTTTCATCCTTAGGTAATCTCTCTAGGTCCCTAAATATTCACATCTCTATTATATTTACACAAGGCTGAAAATAAGGCGGGTAGTAGGTTGATCATGTTCGGCTTAATTTGATTAAGTTAGATTGAAGCTCAATTGTTTTCTTAAATCAAGAAAATAAGCTAAAACCGAGCTGAGTCGAGTAATAAGTAATTCGAGTTTTATTTAAATTGCACATTAACGCCCAATTTGTTTTAAATTAACTGATGTATATTAACATGTTTTTGTAGGATTAGAAAGGGCAAGTGTGGCCGGATTTCTACGTGTCCATAAAGTTTAACTCTGCTTACAAAAATGCCATTATTTTTAACCATACATAATCTCATAGCTTCTCTTATTTTACTCTCAAGACACCACGATTTCTCAAACCTGCTATTCATCGGCACTTACTGTCAGCTGAGTTATTACCGTTACAATTTGAGTGCCTCCAATTGAGATTAGGGCATTTCGATCTGACCCCATAGTTTTCTTGAGATGTTTACACCACGACAACAACGTGAATAAAAGTATAGTCAAACTTTAGGACAAGTGCACCTTAAGGTGTCGTGATTGCCTCACAAAATTAGACTAGTATCCTAAAAGTAACCAAAGTGAGCCCACCAACCAAGTTAGCTACCGAGTTCACCCATCCACTCACATGCCTTTTCAACTCGGTCATTGTTAAAGGATAAGCTCGTCCTTCATATCTTTATTGCATCTATGTATTATATCCTTAGTTGACTTGTTGACTAAGTTACTGGTTTAGCTAGAGATATGTATATGCTTGTAACCGAGCTCATATAAAACTTTTGTACCATTTGTATATAAAGGCAACACTACTCAATGGAAAGATAGACTTGTAAATATAGAAAGCTTTCATGGTATCAGAGCAGTTTTTGGTCCCAAAAACACCTAGCCAAAATAAAACTTGTTCTCCTGACAAAATGCCAAACAAGAACAAGAACCTTACCTAAGGGTCTTCCTCCAATATACCCAAAATAAATCCTTCATCTTCCTTTTATCTCAAAGCCTCGAAAAGTCCAAGAATGGTACTTGTTACCTACCTTCTTCAAGGCAAAAACTATCATACATGGAATAAAGTCATGAAGAAAGCTCTTAAAGTGAAGAATAAGTTTTGTTTCATTGATGGTTCTCTGGTGAAACTCAGAAAGGAGGATGCAAACTAGAAGGCCTAGGAAAAGTGCAACTTCATTGTGATATCATGGCTTTTTAACACCCTGTTACCTAAGTTTCAAACTAGCATTGCTTATGGGGACATAGCCAGTAAAATGCTGATAGGTCTTCAAGATAGGTTTTCACGAGGTAACACACATAAATTGTATAAACTAAAACATGATATTTTGCTTGTGCAATAGTAGGATCTATCTATGGTGGAATATTACTCAAAACTTAAAAGCTTGTGGGGTGAAAAAGCCATTTATTCAAAGGTATCACCATGCTCGTGTGGGATAGCAAGGGAGTTGATGGATGAAAAAAAAGTGAGAAGTTGTTTGTTTTTCTCATGGGACTAAATGAAAAATTTAGTGTCATTAAGTCTTAATTCCTCAACATAGATCCTCTTCCAAGCCTGAACAAAGCCTATTCTTTTGTACTTCAGGAGGAGAAGCAATTTAATGTAACTATTACATGAAATGCCCTTAGAGAAGCTACTGCCTTCATAGCGAAGGAACTAAAAAATTGTGGACCCCTTTCAAACAAAAATCAGGACAAAAGAAAACTTTATTGCACACATTGTGGAAAGAAGGGGAATTTGGCAAAAGGTTGTTTCGAACATGTTGGGTATCCTGACTGGTGGTAGACCAAAGAATAAAAGGGTCTAACCAAAACAATGTACAAGCCTCTCAAGGTAATGGCAAACAAGGCTGTGGCAGATGGCTCACCAAGCTTTCTACAAAAGAACGACAACAACATGAGTATCATATAGGATCAATTTAATCAGTTGGTGGTCAAGTTGTCTAATTAGAATACAATCGCAAATTTCACTAGTAAGGTTTCTCAGCATTCCTTGAGATGGATCATGGACAGTGGTACCTCAGAACATATGACTTTATAGCAATCTTTGCTCTTGAATAGATAGCTTGCTTCACATGCCCACCTGTTAAATTACCTAATGGGAGTACTTTAAAAATTTATTCTTATGGTTTAGCTCAACTATCTCCTAATATTGAATTCAACAATTTCCTTTATGTTTCATATTTCAACTGTAACTTATTATCTATTAGCAAATTGACCAAAGACTTAAACTGTTCCATGACATTTTTTTTCCAAACTTTTATTCCATATAGGACCTGACATTGAAGAGGCTGATTGGCATGGGTGAAGAGAGTTATGAGTTGAATTACTTCAAGGAGTTCAAGATGTAGATGACTACTCCTAATAAGTCAGATAATTCTCTTGTTACTTGGCATAAAAGACTTGGTCATGTACTCTTTGAAAATTGCCTTAAGTTACTTAACTTAGTCATTTATCTTTCAAAAACTTAAACCATTGTTATGACCCTTGTCACCGTGCTAAACAAACTAGAAAATCATTTTCAAAAAGTTTGAGGACTACAGCCACATGTTTTGAATTGGTTCATATTGATATATGGAGACCATATAGAACACCTTCTCTATCGGGAAGCATATTAATTCTTGACGATTGTTGATGATTATAGTCAATACACTTGGTGTATTTGTTAAAACATAAATTTGAGGCAGCCAAATATTTTGCTATCTTTTATGCCCTGGTAAAAAATCATTTTTGGAAAAAGTTTAATCCAAGTTAGAAGTGATAATGCCCAAAAGTTTTTAATACGTCATCTATTTTTTTTGTTTCTATAGAATGACATATCACTTCAAACCTCATGTACCAACACCCCCCAATAAAATGGGGTGGTCGAGAAAAAGCACTGACATGTGCTTAAGGTTGCTCGAGCTCTTCGATTTCAAGCCAATATACTCATAAAATTTTGGGGAAAATGTATTTTGATAGCTACCTAGCTTATCAATCACACACCTTGTTAAAGCTAAAAGGTAAAAGCCTTATCAAATTCTATTCTCCAAAAGTCCTCTTAACCATCTTCATGTTTTTGGTAGCCTTGCATATGTTCATATTAAAACTTCAAATAGGTTTCAATCACATTATGCACCATGTGTTTTTGTTGGTTATCCATTTGGTAAAAAAAAATGCAAAATGTATGATCAAAAAAAGCCCAAGGTTTTTGTCACTTGAAATGTGGTCCTTTCTGAAGGTTGCTTCCCATTTCAAGATTCTAGTGAACATCAAGCAACTACTTAGCTCGTTCCTCAAACTATTTGTTGCGATGATGAGCCCTTGTCACAAATCAACCAAGCTTTATAAAAAATTTCAGCTATTGAAAACATGCAAGAAGACTTAAGACTTAAGACCATTAATCCCTTAATCAATAATTGAGGACCACAAGAAAGGCTTAAACATGACAGACGTCCTCCTTTTTATATGAAAAGAGTAAGTAATTTATCAGAACCTGTTGTGAGTCAAGCTTCTTCAAGTACCACTTACCCTTTGCTTTCTCACTTGTTATATTCATGATTTACCACTAGCCACAACGCCTTTATTGAAACCATATCAACTACAAAACCCAAAAATTATGCTGAGACTAGCAAGGACCCTAAGTAGCAAGAAGCCATAAGATAAGAAATTTTGGCACCAGAAAAGAACAAGACATGGACATTGGAAAGACTCCCACCTAACAAGAAACCTATTGGATCAAAATGGGTGTTCAAAATTAAATATAAAATTGATGGTTCGATCAAACGATGTAAAGTAAGATTGGTGGCAAAAGGGTTTAGTCAAGTTGAAGGAGTAGACTACATTGAGACATTTGCCCTAGTGATAAAATTGACTTCTATTTGATGTTTGCTGGCTGTTACTATTTTTAAATGATGGCATTTACATTAGTTGGACATTGTTGAAATGGTAACACAATTTGCCATAATCAATGGTAATCAGTCAGCTTTATTATTTTATTGTATTTCCTTTTCTTAGAATATCACAGGCTGTTTTTAGGAAGATTGTTGCTTTATATAATTCTGGATCTTCTTTTGAGAATAATATATGAAAAAGAATTCCATTGCCAAAACACATGGTATAAATGCCAAATTTTGTTCCTTGGTTCTAACTTTCTTTGAAAAAAATGGGTGACCTACTAGAACCATCATACGTCAAATCTGTTCCTATTGTTGTTGAATTTGAAGGTGCGTTCAATGCTGTCATTCTTCTTACTGATACAAATTATGATATCTGGTCTCAATTAATAGAGATGCACCTTATAGAATGTGAGAAACTCTCATATATCTTGGGTAAGACCGATTTTCCTATTGAATCAGACAAAGGATATGGCAAATGGTATGCTAAAAATCAAAAGGTAAAATGATGGCTTTTGATCTTTATGTCACCAGATATCGTGAAGTGTTATCTCCGTCTACCGATTGCAAGTGAAATTTGGAGTAGTCTTTCAAAAGCCTTCTATCATGGTCATGCTGAGATGCATGTCTATTCTTTACATTAGAAAGCCTTCTCAGCCAAACAAAGGTACTAAATCTCTCTCCATATATTATAGAGAACTAACTGAAATTTTTCAAGAACTAGATCATTGTGATGAAGTCATCATGAAACATCCCAATGATGTTACAGCATATTGGACATCCATTAAGTGAACCCAGGTCCACATATTTCTTGCAAGGCTGGATAAAGCATTTGATCAACTTTGCCGTGAAATTTTGCATTGTGAACCACTGCCCAGTTTAGAAAAGTGTTATTCCATGGTTTGTCGTGAAGACTTACGATTGACAAAGTTAAATGAGGACATTGATAAACCAAAAGCTTCTGTTTTGCTCTCTCAACATTAATCCAGTTAGATGTCACAAGACTAACACAAAGCCACAAACCAGGGGAACTCTAATACCACCAACAAATCAACAGTGAAATGTACTCACTGTAATCAAAATGGCCATACCAAAAATCGTTGTTTTGAGCTGATTGGATATCTAGATTGGTGGGATCAAACATGACTTTGAAATGCTAAAAGACTTTTTACTACTATAATTGCTAAAACAAAAGAAGACACTACTCCTCAAACTTTAGCAGCATTGGTTATCGCCACCAGATATGGTAAGGCTTTGAATATTTCTGAATTTGTTTTGAATAATGCATGGATAATTGATTCTGGTGCTACAAATCATATGACATTTGATGTTAGCCAAGTATCTACTCTTAAACCTTGCTCTAGAAACTGTATCTCCATTGCCAACGATAATATTGCACTAGTACTTAGGGAAGGGTCCTCACAACTCACTAGAACTCTACACCTTGATTTTGTATTAGTGGATCTTTCCTTAAACTACAATCTTTTATCAGTTTTTCAAATCACTAACACCTTATCTTTTGCGGTTATTTTTGGGCTAGATTCTTATGTGTTTAAGGATATTCAAACTCGACAAATGATTGGTTGTGGTATTAATAAAAGGGATGTTGTACTACTTGGATCTAGAGACAGTAATGTCAAACAAGTTACAACAAGCTTTGGCCATAGAATGCACTCCCTTTAAGAGGATTATTGAAATTTGGCTCTGGCATCGATGTTTGGGCCATACCACATTTAGGTATTTAAAATGGTTGTTTCCTACTCAATTTGCAAATATGGATATTTTTGGTTTGAAATGTGATTTTCGTGAACTTGCAAAAATCCATTGTGCTTCATTTCCTTTGAGTTTGAATAAAAGTCTAATTCCATTTATAGTCATCCACTCTGATGTTTGGGGACCTTCTAAAGTTCCCACATTAGGAGGTTCCCATTATTTTGTCACCTTTATAGATGATTGTACTTATATGACTTGGTTATGTCTGATGAAATCCAAATCATAAGTTTCAACATTGTTCTAGAAAGTCTATAATACGATATGTACATAATACAATGCCAAAATACAAGTGCTCTGAAGTGACAATGAAGGTGAATATAGGAGTACTTTGGTCCAACAATTTTTGGATTCTCATGGATTCATTCATCAAACCAGTTGTCCAGCAACACCACAACAGAATGGTGTAGTGGAACGTAAGAACAGACACTTATTGGAGGTTGTTCGTTCTTCTTTTATTGAAGCTCATATGCCCTCATGTTATTGGGGTGAACCTTCTTTCTATTGCCTACCTTATTAATCAAGTTCCCTCATGGTCTCTTAACTTCAAAACACCATTTCAAGCACTTACAGATGCTATTGTTGCACCCCTAGTCACAAATTCACCTCTTTATGTCTTCAGGTGTATCGCTTATGTTCATCTTCCTAAAGAGCATCATAATAAGTTAATGCCTTGTGCTTTAAAATGTATTTTTGTTGGATATGATCTACATAAAAAAGGGTACCAATGTTATCACCCTTATACTAGACACATGTTTATCACTATGGATGTTGTGTTCCATGAAGATGCAATTTATTTCTTTGTGTTTGAATTTCAGAAGAAGTACCTTAAGGAAATTCAAACTTTGTAATGCATTTTTGAAAGATAAGTGGTGTAAATAAAACTCAAAGAAGATGCAATGGAAGTGTCTGGTGAATGAGTAGGTGACTCGGGCATTAGTGATCAAAACTTGGATACACTACACAGTGACACAGTAAACACAAAATTAGAAGAATTGAGTCCTATGGGTGCCAATGATGTGGATGAATTGGTTACTAATAGTGAGGAACACCTAGGAAATTATGAAAATTCTGGGATTTCAAAGCTTGAGATGTTGCCTCTCCCAAGTGATATACCAAACCAATCATTTGTCGAGAATATTCCTTTTACGGTGTTTGAGTCTTCTAGGAGATAGTTGCCACAACGTCTCACCATAGGTATCCTTAAGCCAACCTATGAACCTCAATTGTCTAGTAGAGTAAGATATCCTATGAACCAGTATGAGCCTACCCATCAATTGTTAAAAAACAAATCAGGCATTGGTAAGTCAATTATCTATTGTATCTATTCCTAACAGTGTGCAGGAAGCTTTAACTAATCCAAGATGGACAATTGGAATTAATGAAAAGATGACCCCCTTACAAAAGAACCAAACGTATATTTTATCTATCATTTTGCCCTTAATCTATGCTTAAAAGTGATCATATTTGCCAGTGCTTATTGCCATCAGACCTAAATTTGTAGGCAATGAAGGTAAGAGCAAATTGAGGTTGTAAAGTACTTAATTGCAGCTGTGGAGATATGGAAAAGCAAAAGAAAGGATAACGAGAAGTTGGAAGGGATTGGAGCACAAAACAATAAAGAAATGAACATCCAGCACCTCACTACATCATTAGCACAATGAGTAGGGAGAGCATGTCACTATTTTGTCACCACACGTCACATCAAAAGTGTGACAACATATAACAATGAATGCAGTGGGTAGTGCAGTGACCACTCTTTGAAGTAGCCCAAAGCAACATTCACCATACCAGGCACCGTGCACACAGTCTTAACATGGTGACCCCTTAGAGCATGCCTTGAGATCCCTTTGCACTTAAGCTAGCATGGCACTGAGGAAAAACTAAGGCACTATCACCATGCCACCACAGCGTGCACTGTGACATCCTTTTTTGCAAATTTCTCAACAATAAGCATCCTTTTCAGTTATTTGTGGCCAAGAGACCTCACCGGACACATTTGTAATTAGTCTAAAGAAACCCTAGACAATTTGGATGTTTTGATATATACAAAATTTGGATTTTAGAGTTTAAAAAAAAGGATAGGATAGATAGTAGAACATAAAAGTAACTGCTTTGTTTTTCTTTGAACTTTGGAGATCTTCATGGACCAAACGTTACACCTTTAAGTTTAAAGTGGATGATTTGTACATGGATCCTAGTGATATTTTCTTAGTAGAATAGTTTTCTTATATTTTCTTCTAGTTCGGATGTCAAACTTCTCACATTTTTCTTTATTCTCTTCATTTTCATTCATGTGTAAGTAGTTACCCACCTCTAGGGTTTAGGTTGTTTTATGGAATGAATAATTGAAACTTGCTTATAATCTTGTCTTTAGGATGCCTAATACTCAATTTTGTGCTTCAACTTTGTTTTTGTCTTGTTTTGGTACCTCAAGTGCACACCACAGAAGGTGCTTATGAAAAGGCTTAAGAGAGCCTATGATCTTAACCATGATAATTGGGTTGAGATGGTTTGATTGAGGTTGGGAAACCTTAGTAAGTCATCTTGGTAGGAAAAATTGACACTTAATGGCTTGATAATTGTTGCAAGAAAAGAGGATGTTCCTGGTTATGTTTTAGGAGAATTTCTTAGGCTTGAAGTAGTCTTTGATTGATTCAATAGGAATATTCACCCTAGTATGTTATATGTATGTTGCTTGTTTTCCCTTGATTCACGAAACAAACTCACAACAGTAAGTGCTTTTCTTTAATCCATTACATTTTCTTAAGTTAAAAGTAGTTGCCTGTTGTTAGCCTTCCTAGCTTTTCTTTAGGTGAACCTAGTTGTTGCTTTGATTTTTCCTTAGTTGCTTGTTGATTTCATCATTTTGTTCTTACTTTCTTGCCCACTATTTTAGTTTCAATTCAAGAAATTCACTATTAGACGACACACACACACACACACACACAAACTATACTGATTACAAATATAAATTAATTTTTAAACTTGTTGATAATTCCCAACACACAAAAACAATTAACAAATGTAAATTATCAATAAAAATGGTAAAATACCTTTTACCTCATCTTATTAACATTCCATTATATTTACAAATTTCTACATGAATAAGTTCTAAAAAAGATGCATTTCATTCAACTATAGGAAAAGCTTTCTTAGTCATTTTTGCTTGGACATATATCTTACATTTTTTTATGTTCAAGTTTATCACATGTAATATTGGCATGTTTCTCCCCATATTATAATGTTCTAAATTCATATGTCCTAGTCTAACATGGCACAAAGATATGGAATAGTCAACAATATAAGGAGAACACTCATTAATTTCATTAATGTAACTTTAACATATCATCACATATATATAACTTTCCCTACAAACATCCTATTCTTGGAAACTATAACCTTGTATGACTCTAGAAAAACCTTAAAACATTTCTTTCAAAGAATATTTTTAGATGTGAGATTCTTCTTTACTTAAGAACATGATATACCATGACCAAGTTCATTTTTGTTCGGAAGTAAAAACCAATTCAACAATTCCTTTGCCATGAACTTTTACAGTATTGTTACTGCCCATTAGGACTTCTTCACGCTCAATTAACTTTTGGTATTCTTTGAGTTTTGTCTCTTCATTACATACATGGATTATAGTACTAGAATCAAAGAACCAATCAACATTATTAGAAGAAATAGTCATGGCTAATTTAGTAACCATGTCAATCTCCATAGTGGATAGCATGAAGAATAATTTTTTGATTTCATTTTCCACTAGATTGGTATTCCCAACATCATAACCTTATTTCCCATTTTACCAAAATCTGGCAGAACATTATTGTGCCTGCATTCATAAATAAAATGCCCATTCTTCACACAATCGGAGCATGTCTTACTTCTTTTTAAGAATTTTTATTTCTTAAAGACTTTTCCATTCTTTTTAACCTTTAAATTGTTATGAGTTTGTCCAAAACTACTCATTTTCACCAAATTTAAATTGGCTTATGAGATTAGTGCATCGGTGCACAACTTTCAATGCCTATTTGAAGATGTGTTTAAAACTGATCTATTGTCATATTTGAATATGTGTTTAAAATTGATCTATTGTCATAATTTTTTATGGCATCTAATATTTTCTTCCTATAATTATTCCAAGATGGATGCATTTTTTTTATATTCAAATTATCTTTACAAGTATATTAAGGTTTGAGAGAATGTATATTTAGAGTTAAGGGTAAATTTGTCTATTTCTTCAAACATGAAAGGCACCAAGCCACATTTTGACAATGTACTGGCATATAATGCACCGGAGGGATTTAATCATTGGTTAGACTTGTGGTATCTAAGCTCTTTAGCTATTTGGTCAAAATGTTGTAGACAAGACAAAGACAATCTTAAAAGAATAACTCTGACTTGTAATAAGTTGGGAATTTTTACTTCCAAATCAATCATCCTTGAAACTACGATTTGTAGTTCATGGACTTGATCCATTATCATGCATATCTTATCGTTCTCATATTTTACGTTTAAGGTGTCCCAAAAATCTCTTGGATTTTTTAAGTTGAAATAAAGGTTATAGATTCGATTTGTCAACAAGTTTAGAATATGACCTTAACACAAAAGTTCATCTTCTTGTCTCTTCTTTATCGATTCTCACACAACTTCATTATCTTCTCCGATAGATGTATGAATTGCAAGTATTTGCGGATCAATGACATAGTAAACCTTCAAAGCTATGAGAAGAAGCATCATGCGGTCCTTCCATCTTGTGTAATAGAATAGGTCCAACTTGATCAAATCTTGTGCAACTGAGAATTTTTTAGTTGAGTCATTAGTGTCCATGGTAATTTATTCTTTAAATTTTTAAAATCAATAATAATTAAACTAAAGTTTTGAGGTGTGTTAAGTGCATCATTCCACGGTCAAAGTATTGACCTTTTGACAACTTTGACCGTCAAATTGTGTTGATTTTTCCTCCTTGTCTTAGTTTTTCTTGGTATTTTTGCTCATTACAGGTGTGATCGAGTGTTACGGACGGGGCATTAGAAGCAAGCTTGAGTGGGACGGCATTTGGACGAGGGACGTGGAAGAAGTGCAAAAACGAAATTCGGCGCCACGTCGCCAGAATTCACTCAGAATTGGCGACGCGTCGCCCACGTTATAAGTGTTCTGAGTTCCTGATGGTCAGCTGGCGACGCGTCGCCAGAACTCGACCCAGGCTGGCGACGCGTCGCCAGCGATGCTCTGTTTTGCCAAAAGCTCGCGTTTTGATGGTCCCCCACTATTTTTCCACCTGATGAGCTGGCTTGGATCGGTGATACTTATCCTTTTAGGGCTGGAATGAAGATGAGGTATAAATAGAAGAAGAGAAAGAGTCCAAAAGAGAGCTTCTTGGCTGATTTTGATCTAGACCCGACTGGAGGCGTATTGAGCTTTTTGGAGGCGTTCTTGGGAAACTAGAACCAAAGGATTGTTGATTTCGAGCGTACAAACGTCGAGGGGGTTTTCTGGGTTTCTTCTCTTCTCTAGTTTGAGTTGTATGATTTTCGTTGTCCTTGTTATTATGGATTTGTTGATGACATTAGCTATGGATCGTTAGTAGATTTCTTTACCTTTCTAGGGTGACTTTCCTCCCTTTGTTACTTAATGAAGTTGTTTTGTGTGTTTATGGATGAGTTCTATTGTGTTGTTCCTTGCATTGAGCTTCTTGTTTGATGAATGGTTGGCCACCATGTCTAATGCACTAGACCATTAAATCCTTGAGAAAGGTTTTAAGGGTGACAAAGAGGAATGGAAGGGGCATAATGTTAACTTAGATTAGAGATAATATAAGTGAACATTAGGCATTAAAAGAAGGTTTAGCTCTTCAACCACCTTAAGTTAAGTTGGAGCTTGAGTAAAGCCCAAGTTAGTGGAGGGTGCGCAAAAACCTATCTTGAGAAAGGGGTTTTTGATATGAAATCTTTTTGACCACACATGGAGCTTCACATTTGGGGACCAACTTTATTGAGTAGCATTGGGTAGGAAATGAATCCTAGAAGGGTAGTCACATTTATCCTAAGTTCTATCTTTAGTACTTTCCATCTTCTTTAGAGTCATTTTTCTTGTGTTGATTAAGTTAGGTAGCTTGAGCAACTTTGATCTTTAAATCTAGATAAAATCACTAACTCTCTTGGGACGACACCTTTAATTACTCCTAAGTATACAACAATTCCGTTCGCTTGTGGGTTTTTGAGGGTAAAATTGATAAACTCTTGAAACTCTCGGTGTTGTATAGTTCAAGTTTGAATTATTTGACAGTGAGGGGATTTTCCTTGCTATCTTATTCATGTGCACACATCTAGTATCCGTAACATTGATTTGACTTGAATATTTTGTGGAATAAGCAAGATAATGGATTGTTTTCTTATGCATGAGTTTTTCTACTATGGATTAGTAACTTGAATTTTGGGAAGATAATGGATTGTTTGTTCATTCTTCATATACATGAGCTTGAAATGTATCTTGTGATTTTGTAGGAAACATGCCTCGCAAGTCGGTGCCCATAAACTCGTTGAAAGAAAAGGGGAGGGGGAAAAGGATCCGTCAAGAGGAGCCACAAGAACCACCCTATGATAATTCACGCTTTGCGTCCTCTCGGGCAAGCAAATACTTTGAGGGGTTCATGAATCGCAAGCTCACACCGGAAAGAGGCTTCGACTTCTCGAAGAAGGAAAATGAGGGGATACTAAGAATCGTGGAGAGGCGTGGATGGCAACAATGGGTCAATCATTCTCAAGCGGAAGTGTCCAATATCCTCATAATGGAATTCTACGCCAACTTGATGGGAGCTTACTATCTGAATCGCCAAGCCAAGGTTTGTTTTGTGCGCCAACAAGCGGTGCATTATGGGGATACTGTGATCAATAAGCTGTTCAAGATCAACCCATTGATTGGAGGACAAATCAAGGAGGTTTCCCTGGATCAACAAGCTCAAGTAGTATGCGGTCGCCCGTTCCATTGCACACTGAGCCGGGATCAATCTCATAGGAAGCTCTACTTCAGTTCTTCAGCCCTTCCCCCAGAAATGAAAGCCTGGAACTATTTCATCGCCTCCCGCCTCGTCCCGACCACTCATGTTCGGGAAGTCACCCCGGATCGCTTGGAGATCTTATACTGCATCGCATGTGACGTCCGAATCAATGTCGGACACTTCATCCTAAAGCATATTCGTCGCGCCACCAAGTCGAAACGGGGGAACCTGCCTTTCCCTCAGCTGGTCACTACCTTAATGTTGAGGGCCGGTGTTGTCATGGAAGATCCCTCAAGGATAACTTTGGTCATCAAGCCAATCTCGATGGACAAGCTTAGTGGTGCTTCGGAAGGTATCCGGGAGGTAGTGTCAGAAGATGAGGAAGAGAATGCCGACCAAGAGCAAGAGCAAGTGGAAGAAGGAGAAGAAGAACAGGAGCCATATCTAGGGGAGGACGTTGGAGGGGCTTCTGAGCAGTTAGTCGATCCAGCTACCGCGACTCCGGCCTCTTTGGCTGTAGCACTCAACAAGATGTACTTGATGATGCGAGAGCAGCATGAAGAGTCAGCGGCTCGGTTTGAATCAGTTGGTGGCTCCTTTACTTCTTTTGCAAAGGAGATTCGCGAGGGCATCGCACTTATTGCCGGCAACCAGGAATCTCTTTCCGGGCAAGTCCGTTGGGGCCACCAACACCAGCAGCAGCTGCGGGATCTCCCGCCAGAATACCCACCCTTCCCACCCATTCCACCTCACTTCCACCCCTCCGCTTACCAGTGGTACACGCCCCAGCCCTCAAGCCACCCACCTCCCTTTTACCCACATTTCAGACCTCCCCATGACCCGTCCGAAGGTCCTTCCTCATACCACCCTTCCCACCCATTCCACCCCATTTCCACCCCTCCGCTTACCAGTGGTACACGCCCCACCCCTCAAGCCACCCACCTTCCTTTTACCCACATTTTGGACCTCCCCATGACCCGTCTGAAGGTCCTTCCTCTTTTCCTCCTGCTGGTGGGTCTTCCGGCCACAATGACATGGGAGAGGAGTAGTAGGGGCGGGAACACCCGCCCCCAGGTATGATTCTTGGACACTCATTTTCCATTGAAGACAAAGCTAGCTTTAAGTTTGGGGGAGTGGTTGTTTGACTATCATACTTGGCCTCTCTGTTTGTGTTCGTGTCTTTGTTTTAGACTTAGTTGCTTTTTCTAGGTTTTAAAGTAATTATGGTTGTTTCATTTAGGGTGCATGTTTCTTGCATATTTTGTTTCCTGTTTTCCTCTCTTCCGTTAGTGAATTTTGATAGGTTGCATATAGAAACATATAGGTCGATAGTTTCTTTTTGTAGTCCTTTATTGTTTTTGGTGTCTTTAGGACCCAATGGGGACCATTTTTGCATATGGATGGATGTGGTTACTAGTTTGACTCTCTTGAAGCTTTGATGAATTGGGAAAAATTAGTTTTGATACTTTTGGGTGAATCCTTGATGATGTGTTATAATGAACTTGGGAGTTGTGCTATGAACTTGTGTCTTTTGAGATCCTTGTATTGAGTTTTGCTCTAAAACTTGCCTAAGGACCTAGCAAACTCACAATAGTGCATGAACTTGAAGCATGTGGTCTCATAGGAGGAACCTTTCCACCAAATAACCAATCCCTCTACATTCCTTCATATCACCCTTATTTTGAGCTTTCATTTTCTTGTGGTTATACCCTTGAGTTACCTGAGGTGGAAAAAGGTCAACTCTTGAGCTTAAAAGAAATTGCATTGAGTTGAATTAAGTGGGAAATAATGGCAAGTTTGGGGGATTTATATTCTTGTGTCAAAAAAAAAAGAAGAAGAAGAAGAAAAGAAAAAAATATAAAATACTACTCCGCTGTTTCCTAGTATCGAAGTAGGTTGGGGTCTTCTCCTAAGGCAAGAGTTGATCACAGCTCGAAAAGGTGCTTGAAATAAGAGTATGGTTGTAAATAAAATCACCTTGGATTGTATTAAGTTAGTAGCTTGGGCTTAGGCGGAGCTCCCGTTTATGCACTTGCTAAACGGCTAAATACATGAAGAGGAAACAATAGTTAGTTAATAAGGTGTAAAGAGGTTGGTGAATGGTGGATTGATGCTTGTTCAACTTGATTGTCTCTTTTAAGCACTTGGTTTTATTTTTTATCGCCTCGCTAACTCTATTCTGAAAGTTATCTTTTGGTTCCTCCATTTTCTTTTTAAGCCTTTAACCTGTTGCTATCTTTTGAAAGTAAACCATTTGAGCTTTGAGTTTGGTGCTACCGACCGTAGGGGAATAAGGTAGTGGGTGCTGAATCCTTTTGCAAGCGTTTGGAAAAGAACTTAGTGCAAGCCTCAAGTTAGATGGCACAACTCCTTTAATGGAAATTTAAATCATCTAGGGGGTCATACCCCTGGGGGCTTCACCCTAGGTAGCAAAATTAACTTTTCCTTAGTCACCATTTCTTCTTTTGAAGTCAAACTTAGTTGATCATTGAAGTTTAGATGCAACATTTGGTTACCATGATAGCTTCTTTTGTTTTTGAGTATGTTGTAGGTTAGGTCGCTAGGGACTAGCTTAGGTTTAAGTTTGGGGGAATTTGTTAAGTGCATCATTCCACGGTCAAAGTATTGACCTTTTGACAACTTTGACCGTCAAATTGTGTTGATTTTTCCTCCTTGTCTTAGTTTTTCTTGGTATTTTTGCTCATTACAGGTGTGATCGAGTGTTACGGACGGGGCATTAGAAGCAAGCTTGAGTGGGACGGCATTTGGACGAAGGACGTGGAAGAAGTGCAAAAACGAAATTCGGCGCCGCGTCGCCAGAATTCACTCAGAATTGGCGACGCGTCGCCCACGTTATAAGTGTTCTGAGTTCCTGATGGTCAGCTGGCGACGCGTCGCCAGAACTCGACCCAGGCTGGCGACGCGTCGCCAGCGATGCTCTGTTTTGCCAAAAGCTCGCATTTTGATGGTCCCCCACTATTTTTCCACCTAATGAGCTGGCTTGGATCGGTGATACTTATCCTTTTAGGGCTGGAATGAAGAGGAGGTATAAATAGAAGAAGAGAAAGAGTCCAAAAGAGAGCTTATTGGCTGATTTTGATCTAGACCCGACTGGAGGCGTATTGAGCTTTTTGGAGGCGTTCTTGGGAAACTGGAACCAGAGGATTGTTGATTTCGAGCGTACAAACGTCGAGGGGGTTTTCTGGGTTTCTTCTCTTCTCTAGTTTGAGTTGTATGATTTTCGTTGTCATTGTTATTATGGATTTGTTGATGACATTAGCTATGGATCGTGAGTAGATTTC
Organism: Aquilaria sinensis; assembly: GCA_005392925.1. Taxonomy (NCBI): domain Eukaryota; kingdom Viridiplantae; phylum Streptophyta; class Magnoliopsida; order Malvales; family Thymelaeaceae; genus Aquilaria; species Aquilaria sinensis. The sequence goes on from SMDT01003303.1 coordinate 219,414, forward strand.
TTTACCTTTCTAGGGTGACTTTCCTCCCTTTGTTACTTAATGAAGTTGTTTTGTGTGTTTATGGATGAGTTCTATTGTGTTGTTCCTTGCATTGAGCTTCTTGTTTGATGAATGGTTGGCCACCATGTCTAATGCACTAGACCATTAAATCCTTGAGAAAGGTTTTAAGGGTGACAAAGAGGAATGGAAGGGGCATAATGTTAACTTAGATTAGAGATAATATAAGTGAACATTAGGCATTAAAAGAAGGTTTAGCTCTTCAACCACCTTAAGTTAAGTTGGAGCTTGAGTAAAGCCCAAGTTAGTGGAGGGTGCGCAAAAACCTATCTTGAGAAAGGGGTTTTTGATATGAAATCTTTTTTACCACACATGGAACTTCACATTTGGGGACCAACTTTATTGAGTAGCATTGGGTAGGAAATGAATCCTAGAGGGGTAGTCACATTTATTCTAAGTTCTATCTTTAGTACTTTTCATCTTCTTTAGAGTCATTTTTCTTGTGTTGATTAAGTTAGGTAGCTTGAGCAACTTTGATCTTTAAATCTAGATAAAATCACTAACTCTCTTGGGACGACACCTTTAATTACTCCTAAGTATACAACGATTCCGTTCGCTTGCGGGTTTTTTAGGGTAAAATTGATAAACTCTTGAAATTCACAACAAGGTGTGACTAATCACTTTATTAAGGCTTCGTTTGTGAATAGCTTTTGTCATCAGCATTAGAGTTTTGAATAATTTATTTAATGGTTGAGATAAAAACGCTGAAGCTAAAAGTTAAAAGCTACCTTTGGTTAGTTTTTTCAAAACTTTAACACTAATCATTGATGCTAATGCCAAACAGGGCCTAAATAAGATATTGCCAAAATATTTATTTAAGGACAATCCTCTTTAGGATACAACAAAGCTATCTTTAACTCTCGTATGAAAGTGTGAAAAAGACTCCTAGAATTGAGACCAAAATGATATATTTATAGGCCTCTAAAAAATACCTATGAAAAGTTATGTCCTTTCTAACCATCATAATTTTTTAGATGAAGAGATGTCTCGTTTTTGAGAAATTGTGTCTCTTCTAATAATTGCATCATGTGTCTCTCTATAGATACATTAATTGATATATCATTTTTTCAAGAAACATGACTATTAGATAATTAAAATAGTAAACTTCTTCCAATAAAAAATAAAAAAATATAGCAAAAATATTCCCACAGTTACTTTTTTTTCTTGTCATTTCTTTTAGTTACTTTTTTTTCTTGTCATTTCTTTCAGGTAAAATCCATATATGATCCTTTAGTTTTTACAGTTGCCCTAATCCAATCCCTTAAATAATGAGTGTCATCTTAAAGTTCTCTATTTCATATACCGCATTCTATCTATGTCCATTCCATTAGTCACTATTTTCAACAGAAGTTACTATCATGGTTCATTGGGACCCAAACTACTGCTATGGCTTCCTCTTTAATTACAATGGATGACCATATTGTAAGAATTTGAAACTTTGCCTAAAAATTACACAATCACATAATCATGAGGATGTGAAATGCACATAAGCATAAAATTCATCTTTTTCCCCAAATTAATGTCATTCTTCGTCTAACTTCTCCATGCCTCAATCTTCCTAACGCACCAAATTAGATCCCTTGATTTCCTTCAAAAATCGAAACCCAAAATGTACCTCTTTCATCAAAACCAAGCCCCAAAGAGTTATTTCTAATATTTATTTTTGGTGTTTAAAATCATCCTTCCTCTGTTCTTGTTCTTCTCCATGGTGGGAGCATTGTTTTTAGGCAATCACATGTGCTCAAATTGCTAGGATAGCTAGTCAAGTTTGGGTGCGAATCTTATGATAGACTATTATGGAGAAAAGATTCCTACAAACATTTGATTAACGCCAGGTCAGATTGGCTACTTTAGTTTGCAATCAAGAAGACTAGGTGAGACAAGACAGAGCGTTGAGGAAAGTTGAGTTTTGGTTAATATGCGGTTCAATTACTAAAAGTTATGTGTTCCAATTAGGTTTGGGCTAAATTTTCATCTTCTTATAATATGCTCATTTATTGTAATTAAATAGAAAGCCACAGCAACACTAATGGTCTTAATAGGCGTTTGGGGTTGCCATCATCAATTTCTATCAAAGATAAAGAAGAAAATGATGAAAGGGACCCAAATAGTATGAACTAGGGTAATTTATACGGAAGAACCCTTAACTTATTTTCATGTTCTAAACTAGTACCTTAACTTAAGGTTGTCATATCAAAGTCTCTTATCTCACGCTATACGTCTGAGTTAGATCCTATTTATTAATTCAAATGTTTAATCAAATGAAAATTATTGATGTGACAATAATTAAGACTAAAAAAAAATTAAAATACCAAATTTAGTCCTGAAACTTTTCTAATCAAGAATTCTAAAACTTAAATTTCTAAACCAACTATCTACATCAAAATTTCTTGATTGGCCCACCTTATTATCCCATTTTTCTTGAATCTCTCTCCTTCGAATCTTCTGAAAATTTTTTACTCTTAAGTTTCTTCTCTTTCTCTCAGCTTGCATCTTTCTCCTCTAGATCTCATAAATTTTTTGCTGAGAGTTTGTTAGTGGTAGCATTTCTTCTGGTGAGGTTTGTTGGCATTGTCTTGATCATTACCGGAGACACCCTCCGGATTATCACTTCCAGATCTATTCTTGCGCTCTTCTTCTCTACTCCGTCACCCCTACTTCCCTTAAAATTCTCTCCCATTCAAATTTCATTGTCTTGGTTGTTTTCAATAAGCGGCTACTGCTACAACAAACCCAAACCCAACAAACTCTAAGAAAATTTACCATCGGTAAGGAATCGGGCAGGCAGCTAGGAAATTAGCGTCAGCGACCAGGGGAGTAAAGAAGCCACATCAGTTCAGGCTGGGAATGGTGGCTATGAGGGAGATCAAGAAGTACTAACAGCACAAAGCTTCTAATCTAGAAGCTCCCTTTCTTGAGGCCTATGAGGGAAATCGAATAGGACTTCAAAACAAATATGATGTTCCAAAGAAGCACAGTTGCAGTGCTCCAAGAAGCTGAGGAGGCTTTGATGAAATTTTATGGGTTTTTTTTCCTTTTTTCTATTCAAGTTCTTAGTGATATCTGATGAGCAAGTAGATTTCCTCAATTATAATGGAAATTATGGATGAAGATAAATTTTATGATCAATATGCTCTAATTTTCCTTGGTGATTATTTTAGAAGCACCAATTCCATCATATATCAGAAATCACACTATTTTGCTCTAATCTGATCCTTCAAATTTGAGCAGTATTTTCCATTGTGAATTAACAATAGAGAAAAGAGTGCCAATGTTTTTGGTATTTTTGTTTGTTAAATTCTCTAATTAAGAGTTGAACTGATTGGTAATACCAATATCCTAACACAAATAACTATTCTATGAACGAGGTTGGTTGCGAGCTAGATATAAACAATAGATTTAAAAGTTTAATATTTAGATTGTTGACAAGAAAAGTTAAAGTAATGGAAGCGCTATTTTAATATTTATTTTAATTTTAATTAATCTATTTCATCATTTTTCATTCTATTTAATACTGAAATTGATATAAAGGACCCAATTGAGACACTCAATATGAAGTAAAAGATTTTGATATGACAACTTTAAGCTCAAAAACTAATTTAGTACATGAAAATAAGTTAAAGGACCACACTTGGAATTTACCCTATAAATTAAAGAACTCTAAGATGACACTAGTTGTGGTATATAGGATCACACTAGGATAACAGTAAAAATAAAAGGGCCGCATATGAATTTTACCCCATTTCTTTGCGTTGCTTCTTAATTATATAATTTATTAGCCCAAATTTAAATGAGATTCTCTTCAAGTCAGGTTTCCTACGGTGTCGGGCAGACCAATTGGGTATGATCATTTACCATTAGATTCAATATCATCGGCCCCTCTATGACACATTTATGATTAGAGGTGATCACTATTCGGGCTAAACCGAAATAACTAAAAAACTGAAAATTTTCAGAAATTCAGTTCGGTTTGTTCGGTATTTTGGTTCGGTTTCGGTTAAAACTGAATGGAGGTAATTTCGGTTTTGGTTGTGTGAGTCGGTTATTTCAGTTACCAAAATAACTGAATTAGTTTTTCAGGCTTTAGCCTACCTTTTCGTTTATTGTTTATTATTGGGCTAATCCCTAACTTACTAACCCAATTATTCTTCCACAGGCCCAACAACACCCTTATCCCCCTTACCTACCCGGTTGCCCCCTTTGCGGTCTTGCCCAGTGCTTTTAATTTCATACTGTTTCGGTCGGTACAACCCGTACATTCCAGTACCGAAGGCAAAACAGAACGAAACGAGCCGATATAGTCTCATCCTATGTACCAGTCTACACCGGTCTGTACCAACATCTCAGGCATACAATTGTCTTAGTCTATACCGGTCCATAAGCGGTACTTTGTTATTTTTGTTTCGTTGTCGCCGGCAAGTAAGAAAATTCAAACACTTTTGGCTATTGCTTCAAAGATCCGAGCACGAATCCCCATTCTCCATTACAAAAAAACATTGACTTGCCCTTTTGTTGTTCTGGTTCATGTTATTTGATGCGAGCCAGAGCGAGAGAGAGAGAGGTGTCTGAGAGACTGAAAGAGACAGAGACGGACAGAGATGAGGAGAGATGAAAGAGAAATGGAGATGAGAGAGAGAGTTGCAAGAGAGATAATTGAAAGAGAAAAAGAGGTAAGAGAAACGACTGGTGGGTGGGCGAATCGAAAGTCAAACTCTCACTTTATCTTTAATATTTAATTTTTTTTATTTCTTTGAAATTCCAAAATAATAACAATAAAAGAGAAAAATAAAAATAAAAAATAATTAGTTGGAATAGTTGGAGATTTTCAATATATTTTGATATGCTTTATTTAAATATGTATGTAATTTTCATATATATGTATAAAATTTATTATAATCTGGCATACCTGAGGTGTATCACTGATATGATACCGGTACCTAAAATTGTACCATACCGTTAAAAAAATAATTTAGCATTCAGTATAAGATTTAAAACCCTGGACTTGCCCCCTTTTCGTTTGCCACTGCCTGTGACTCCGTCTCGTCCCCCACTCCCTTGCCCTGCCGACCTTGCCCTGCCGACCTTGCCCTGCCCTGCCCTCAGACTCAAATTGGATTCGCCCCAACCCACCCCCCCCACTTGCAGCCATCGGCCCCAGCCCTCAGTTGCAGTCTAGTGGGATTCGGTTTGGATTGGAGTACCAGTTTTTATTTTTCTTACCAGTTAGGATTCTGGCAATAGGTTTTCTGGCTACTTTTCTAGGTTTTATTGGCTTATCATATCGTATTCTCTCTTTATGATCGAACCATTTTTTTTCCCTAATGTTTTGCTCTTGTTTGCGTTTTGCCTGGAATGAAGATGCGAGCATTACTGGAATGGAAAGTTATTGTATGCATTTATGTGCATTTTGTTTAACTTGCAATTATGCATTGTTTTCATTTGTTATCTTTAGCCCTTTTTACCTGTGTCAATGCTTTTCAAGACGAACTTCGTGAGTTGCTGCTGAAGAAGCATCTAGGCTCAATGATCCGAGCCAAGTGTCTATTCTAGCACATAATTGGCTAGAATAGTTAGGAGCTTACTTTATTAGTTAAATTTTTTGGTTAATTCGGTTGGTACCGAACCGAATTGAAATATTTTGATACAGTTCTTATTCGGTTTCCACTCTCAGTTCGGTTATTTCAGTTTGTTACTATCCGAAACCGAAAACCGAAAACACCAACTTATTCGGTTCGGTTTAAACCGAAATAACCGATTGATCATCCCTATTTATGATTGCTTGCGGAAGCCATCCTACCATGCCTGATGCCTTACTTGCTCTTTGTTGCCATCATTGTGAGATGATTGCTATTATCAACACATGATTTCGCAAGTGATGGGACTTGGATTGAAAGGTTAGATTCAATCATCTCCACTTGCATTCATTCTGAAAAGATGTCCCAAGGACCCTTCCTTGTAGGAAATGAATAGGAAAGGGACATAAAGAACTTACCCCATTATATATGGCCAGATCCATCCATTTTATTTAGGAAAAAATCAGATATACAGCTACATCAACCTTCTAAATCTATCCTTCTGGTGGGGCCAACGCTTGTAATCTTTCATATATACAAAAAAGGACTTGGCACATTCAAGACGGTCTTTACAGACATGTGTTTTTTTTTTTCTTTTTTGTGTCAGGCAATTTGAATTCTAAACTGAGAAGGTAATATCTATGCTTCATACATACTAGTACCCCGTAGAAGTCAAGAATGCCTAAACGGCGATTGATAAGGACTCTACTATGATCGGCAACTTCCGCTTCATTTTGACGGTTGGGAAGTGAACAACCGTGTCTTCCAGGGCAAGCCATCTGGAAATGACTAGAAACAGTATCTCTCAAGTGCTCCAAAATAGTCAATTGGTATGCTTCCACATATATATATGTTTGTGTGTGCGCACGTGTGTGTAGTTCTAAACATAAACAGTAACTAAGATCAATTACTTGTAAGTGGTGACAAGATGATGAAGGAAAATTGAGATTTCAAGCGTGGAAAGCTCTAACCCAGGGCATAGTCTCTGTCCACCTCCGAAGGGAGTAAAATTGTTGTTGCTCACAGCACCCCCAACTTTCTGCAGGGTGAAAGGTTTTTTACCAAAACATTATTCAGAGAAGTTGAGTGAAAAATGAGAAAGAATTGATAGGATTATTAATTACTGCCCATCTCCATGGATCAAAATCATATGGGTTGCTGTAATTTTCTTCACCCATGTGAACAGATATAAAAGAGGCCAAGACACACCAGCCTTGGGGTATCAAATACCCTGCAAAATTAGCTCTCTTTTTAATCCATTAACATACGGATAAACAGATCCTTATAATCCCTGTTCTTGCCTTTTTTTTTTTTTTTTTGCATATACTTAGAATCAAATAGAACTTACAAGTCATGAGAGTTAAAAAAAATCCAACTATTTAGGGAGTATTTTTTTTTTTTTCGCCTTTAAATATGCTTGAACCCTAGGCCTCAATCTATGGACAATCCTGGTACACGTAGAAGTTGCTAAGAAGGCAAATAATTCACTTCTTCTTCTTTTTTGGATTATAAAATTGATGAAGGGTAGCTATTTAACTGACGTTTGATGTCCACATCCTTAAGAGCTTTCCTCCAAACCCCATTGATGATATTTGCTAGTCTGAGAGTTTCACTAATGACCTACAAGTAGCCATAGAGCTTAGGATAATTGCAAGGAAAGGTCTGAAGCAAGAAAAAAGCAAAGTTTTTGGGTGATCCAAAGACTCTCACACTTTGAGTAAATGGAAGTGATATGTAATCACTCCAACTGTATTCCTCATTGGATTCTCTTTTTTGTCTCTTCAATTCCTTGTTTTCTTCCTGAAATAAAACTTTAAGTAATTAGAATTTATCCATGCAATATATATTAATAAAATTTAACTGAATTGCTTTTGTTTTTGTAAATAAAGGATAAATCAAAAGCTATGGTACCACCAACCGCTTTAAAGTGACAGGACGGTGGCTGAGGAATTTCACAGCTAAGGTCATTGCCGTTGGGACAGTCTCTTCTCCTGGGATCATCACTCTATGATGTTACCACTGATAAAATCCAACGGTGGAGATTGTGAGGTTCCTATGATTTAAATTATTCGGTAATTATCGTAATGTAAAATTAATATGTGTAATAATCTTTTTTACTGTTAATAGACATTCAAGTTACCGGTTTTTCCTTTTCTATAAGTTGAACTTATTTTATTTAGGAAGAACAACCTACTAATTTTAAATTATCTATTAATTATAAAAAATTATTATACGTTTTAAATTTACTGAAAGCCAATTACTGAATATTTAAATTAGAATTTCTAAAGTTTATATCAGACAATTATTTTGAGATAATAAATTTCATCTTTTGAGGACTAAAGTAAAAAAATTTTAATATGTTTAGGACCAAAACAAAACATTCAATAGGTTAAGGAAAAGTTATAAATATTGTACTATCTTTTATTTATCAATGATGTGTTTATTTATGAATTTCTTTCAGATTTGTGCTGATTATTTTATTTGTTATATTGATCTATATTCTATAAAAACTTGAACTTTACTTGTATTGTATCAATAATTATGTCGTACCATTACTATGACACTTAAACATTACTTGAGCTTCAAATATAATTGATCTTTTATATGAATTATATAGTTTAAATAAGAAATTTTAAACTTTTGGTAGAATTTTACAATCTACAATTCAATCTTACGATCTACAATTCAATCATAAGATTTCGATCCTTGCACGGTGAAAATTGATTCTGAGCAGGATCTCAATCTTAACAACCTTAGTGTTAAATGGTATTAAATTAAAGAAAAGAGCTAGGGTGAAAGTGGAACTGATAAAACAAATAGCACCAAACTTATTTGTGATCCTGCGCACTGTTTATTTTGAAAATCCTACGAACTAATCAATTTCATTTCTTTAAATTATCTAATTTCTCCCCATTTATTGTACTAATACAAGTTTTTAATTTTTATTTTTGTTTCTCCAGAAAGAAAACGTCCTAGCATGACATGTCAGTGTGACAAGTTGTGATTAAATGATATTGTCATCGACAAGAAATACCTTAAAATTAAACAAACAAAATTTTCTCCTATAAATAAATTAACTAAACAAACAAAAAGTAGTACTCCGTTATAAAAATATTACGATTTATCTCTAAATATGGGGTGTGATGATCCGATCCCTCTCGTTATGCTTATCTAGTTAGTCATCTTCACATAGATATTATGAAAAAGATGTTTCTGGCTATATGTATGGCCGAAAAGAAAAACTCTAAAAAAAATACAACTACGGAAACCCGACAATATCACACAATAATTAAAATGATAGGGAATATATACTAACATGTATTAACGCCCATTAATTAATAAATAGTTAATTAGTGTTACTCTCTCTACATGAAAAATGTCACCATTAATTAAGGAGCACCCGTCAAAACATTCTTCAGCTTTGATGTTGTTTTCCATGCGAAAGACAGAAATGATGAAAGTACTAACAAAACCCCCAGATTAATTAGTGGTTGATTCATGATTTATAATTTTTAAGAAATATTCACTTTTTCCTAAGTTTTTCACAATATTCACTATTCATAACAATTAATTTATGATTTTTTATTTTTAACATTTTAGCATATAAATGGTAAATAAAGATCTATAATTTCTAAATATATATAGTTTTTAAAATTTCTCTAATAACTAATAATATGAATAATTTTAAGCTAAACTTAAGTAAGAAATTGAAATGTTTTAAACAATATGGGAGGTAGTATATTTTTTTCCCAGGACACCGCCAATTACTTGTACTCTACTTGCTATGTCCAATTCTCAAATTTAAAAGATTCTCATACATACAAGTGACACAAATAACACCAAATAGACAAATATAGAAGAATAGGGTGAATTTGGTTTCATGATTTTTGGTTAGAAAAGGAATGAGAGTAGGTGTGAGGAATAGAGAGTATGCAGAAAGGAGCCGGGGAGAAGAAGGCAATATTGGGGGGAAAATGAAGGGTAGGGAGAGGGAGAGGAAATAAAATGAAAAGAGAAGAAAATCTGACCTAGATTTGCGAGCGTCCATGAAGGTGACAGGTCAAAGGTGTAGCCACAAGAAATATATGAAGTCCAGTGTCTCCCCTATCCAAGGCCATCCCAAGCTCCCATTTGGTACAGATCCCTTCAAGTCCTCCACCTCCAACAACACTCCCACCACCTTCTTCTTCTTGCTCTCCTTCCTCTCATACCAAAACCAACCCAAAACTACTACATCCACTAAAACCCACCAATTACCAATCTCATTCCAACCATGCACACCCATCCTTCTTCAATATGTGTATGTGTATATATATATGTCTGTTCAGGTTTTCTTCAGAAAAGCTTCTCATTCTTTTACCACAATATCAGCTCCAGCCATCCAAGAAAGGAATTCCAGAGAGATGGTTCTGATGACAAGCTCAAACACAATTCATGCAAAGCTAGCGCTATCCATATATTGTAGAGAGAGAAAGAGAGAGAAGAAATAAACAGGGAAGACACAGTGGGAGATTGGGGAGATCTAAAGGCAGCCCCCCATATATATATATATATAATTTAGTGAGTTGATACATAAATATATGTATAAAATATATAAATGGGTGCTCCAGGCTTGCTCATTTTGTCTTCATCCCATTTAGGTGGAGATGTCTATTGATTATGTAATGTTCTACCCATCCATTATTCTCCTTTCCTTCCCCTTTCTGTTCTGATTTTCTCTTGCCACAATTACAAACCTGTGGGTCACTCTTACACCTAAACTTTTATTTGTTCCTCCTCTTCTAGCCATATAGCCAGTTAAACTATTTGAAGGACTCTGAAATTTGCAACCCACAACACCCCTTTCCAACCCTCCCCCTTTTTGTTTTCTTCCTTAACAAAATTAACAACATAAAAAGGATTTGTTGACTTGATCCATATATAAACCTAGCTATACTCACTATAACAAAATGGTTCATTAGCGACATTTTTTTTCAACTTTTAGTGATGTTTTTAAAACGTCGCTTCACCTTCCCCGACAATTTAAAAACGCCACCAAAATATGTCGTCTAGGTACACGTTGGTAAAGGTTTTAAGTATTTCCCTTCGTTTTATAAATGCAAGTAAATGACAACCGATGCTTTTAACAAGAAACACCGGTAAATTTATCATATTTAGTCACTTTTTTATTTTAAAAACGTCACTAATGTACTACACTCAATAGCATTTTTATTCAAAAAAACGTCGGCAATGTACATGAATTTTCCAGCATTTTTGTAAAAAAACGCTGCTATTAAAGGATAGTTACAATATTAATTTTCTCTCCTAGTATATCATTGTTCACTTATTTCGTAAGAGGAGATCATAATACTACACTATTATCATCAATAAAAATTGCATGAACATTTATGTTGAATAATGAAATTTTTTAATTAATAAAAATTGTAATAAATTCATACATGTAGAAACTCTAAATAATTATGAATTACTATTGTGGTAATAAGATGTCCAAGGTTCAGTACAAATACTAAATCAAAAAATGACTTCAAGTCCGGCGGCCTCACTTCTCTGGGTGGCTCTCTTCCTTCCGCCACATCATGTCATTGGCATGAACTAGGTACCACCAATAATAGAGGAGAAGGCTCAAAATTGGACTCTAGTCTTTATTGCAGGTGCTGCTCTCAGCTGCACCCCCTACCGCTTCCGGCTTTCAACACTCATGTTTGCCAACTTCACTGCTGTTTCAGAAACTCCACGTGCCATTGGTTCTTTGCTAAATGAGGCTGTTTGAGACTATTCTTTCACTTAGTTTCGTTTAAGTACTATCGTTCTCTTAAAACCAAATTGAGATGAAGTAGACAGGAGCATGGCTTCAACATTTAGACAAAATAGAGAGTCCACTCACTTGGGCTCTTTCTTCCTGGTGGCCGATATTTTGGGAGTCTGCCAGGGCCTTTCAATGACTTGTCATTTTTACTCACATCCTTTAAAATATGCAAGTGTCACATTAGCAGGGAAATAAAAATACAGAAACAACCAGCATTCCTAACTTCAAGAAACAAAAATAACAACACGTGATCAAAGCATTACCTCATTCACCATATCCAGCTTCCTTTGCACACCTGCAATAAAATTAATTCTACTTTGAGGACTGATTAACCATTCTTCAGACAGGTACACCGCAAGCACACACAGTAATTGAAAGATAAAAAATAAACGCAGTCAAGAGGACAACATTCTGTTTCTGATAAATTCAGTTAAAAGTAGCAAAAAAAATAAAAACATGATAGAGTTCCAAGCCACAATAGGTGGGAAGACCAGCAATACATCTCTCAATCAACAACCAAGAATGTCAACCAGAAATAGCTGGGGTCAATCACATTCAACTCATAAATAACTATTATGAGATCAGTTTACCTGCACTCGACATGGCATTTGACTTCACTGGAGAAAATCTGTTAGCAAACTTTGTATTCACCATGGCGCCAGAACACATTCTGCCAGATTGCTGGTCAAGGGCTCCCTTTGTACCAACTACAAACAAAGAATATGTATACAGGTTACCAAAATAGATTACAAGTAGGTTATCAGCATTATTGAACACCAAAGGTCAAGAAAATGGAAGAAAACATTCAGACCTGATGGAGGAGTCCTGCACACAGCTGCTCTTGGACGTAGAGATGGTGGAACATAAAAGCAGCTCTGCCACAACAACCAATCTCGTAAATCAATCATGCATTATACAGCCAATCTCAACTTGATCTCCAGGACATACAACTTTGTAAATGGTCAGGACATACAAATCACTCCAAAAACACTACCTGGAAGAAGGGATGCTGAAGGGCCTCTGCAGCTGTTGGTCATTTTGAGGGATCCCACGAACAAAGTGACAGATGCAAAAGCTACATATTAGTAAGCTAGTAACAAAAATCCTCATAAGTTAATTTAGTATATACAAATCCCCAGTCTGTCATAGTTAGGAAAGCACATAGCAAAAGGTAAGGTCACAAGAGTAGAAAACAATAGAATTTCTCACTTAAAAGTTGTATTTATAGTGAGACTCAACTTTCAGGCCTAATGAGTTTCAAAGCCCTAATCCAATTAGGATTTAATTTCGGGCTTAATAATGGCTCAACTTTTGGGCCCATTATTAATACGAAATTAAAGTGAAACCATAACCCAAATAATTAAAGTGTCTAGCAACACATCATTGCTACCCAAGTGACAAGATTGTCGGTGAATCGACTAAACCTTTATGATCATCACCGATATATGTCATTGTCCCTTTGTCCAAGATATCAAGACTAAGCACGAGACATGGAATGTGTCACTCTCTTATAGCCCAATCTTTGGTTTCTTGATTACCGAGTAGACCAACCTAAGCTGATGACATTGATATTGTATATCAACTCATCCGAGCATGGCCATGCATTTTCTAAGTCTCACTCTATCAAGGGGCCCAAAGATATCACTCCCGTTACATATGAAGGACAAATCCCATCTTGATCATACAAATCCCTCCGCATGATATGTGTCATACCTAATGACCTCCTTCAAGTTCACTCAATTACGAGCAACAAAGGAAAGTATCAAAGTATGTGACTCACATGTAGGGAACCTTGATGATCTTAGGTCAAAAGGACTAAATATACCAAATCAACTTTGACATTTATTATGACACTCATATCTCCATCCATGTAGTTTTCATGGTGATGATCCAGACACAAGTTCACCAACTTGTTGAAGTGACTAAGTATTCATATTAGATATGCTAGTCGTTATGTATTATTCAAGGGGCACGATAATACTAGACCAAGGAAATTTACCAATAATTACTAGGGTTACAACTATGTTTGTTAAGTTATGGAGAAAACGAACATAACCATTGTTGGATTAAACTTCTAAAATATCATGACTTCAATGTGCAAAAATTGAATCATTCATGTTTGCATTGTTTGTTTAGGTAACAAACAGACAGTACCAAACAGAAGCACTGGACTCATTTACAGAAGGAGCTGAGTACAGAAGGAGCCGAGCCCAAACAGAAGCAAGCTGTATTGGCATTGTTAGTGAACAATATCATGTGTGTTTATCAGCTACCAAGCTTGTTTGTATTTGTAGCAGGCCAGTTCTTCAATAAATTTAAGCATCTTATCAACAAAATTTCATAACTTAATCCTTAAATTAAGATCATATCTTAGTAGAAGCTCTTCTCAATTAATGAAATCTTTCAGTACTCTTGGTCTTGTTATTGGGCCTTGCGTTAGATACAAATATTGTTTCGTTAAATAATCAATATTTTTTTATATGTATGCAAAAGATTAGTAAATTAAGTAACACATGGTAAGCTCAAACTCAATTAAAAACTCCACCTAGCTAACATCTTAACAAACAAGTAAGCAAAACCAAAAGGTCATCTTGGCTCAGTTTATTCACAGCCCTCCAGAAGGAGGCAAGACAGGCCACGAATAAAATAAAATAAAATAAAACTTACCAACGTGTAGAAACATATTCTGTATAAGGTGGATCTGAACTTATTTCACGTGCAAGACCAAAATCAGCAATCTTGATGAGATCTTTCGTGACCAACAAATTCTCTGTCCAAAAATACAGGTTAGTTGCAGAAAATTGCTGTTTGATACACTTGACAAGAAATAAATGAGTGGAATCAAAATCAGAAATATTTATCTAAAAAAAAATGTAAGCCACAGCGAACCAAAATAGATACAAGTAGACAAAGAACTGATGAGTGCATGCTAAAACCATATAACAAGTTCCAGTTATGAATATCAAATGGAAATAAGAATCCGCATGTTAAGACTATTCTGACCCACTATATTCCCATTGATTTCAATTTTGTTTCTGCTCCTATTTTGGCCGGCTGTTTCCTTTTCTGGGACTGATGGTTATCCAATATGGGCTTCTCTAGAATCGTCTTCAAAATTCATTTGACTAGAAGGCAGGAGAAACAATCGGCTTTCACACTGGTTTGTCTTTGTTGCACCTTTTCTAGTGGATGGGAGTAAAAACAACATATGATTAGAACCTACACAAGTTTTGGTGCCTCCGCACTACAATCCAAGTAGAGAAGATAAAAACCCGCTATGTGAAAAAAGTTTCACAACAGCTGCAGATTACTGACCTCTGAACATGCAGACAAACCAAAGCTAAGAAAACTGATAATGAAGTAGTGACACGTCTTTACAAGACATCACGAAGGGCTCCCTTTTTGCAGGCTCAACCATGCCTAATTCCAATGAACAAACCTAGCAGTCTGCACTCAAGTAGGGGATGCTTATGGAAGTACCATGTCTTAATCTTATTTCTGGCTATTAGTTTGAACTCAATTCCTCAAGTTGAGACAGTCCAACCATAATCACTTCAGCTAAGTCCATTCTGTCTCCACCTTTCAAGTTTTTTTGTTCGGTGCAAATGGGCGCTTAGAAGAGCAACAAGTAACAATTTGTATCGATAAAAGAAAATTCAACAAAGATGAAAGAACTGTACTGAAGAGCACATGATCACATAATTTATGACAAGGCAAGCATCATATAATGTCAAACAACACAAAAGGGCTTTAGTTTGTATTATTAGTTATCTCTAGTTTCCCTGATAGTAAAATGAGATGTTAATAGGCTCTAATAAATGTAGAACCACTAACCTGAAATAATCCCACGTCAGAGGAAGGACGAACGAACAAACGGAAGGAAATCTACGGTGCAGAAGTTGAGGCACCAAGGAAGAACTGAAAATCAATCATATACAAATACATCTAATAATAAGAAGAAATGAGGCATTAGAATGCAGGAGAAAATAGAAAAGGTATTAGAATGCAGGATCTATTGTTCTAACAAAGCATAAGATATGCATTAAAATTACAGTAATTGGAAACCAAAGCCACCAAATAGAGCACAAAAACAGAGGAGCTAAAACCTTCTCTATCTGGTGTTTCAAATCCAATGACTTGAGACTATGAAATATAAAGGAGGCAAATGTGGCTGGTTTTCCAGAAAAAAAAAAGGGCACAAAATGAGCAAATGAACGCAGGACAGCTAACTATTCCCAATTGAATAAGCGAAACAGTGAAATGCCTACTGTAATCTCATTGAAACAGAGATCCAAAGGAAGCACTGCAACATCAACAAGACAAACCTTCAAAAGTCATTCAATGCAAAGTTACTGCATCCAAAACAAAGCAGAAACAGAAATGAATGAGAATCGAAGATAGAGAGAATGAAGCCTCATCTAATAATGCAAACTCATTAGTAACTCTTAAGGGTTCCCCCACAGCCAAAAGTCTTAAGAATTTAATAGCTAGAAGCCTACAAACGAAGAGAATAAACTCACCTTGGAATGTGGATGCAGAACGACATTAGAATAGGTATGCCCGATAGCACATGGAGCTGCAGAGGCAGCAACACAAACTCGGTCAGTCTAGTACCAAGGAGGGGGCAAATATTAAGAAGTCATTTGATCTCAATAAGCAAACAGCATAACCATCTCATACCAAAAAGTTAGCTAAAAACAATATGAAAATTAGTCTTAAAACAACATATTAGTCTACCTCCATTGGTCTACCTCGATCAGCCCATAAGAAAATTTATCAAACTTAAATAATTATATGTCTATTATTGTATGACCATATATATGCCCACAATGATATGAAGAATTAAATGTGTTGTTGTGAATATATAAAATTTTAATAACTAAATAAGAAGAGGGGTATAAAAGTGAATTGCATCGACGAGTCTAATAGTAACAGAGACGTGACTGCATTAGGAAATTTCTCATAAATTGTTAAATGAACTATTTATGATCAACAATATATTTAGTATTTATCTAGCTAGCACTCTGGCCAAAAAGGGTAAAAAAAATGTAGATAGAACAGGACGTAAAAAAGGTAGCCAAGTCCCAGGCGAGGAAGGTGGGGTGGGGTGGGGGATGAGATGTATTGAGTTTGTTTTGGAGGAAAGGGGAGATTGATGGTTCGTGGTAAATTAACCAGGTGAACTATTTGACAACAACCGAGTAATATTAATTGATCCATAAGGGAAAAGGAAAATGATAATGACTTAGAGAAATAATTGTAAAATACTACTGTCTGAGGTTCTTGTCAGCTCAATAAAGTATCACACACTACTCCGTGCTTAAAAGGAATTTGATATAATTGCTTAAAAGGAAATATGTTATTTGCTTTCATTTAGCGAATGTAGTAGTAGCAATTTTCAATGTTACCTTTGGTCTTGATGAGAAGTCCTGCAGCTTTCGGAAACTCAATAAGCAAGAAAGGTAAAACAACGCGGAAAGAGTATTAAACTTGTATCTCAACTTCAGCAGAGCTTGCAACTGACTCAAAACTAGAATTTCACAGTTTCATTCAAAATTAAGCCACCATTTCGTCGCTAAATCGAGATAAAAAAAACTCAAAATCAGTTTTCGAAGAAAGAAAGGGACCTAGAGAACTCACTGCTAAGAGTCTGCCATTTAGAAGTGACCTTAGATCGCTGAGCAGAGGCCAGAGGCAGCACGACTAGTTGAAGTGAAAGTAGAACCAGAGCTACACAGAGCTCACTTCCTAAGCCCGTCGCCGGGAACTTCTTCCGGCAGCTCATCGGAGCTCAAAAGCAAACCTCTCACGGCGATGGTTCTCAGTGAATACGAGGGAAAGGGCGAGTAAGAGAGGAGCTCCCTGCCTTTCCTGTACCTTTTTCGCTGGACATTGGAGTATTTATTGGCGCAATTATAAATTACTCGTTCATTTCTTGTCCCCCCAAACCCTTTTTCTTAATTTTTGGACCGGGTAGGACTTTGTTAGTGGGCCGAACCATTTAGCTGCGTTTTAGAAACTAGTCGGTTTTAGGTGGACTTTTAACTGCGTTTTTAGGACTTTGTTGGGCTTGGATAGATATTTTGTTACAATTTTTTAAACATGTCAAGTATAATAGGTCATTTTAGCTGCATTTTTTTAAATTCGTCGGGTTTAAATAGTTCTTTACTTACATTTTTTTTAAACATGTCAGTAATAATATGTTTTTTCTGACATTATTTTGAAAACGTCGGTAAATGTATGTCACCTATAAACCTTTTTGTTGTAATGACTAATTAGTGCCGTTTATTTGGGATTATTCATAATATATTAAAAAGTCTTTATTTCTATATAACGTGTTTATTTAAACTGTAAATTTATTGGACTCTATACTTTACAAAGCCTAAAAGGTACTTTTAGAATTTTTTTTTATCAAAAATAAGTATTTTTATTAATTTTCTTAGGCTTTGTAAGTTAATAATATAGTTCATAAAACTTAATTAATCTATAAAAATATATTTTCAACTGATTACTCAATATATATAGTATCAGCTTTAGAATGATATTAATTCTACATAAAAATAAGTTAAAATGAAAATAATATATTTCTAAATATGAAAAATGAATTGGGCATACTGTTTTTGTTTTTTTTTCTTGGTTATATATGTTTGATTCCTAGCATATGACTCAGTACTTCTTTTTAATATTTTCAGTGCTAGCTATAAGTAATAATGAGGTCAATTCTAGCTATTTACTATAGTACTAGGTTGTTTTATAATTGAACTTAGAAAGTTAATTGACAACTTATGCTGGTTATATATATTGCTGGAAATTAACACCAAAATTTTACTAAATTATACAATTTTTCTATTTCCGTCTCAAAATCCTACGAAAGCGGAAGCAAATTTAAAGAAATTATTAAGGCGGTGTTTGGATGTGAAAAATTTTCTTATTTTTCTTTTTTAAATTTTATTTGATAGAAATTTGAGTGCATAGCTAGATTTAAGAATGTAGAAAACCTTGTTTTCTAAATTTTGAAAAACTCATGTTATAAAATAGAAAAAATTGTTTTAAATGTTTTCCATTTTAACATATGAGTTTTAAAAAGTTTAGAAAACAAAATTTTCCACATCCTTAAAACATGCCATACACTTAAACTTTCATCAAAGAAAATTAAAAAAAAAAAGGGAAAATTTTCTACAACTAAACGACACTTAAGTGCTTTACAAATGCTAGCAAAGAGCTAACCATATTAGAAAGTTAAAATCATAATGACCATCAAACTTTCATAAATATACCATTCAACTCATCAAAATTTTTCTTCATGTCCATCCATCCATCGATCAATATTTCAAAATTGTGTCCATCAAGTGATTAGGTTCCTTGACTGTGAATCAAAATTTTGACCTTTCTAAATCTAAAAATTCCTAAAGAAAGTAGGCCAAAGTTAAGAAATTTTTCTATGGCAATTGAGTATTAATTACTAATACTAGAGAATTCCTAAATTAATTTCATATTGCTCACTTTGTACGATTTCAATTTCTAAAAAAAGTACAATTTTGGCCCATAGTTATTTTTTGTTAAGATATCCTGTTGCCTATTAGGTAGAACTTTGAATATTAAACGGGTTCATGGGCAAGAAAAATTTTTACGGGCTAATAGGCATGTTCTTTAAATTTTGTTGTTCATTCTAGGATTTGAGACTATTATAAAATAACCTAATGTGCATTTGTGGAGATAATTGATAAGTAATTATTGATGATTATTTTTATATATAGTGGTTATTTAACGAAATTATATATCAGCTGAAATTCTAGATTTTAAGAAACCCAAAAATTCTAGAAAGTTATGGCATGATTTCAAGAGTATTGGTGGACTTTCTAACAATAATGAAGCCTACAAGCAAAGACAGACAAATTGAGTTTTCGGGGAGAACTCTCATGCTTGATCAAACCAATTCAACTCTCAACAGGTTGTAGCTATGAAGGTGTTTAAGGTTTTTTCTCTTACGTATATCATAATGCCAC
This sequence comes from Aquilaria sinensis, assembly GCA_005392925.1. Classification (NCBI taxonomy): domain Eukaryota; kingdom Viridiplantae; phylum Streptophyta; class Magnoliopsida; order Malvales; family Thymelaeaceae; genus Aquilaria; species Aquilaria sinensis. The sequence continues at coordinate 238,856 of SMDT01003303.1, forward strand.
AATGTTCCCTTTTCATAGAGGCTTAGTTTTCCTAATTATTAGAAAGTATATTTAGTATAAGATTTTTATTTTAATTAGAGTCTATTTCCTCTGAATTCGCTTTTTCAATTATGGGTCGGTTACTTAATTATCAAATATTTTTCTTTCAAAATTGAGGGCTTTCTGGCTTATTAACCACTTTTACTGTTTCAATGGAAGTAAGATTTGGGCCTTTAGGCCCACTATAGAATCGAAAAGATATTTTATAAAAAGCTGGGTAAATAAAAATTCATAAATTTCTTTTAGAAAAATATGATTTAAGTGATTATTTACCAAATAGAGCATTAGCTTTGAAATAGTATTAATCTAAGAAAAAAATTCAAAATAGGTGCACTACAATATTGGTTTAGAATATTGACCGCTAATTCAGTGCAAAGCAATTGGAATTTTACATTTGGGAGACTAAAGTTCCATCAAAGCTCAGTTGCTAATGGGAAATGGTTGATGTGCGACTAAAAAAATGACTAAGATCTCGGTTGCTAATAAGCAACTAAGCCCGTCAGTTGTTAACCCCAATGACTAAGGTCAATCACCAGTTTTAGAGTTTGTTTTTAATTATTTTTGTTGAAATTCTTCCATAGAACAGGCAAAAAGGAAGATGTCGAAGAAGATGACCTTCTGCCTGCCATGTCTGAATTTTATTTTTGATAAACCTCTATTGTTGAAAAAATGGGTGATGGATATGAAGTTAGACAGGGAGCTATTTGATGGATTCGGTTTCGGATTTGAAACTGTAATATTGGTCTTCAAGGATTATAAGCTGTATCATCAGCAAGATTAGTAAGCCACTCCTAGCTAACTCTACAACTATTCACAAAAACAAATTGTCATCTGTTCATACTCTAGTGGATGTGACGAAAAAAGATGAGGTTTTACACTCTGTGGTGATTAAGAAACTCAATGAAGGTTTGAAACTCAATTGGTCTTTTATGAGTGGTGGTTGGCTTAATGAAAAAAATGTAAGAAATAGGGGCATCGAGAGGAGGAGTGCGATTCAAATACTTGGAAAGGGAAGGAAAAGAAAGAAGTTAAAAATTGCAGAGAAAACTGAAGTAAAGGAGATTGTGATCACTGTGAGGAATTGTCCCAATAACCTAATTAATTCTATAATTAGCCTAAATCATTCTGTTGATTAATTCAAGCTCTTAATTAAGCTAGAATCACTCCTCATTTCTAGAATCTTTTTGTCAAGATTTACTATGTAAATCTTAGCCACTTGCTTAGCATTTAGTATTTATTAGAGAGTTAAAAAATAATTTACTTAGTTTCAATAAAACACTTAAGTTCATTAAACTAAGATAATCGTTGGATGGCATTTAAAGAAAACATGAATAAAATATGTGTGGCCACGTAAGAAAACATTTTAATGTTCATGCATGCACAAGTAATATACAATGCCAAAGCATGGATGAAAACTACAATCATAGCAAGTAAATATTACAACAACATAATATCTAAATGTTTTACCTATCAACCTAAGTAAGTAATGTCATTGGTTGATAAGCTTAACCTAAATTAATAATAATACATGTCACAGTTGTACTAAGTCAAAGTCAATATTAGTAGATATGTTACTAGCTACTATCATCGTACTATAAAATAATCATAACCTTAAAAGGTCAGTAGGCCAACATTTTCTCGAGAGAGAAACCCAAACGAAGAGCAACTCAAAAAGTCTATGCCTAATTACCTTGCTGTACAAGGCAAATAACTTTTGAGTTAGACTCTAATCATAAGTGAATGTAACATATGAAAAGTGAATGACATTGAACATACGCAAAATGTACCTATGAGTACCAACAAACAATACGAAATAATCACTGTGGATTATTCAGTTCTTGCACAATGTTATCTGCATATTAATAATAAAGGTAAGTATATAAAATACTTAGTAAAACATTTTAAAACAAACAATTCATAACAACATCACATATAATGGACCATATGTCTACATTGCCATGCATGCATGAACTCTACCCATAATCTATATGAGCATACCACAAGTTCTTATGGTGTGGAGTATTATATAATGATCATCATATCATGTCATTTTGGGTACATGACTGCCCATACTTCCCACATAAACAAGTAAACAAAAAAACAAACAAATAAAAACACCCATTGGTCCATCTTTTCCCTTGAGCATTCATCCTTGCATTTACCCTTGAGCTTGCCAACTTCTACTAGCTCAAAAATTCCCTTATTGTATGCAGCAAGGCTTGGCCATGTTTTGTGTGGGCCATAATTCCCATGGATGTGTCTTGCCCTTTTTAGGGCCCCTTGGCCCAATAGGCCAATGTGTATGTTTACTTATAACTTAAGTCATTTATTGGGCCCAAGTGTCGTTTGGACCTCAGGGCTTTGCCTTGGGCTCCCCCTCATAGGTCATGCCCAAAATGCAACCCAAGGCCCACAAGAAACCAAGTGCCCCGGAATGTACCCTTGCATCCCCGTAGGTGGGCACAGGCGCGAGCCCATAGTGCATTCACATGCACACCTTTGGGTGCACCCTCAAGTGGCCTGTAGGTATACGCGGCTGCGTGCCCACTTAGGTACACCTGTGTACACCTTAGCACATTGAACTCAATATGCTCCTAGGCACCCCAAAAAACTTATACACCTAGGAGCCTATGCGCACACACACAAACACATTTCGTGCTCGTGCCCTTGAGCCTGGTCACAACACTTACATACCCAAACTAAGGCACATTTCTTTTGTACTTGCCAAGCCTTGAAGGTTCAGCTAAATTCATCTACCATGAATCCAAGGCTTGGTCCATACACTATTTTACAGCCCGTGCACCAAGAACACCACCTATTATGTAAACAAGAAGCTAGGTTAGACCTTAGTGTACTTGAGCCCTTTTTAGCTCTATTGATCACCTTGTGCCCTTTTTGCCCTAGCTTTCACTAATCTAAACCATGGTCAGAGATTCTCAATGAAAGAAGGGGTAGAACACCTTACCCTTGTGTAGATTTTGCACTTGCAAGCTCAAAGATCCACTACCTACAAGCCTAGTCCTAGTCCTTGGAGTTCCTTGTTTAAACATAGTAAATCAACCATATTACTAACATATTTTTTAGCCTAAGGGTAGTGTCATTATTCAGGAATAAAAAAAAAGTTGATACAGTCCTTGCCTTAAGAAAACAAAACAATTAAAACTGTAGCTTCCTTCCTAGAAGCTCATCAGTTTTTTTTTTGTTTCCTAAGCTTAACCTCACAAAAATCATGGGCTTTTGATGAGCACAAAGACCAATCTAAATAAGGATGAAATAAGCTGAAATAAAACATATTCTCATCTAAAAAACATACAAAAAATTTTTCCACCTCTTGGAGAAAACCAAACTCTTAAGCACTCCCTTGTAACACGAACGTTCTCCTTTTGATTTTTCACTTACAATCTTTTTTTCTCTTATTTTTATTTCATTTATTTTGTGAGTTTCTATTAATTTGATGGTTTAGGACATGTTGAATGAGCAGAGGAAGATAAAAAAGTGAGTTTGTTGGTTTGGGGATGAATAAGGATGGAAAATGGGTGAAGTGGTTAAAGTGGTAAAGGGTTAACGCTTTTGTATGGTTAGTAGAGCTTTAGGCTATTTAACCAATAGGAAAAAGAGCTCACCCACATTTTTTAACCTGATTTTCTACCTCATTAACAGGCTGTTTTCCTCTCACAAGTGCATAAAGCTTGGATGGGTGAAAAGGTGCTTAAACTTTTGGATAAAAGGATGTCACCTCCATAAATTCTCAACTATGTCTCCATTTGAACTTTAAATATTAGATTTTCTCCCCTCCACTTCCAACCATGTATTTTCCTACCCTTGACACCATGGTTGAATTTGGTTTATCGGGTTTGACTTGGGTTTGACCAAGTTTAACCAACCAAAATTATTGAAATGCCCTTCTTAACTTCTCTTGCATGCTCAAAACTAGGTCAATTTTACCCCATGCTTCACCAAATTTCACCAAATGGCTTCAAAAATCATTTCTCACCCTGTCAAACCCATTTTGACCACATTTTACCTAAAAATTATCTTTTTGCCCTTCCTTGTTTCCCTAGCGAGAAAAAGCCAAGTTTTGGTTAAATTGAGTTAAAAATTCATTGAGATGTTCATTTCACTTCCAGAAACTTAATTCCTTCTTTCTTGGTAAGATTTTTTTCTTTAATTTTCAACATTACAATTTTTTCCCTAGTTGCCTTTATGGTCAA